>BLKM01001905.1:0-558178 GCA_013340265.1 Coptotermes formosanus
TTACATTTAAGAGAGAGGGCCCTGCATAATTGCTGCACTTCAGTTTATCCATGTTTTCATGAATCGGGCGTATTACTGGAATATGCCATTTCTCTGGCATTCTTTCTGGTTTGCATGATGTTTCTATTAGGGCGTGAAAGAAAAAAAATTCACCGTATGTTTATATGACACTGCTAGATAGGTGCGGTCTTGTGGTAAACCGCTAAAGAAATGGGAATTAATCGGTAAGATGGAGAAAGGGAAGTGGATGGTACTCGCTCGGGACAGGGTGAGATGTAGGCTCTGATATTACCAATGCTGCACACGCAGGGTGTACTTCTAGAGGATCGATTTGTACCCCAGCATCGTTAGACTCTCCTACCTTATTGGTGGATAGGAGGATTGGCGCTTTATAGGGTACTAAACTTGTTAACCTGACTTTCATTCATGTTTTGAGTATTAAAATGAGTGACGTAAAATTCTGCACATCTTAGTGAGGATCTGATCATGGTGTGAGAAGCAAATGAACGCAGTGCCAAATGCCAGACGTCAGGGTGTCGTTAGGACATTACTTGCTGCAGGCGATTGTGCCGTATAGAATTAGTAGCTTCCAAAATTTAATCCAAGTAATTATACGGAGAAAGCGAATGTAAAATTGTCCCTGTGTAGGCCGTGAAGATATATGGGAGAGAACAAGTAGAGCTCTACCGTTCTTAACTCGGGAACTAGATGGAGCTGAATGGACACTTTCACGCTCCAGCCGCTTTAAGTGCGGCGAAAAATTTCTGGTGCTTATTCAACAGAAATTCTCTACAGCCGGTGTGGACGGTTTGAAGCAAAGAAGAATCTCTTATCGCTACCAGGAATCGAACCACATTGTCTCGTTTATCCAGCCCGTGGAGCAGACGAGGAGACCTCAGCTCATGTTGTGTGTGAGTGTGAAGCTCTGGCACTCAGACATAATTAAGGCCTATCTTGTTTCCAAGTTTTTGGACTCTGAAGACATCAGAAATCTAAGTCTGGGGGCGATCGAGAACTTTATTAAAAGGACAGGACTCCCATAACTTGGACTTCACCTTAAGGGGCACAAAGGGCCTCTAAAAGGCCTACGTACATCGGGACCGAAAGGGCTGTACCCATTATTTATTATTTTCTCTCATGATCCAGCCCTTAGAATAGTTACTGTGCCGAATACAGTATTCGGCAGCTGTGGAATCTCTAAATGAACTATATCAGCAACTACATGCGCAGCACGCCTTCAAACCAAACATCATGACGTACATTCCAGCATTCCCACAGAGATTTGCGCTGTATAACAACTAAGCGCTTCATCTCCATTGTACAACACCAACAGTCCATCAGGCTTGCGACAGAAGTTTCCTTAGCGAGCCATGTGCAGTGTATCTGCAGCACGACGCATTTGGGCAAAAAAGGCAAAAAGAGCATTATTATTTATAAAACGTTCCGGGAACAGGTGGCCGAATTTCTGAGCAAGTGATTTTTGGCTAAATTCTTATAAACGTAGCAACATGTGCTCCATTCGTCACGGACACAGACGTAAGAGTATACAAAAAGCAGAAACTAACTTACTTCGACCAGTGTTGATGTCCTCCTGTTTAATTTGGTCCTGGGGGTATTTCTGCTAGAAACAAAATGAAACGACAATTTTTATCTTTCTACAGGTACCTACGAACACTGCTAAAATATGTCTGTTTCTTTCTTCCTTGTCTGGCACCCGGTATTTCAGTGGGAATTCAAGAGCTTCTGTTGAAGATCTTGGCAACAATTTTGTTGAAATATGTTTTTGTTTTCTTCACAGCTGTGTGCTAGAAACTCTACTGTTTCTTGTCGCTTCTGTACCGGAAACTTTCAATAATCAAATTGAACAGCAAGGCAGTATTATACAGATGATATTAGGAAGTCAGGTTTTTAATACTTAAAAGATGTAAAGAAGATTGGTAAGACCGTAACTTGCGCGAATCAAATAAAGTTATACAAGATGTTATCTTCAAAGCCACTTGCATAATAGCCTTCTGAAATTTGGCCACTTCTTGAGGGGATATTATACTGGTGTTATATTATTATAATATGGTATTATATTATGGTGTTATATAGTAATGGTGTTATATTATATTATATAGTATAATATTATATTGGTGTTATAAATTTATTATTTTATGTTCATTTGAGCCAAAAGGCGCGGCAGAGTAGTTGTTGCGCCTACTTCGTGTTCAGGAGTTCCCTGTAACAAAACTTAACCACAGACCGTTTATCTTGATTGAAATTCACGTAATTTCCACCGTTTCCTCCATATAAATGTTATAATAGTACCAAAATTGGACCATGTTCTCTTTCTTCCACATCTTTTCCAATTAACTGATTAGTTACCAATCATCCTATTTCTTGATAATATGAGTCCTTGAAAGCGCCGTTATGCTGATGAAAAATGCATAAATATACTGTATATTAGCATTTGACAGAGAAATATGTTGTAACGATGTGATAAAATGACTTAAGTCCAATCACAAGCCTGTGATATGCACCTGCTGAATCTTCGATTTCCAAAACAAAAGAAAATTAACAACATAATATCAGATAATGGGTAAAAAAACTGTGCTGTGGGGTTGGTAGAGAACAAGAGAATTTTAACATTATAAGAACATTACATTGCACATTCGCTTCCCTAATGCATACTTAATACACGAGGCTTCGGAAGATGCCTGCAGTCCCTTACCATATGAACTCCATTAAGCATGTCTAATCTATATCCCCGGACCACAACATGCCCATCGAAGACAGAAGTTAAGAATTCGTAGAACATCATCCCCATTCCCCTAAGTGGCGTAGGAGTTAAAACACTTGAACAGTTTTATATCTGTTTTGTTGTGTTTGAAGTGGGGTTTAAAGTGCTAGCTTTAGTATAATTTAATAGACTTACGAATATGTAGCATGGGGCTCTGATTATTGCTCTAAATATTAAATGGCAGTCTACCACAATTCTTGCCGTCTGCGAAGTTCCAGTGGGTGTGGCTCCTTTCACCAAACCGGCTGCAGGCCTCCATCCTCCTCTTCCATAGTCATGGCAGGGAGACTTACGTGCTATTGACTGGGTGCTTTTTTTCAATCCAACTTCTGATCAATAAACTAAGACCTACCACTGAGTACGCTAAAAATCACGGTTGAGTGTTTATATTTGCAGTTTATATTCAGGACCTTTTCGGACACCTATGCGAAGACGGATTAAATTGAGAGGATTGTCGGGTTTTCTGTCCTAAACTCCATACCGTAGAAGACAGCATGCATAATTCTAAGGCTTGACGGCGGTGGCGGTGGTGATGGTGGTGGTGATAATTATGATGACGAGAATTTTGAAATCTGGGTATATATGAGGAAATAATATTAAAAGGGAACTTAGAAGAATATGCAATATCGTTGACAAAGTTAAAAAAGGTAATTCTTCCGTGTCCACGTCATGAAGGCATACTCGGCACTAAATAGACGTCAATGGTGTACATCACGCCCTGGCTCCTTTATCTCCAGGACGGAACCCCGTACCTGCTGGAGGGATTTAAATATTAAAATTACAGACCTCCACAAAAAGTTATATTTTCAGCTCTGTATAACATAAAATTACGAAATAAAAGGCGTCTGAAAGAGAATTCTCCCCTTAAGGACAGGTCCATTTTCAGCAACGAAACGCATTAAAAATTTCTTATAAAGTCATCAATTATTTCTTATGATAAGTTTCGTGATAAGCCTGCGAATTTTTAAAGCACGTATCTCCGACTTAACACGACAAGTACGATACGTGTGGTTTTGTGTTCGTAAAAATATATGACACTTACTTGCAAGGTACATGTGTCATTTGTTCCAGCTGTACATTTATACCTGATGCGTTACGCCATCATCAGGGAGAATAACTCCCTGATGATGGCACTTCGGTGACGAAAGATGTAGGAGTTTTATAGGAATTTATACTTCTGAATGTGTTTTAAGTGCATAAGTTACTTAAAGTAAAACAGAGCCAACTTATGCAAAATATTATTGTTTATTTATTTAACTTTTGTCTTTAGTTCATCTTCTCCCCGACATGTTTCTGCAACAACTTTGCCATTATCAAGGGAGTTACATCAAATTACATAAGACAATGCGCATTAGAATGTGAAATATAAAATTGTATTAAAATGCTTAAAATGTTAAAAATCTTCTATAAAAACTTATGCTGCACAATTCTTGTGCTTGTTTTGATGCTACGGTGCTGTTTCTGGCCTGGCGTCCCTAATCTGTTTTAAACAAGCAAATAAGTAAGTCAAACTACGTGTTACAATAGCAGTTATGGCAGTGTAAGCTAATTTCCATAGGACAGAGGTACAGATGGTTTACTTACTCATGTAATTCCAAGGTTTGTTTGTGTCGTGGGACATCCCAGGTATCAGGCCAAGTAATGTCGGGTAGGAGCGTAGTGGAACAGGCCAGTTGAGTAACTAAAGGGAGTAGGTCGGTATGAGGGTGGGTGGGGCTGTATGGTATGTCAGTTGCCCGCTTGTTATCGCTGTAATTTAAAAGCTATTTCAAATAGAGGATTATGTTCTCCGGAATTTTGCTCCGGTATGAGCTTATGGTTGTACTGATATTTCTGCATGTAGTATTGTCGCTGCTTAAAGCAAACATACAAGGAGCGTATCAGATACATAAATATAATAACCCCCAATCAGCATACGCTTTGCACATCTTGCAGAACAGACATGAATACTGAACTATGCAAGACACTATAGGCCTGTTAAAATCCGCACCAAATGTTTCGCGTATGAACACGCTGGAACAATACCATATACAGAAATATCAGTACAACAATAAGCTCATACAGGAGCAAAATTCCGGAGAACATAATCCTCTATTTGAAATAGCTTTTAACTTACAGCGATAACAAGCGGGCAACGGACATACCATACACCCCCACCCACCCTCATACCGACCTACTCCCTTTAGTTACTCAACTGGCCTGTTCCACTACGCTCCTACCCGACATTACTTTGCCTGATACCTGGGATGTCCCACGACACAAACAAACCTTGGAATTACATGAGTAAGTAAACCATCTATACCTCTGTCCTATGGAAGTTAGGTTACACTGCTATAACTGCTATTGTAACACGTAGTTTGACTTACTTATTTGCTTGTTTAAAACAGATTAGGGACGCCAGGCCAGAAACAGCACCGTAGCATCAAAACAAGCACAAGAATTGTGCAGCATAAGTTTTTTATAGAAGATTTTTAACATTTTAAGCATTTTAATACAATTTTATATTTCACATTCTAATGCGCAGTGTCTTACGTAATTTGACGTAACCCCCCATGACAATGGCAAAGTTGTTGCCGAACATGTCGGGGAGAAGATGAACTATAGACAAAAATTAAATAAATAAACAATAATATTGTGCATAATTTGGTTCTGTTTTACTGTATTGATCATACGCACGGAGATGAGTAACACAAAATTTACTTAAGGTATTGATTGTAAGAACAGGCATGGTATGAATAACAGAAACGCTAAAGTCTTAGGTTGCAACGCCTTTTTTTGTGTGCGGTAGTCTTAAGCAAGCAGTCGCAAAAATGACTATTACAACAAACATGGCACCCGACGATGTGTCGTATCACAAAGTAACATAGATTATGGAAAAATGTAGGCTACTTTTGGGTTTTGAAGCTACTCTTGAGGAGGCACTTCACTAGCATAGGTATGAGAGTAATCCTAGATGCATTTATAAAAATTAACCTCACCTGGTGGTTGAATTTCTTTTAACTTTCGTATAAATTTAGCCATATTTTTATATGTACCGCAATGAGTCTGTGTAAATACGATTTTCTGTCTTAGTTTTGCGTACTATCTGACAGTTTACATGTAACTAACCCCTTCCATAATTATACACTGATTGTGTAAGCCCATGGCTACAACACTGTAGAGTGTATGGTGCCTCTTGTTAAGGAACCTTTTTACCAACATGTTTATTGATTCGTGCCAAATGCTTTGGTTACATGGATTCGAATAAGACATGAAGGTTATTATTAAGAATTTAGATATTATAGGATAAGGAGTGCAGATTTAAGGTAGCCTAATTTTAAATTGGTGTAGAGTGACCGAAAATTCGGGAAAGCAACTTGAACCATCAATCTGTCAAATCTCTGTCACCACAACATTTGATGTGGGAAGAAACGGTCCTCGTCTTTTTTACCACTTATTATTTAGGAGCTCATTTTCATAATTTTCGACCAATAGACGAGTATCTTCAGTCCTGTCAGGATTGACTCTCCATGAATGTACTGTATACACAATATCAGACAGCCAGCAAAATTTAGTTCTCCATTTGGTGGAAAGAATATAGACATGGTAACCCTGCAGCTGACGATATTATGTGTTTTTAAAAAGTTGCAGTTCTTGGAAGACCAAGAAGAAGATAGAAGGATGACATTAAGATGGATCTAAAGGCAATAGACCGTGAGTATGAGAACTGGATAGTCCAATGGTGGAATTTGAAATAAGCGGCCTTGACTATTCTGGTGCTGTTATAGAAGTGTTAGTTTGTTAATAATTAAATCTGTTAGTAGACAAAAAATGACGTTACAATTTAAAAAGTGTAACGACCGCTCGTATGGAAACAAATTCAGAAGATCCGGGCGCAATATGCCCTGCACTGTGGTAACACTGTCCGTTCCACATCCGATATAAACACATATGAACCACAATGCTGTAGGCCGTTGAATGAACGGACTAATAGGGGGAGTGGGTGGTCCGATAATGCCGGTTGTCCGGTATTTCGGAATTGTGTGTGTATGTGTATGTATATATATCATGAAGCCTCGCCAAAACAGTGACACAGTACGGTATATATAATACTAATACATACACATATTAAAGTACACAAATATAATTCATCTTTAGTGAATGTTAATTGGAATTTAATACATTTTAGGTAAATATAATAAATCCGCGATCCAGGTTATGAAAAGAACAATACACTACTACCTCCACCCGAGTGTCAGCAAAGACTGAGCGCGTCCATGTCCGCCACGTAGCGGCCACTTCGCTGATTAAGAGTCAAGACCGCTAATTTCATGTATTGCCATTGCGGCCGAAAATTTCAGAACCAACAGATTTCGTCCGTTATTTCCGAAATCCGTACATAAGAGGTCCGTTAATTCGAGGGTCTACAGTATACTTTTCAGCTCAGCTCCGATCGTGTCATGTCCAGGAATTTCTAAGAAATAAAAGGCTGCACGTTTCTAACTGGAATCTCGTTACTCACAACGCGTTTATCTGACAATGAAAAGTGGTGAAATTAGTTAGCGTTTTGTGCAGCAAAACAGCCATTTGAAAGCCGATGTGAAAATACCAACAGTCCACAAGGCAAAGAGAATAGCCTACGTAATCCGAAAGCCAGTACTGCTGAAGTTTGTTTTATGGCCCTTCGGTAAACTTCAGCCAGTTACTGGTTATTCCCTGCAGTGCAACACACATGCATGATAATCATTACACGGAAATGGGCAGGCTAATGCAGACGGTGTACGAATCTGGCTCAAAATTTGAATCAATACCCCATTATCGTATTCGTGTTTACAGAGTGTTATTCTGGGAATTTGGTTAGCATTAAGTCAGACTTCAATTACTGGTTCTGTTACGTAATGGCAAACGCGTCTCCTTCCCTGCCTCTCAAAGTTTTGGTACCATCTGTACCCACAAATATTTTATAGTATGTACAAATCCGAAATTCTCATAAAAGCAGAGTACTTTCTTTAGTAACTAGTAGGCGAAAAATTCCTTG
The DNA here is from genome assembly GCA_013340265.1 of Coptotermes formosanus. Taxonomy (NCBI): domain Eukaryota; kingdom Metazoa; phylum Arthropoda; class Insecta; order Blattodea; family Rhinotermitidae; genus Coptotermes; species Coptotermes formosanus. The sequence goes on from BLKM01001905.1 coordinate 7,800, forward strand.
AAAGACAGCTACACAAAGAAATTAAACGTGTGTGTGAGTGTGTGTTGGTGTGTGTGTGTGTGAATTTTTTCTGTAGGTTTACTATTTTGGATGATAGCATATTCCGTGTAGAGACTAGACTACGGGCTGGATATTCTAGGAACTGCTGTTCGCTTTCTGGCGGTGAAAAGAGTTTTATATTTTCTCCCGAACGTCCAAACAATTTCCGGAGCCAACCCAGCCGTCCATTCAGTAAGTATGACGGCTTTCTTCCTCTAAAAACAGCGGAATGTTGAGGCTGGCTACTCACTCCCACCTAATGTCGAGGTTAAGAATGACTGTAGCAATATACTCAGTCTTCTGTATGCATTAACGGCGTGAAGAGGCTTCACAATTTTCGAGAATATTAAACAAGAGAGGGGCTGTAAAATAACTGCCGAAATTTTATGCTGTACTGAAAACCATTAATGATCTTCATAATACTTTCAAGCAAAAGCAAGTTTCCAATTCGTTTAGAATGCCTTTAGATCTATTTTGTTTCATTCTTTAGTGTAGTGCTCTGTTAAAATACAACTCAAAAATGTTGGACAAATACGTATCTAACTGTGAGGTTTGAAATTCTCACAGTGGTGTTGATGAAGTTTCAAGTACTCTACAGTACCAATCCGCCTTAATGGGTAAATAGTTACCAACGTTTCTGAACAGCTGGAGCTGTGCATATAAGCGTATTCTGCATAGACCCTGAAGATGGAGGCAGAAAGATCCTCCGAAGCCCTGCTAATAGTTTGCCAGTCGGCTTGTCATATCGCAAAAGACTTGACACTCAAGATATTATAATTATGCAGTGTAATTTCGTTCTTTTGAAAAGGAAGCGTTTGGGGAATTTACAAGTACCCGAACTATAAGAATTATTACATACTTGGCTCCACGTTTTCTACTATGCATGGTAACTTTAGACACTTTCTTATAAACAGTGTAAAAATAATTAGGCCAACGTTAATAATACGCCCACAAGCGGAAGTGTTTTAAAAGTGTCTCAACTTTCGCTTCAACAAAAGCATCAAAGGTGGCATGACGCAAACTAAGAGTATAGACACACAGTTAAGACTAGAACTAGTCCGCTGGAGTCCGGCGACCCGGGAAGGCTAGGAACATCAATTTACGTATTTACCGTGGAACCCCGCGACCCGTGGAAGCAAGGATCACATCATGTACGCAATTACTGTGGAAACCCCGCGACCCGAGCAAGGAAGGCACACCCATTTACTTAGTTACTTTTGAAACTTCGCGACACGTGGGGGCAAGGCACAGTTCATATAAACAGTTACTGTGAAAACCCCGCGATCCGGGCAGGCATGGCACGCCCATTTACTTACCTTTGAAAACTCGCGACCGGTGGGTGCAAGGAAATTTCATGTACGTAGTTACTGCGGAAACACCGCGACCCGAGCAGGAAAGGCACATCCATTTAGTTACTTACATTTCAAATTTCGCAACCCGTGGTCGCAAGGCACAATTAATGTAAGCAGTTACTGCGGAGACCCCGCAATCCGGGCAGGCAAGGTACACGAGTTCCGTAGTTACCGCGGAAGCCTCGCGATGTGGGCAGGCAAGGCACACCCATTTACGTAGTTACCGTGGAAACGTGAATAATGTATGTTCCTGTGTATTATAATTTCATAGTGGTGGCCGCAGTTATCGTGAAAACCCCAATAATGTGTATATATGTATATTATACTGTCGTATCAGTGCCCGGCAAACCTTTACGTAGTTAACGTGGCAACCCCAATTAGTCGTGTGTTACATACCATCCGCGCGTCCGTCAAATTAAATTCTGTGTCTTGTCTTTTCCTGCCATTTGGTGGAGGTCCATGAAATTCCAATGTGGGAGTGTGGCAGAAACTAATAATGCTACAGTGTATGCAAGATGGGTTTATTGCTTGCAGAAGGCAAAAGGTTGAAGCATTTGAAGGAAGCGCCACACCATAAAATCCCATACGCTGAGTTAAGCTTTCTGTGAAGAAGGAACCCACCGCAGACGTTATGGACGCAATGCAACCTTAAAGCTTCCTGTGCAACCTTATGATGGAGATGATTATTATAATTATAGTCCTTTTCCTAGTAATGGAGCACCAGTGGAATGAAATTGACAGGGAAAGACCGAAATACTTGGGAAAACCTATCCCAGTGCCACTTTGTCCACCGCAAATCCCACGTGGACTGACCCTGGATCGAATCCGGGTTTCCGAGCTGGGAGACCGGCGGCTAACCGCCTGAGCCATGGCACAATGTTAAATCATAAGTTACACCAAAGAGTACATTGTTTGCGACTATTTCTTTGGTATCTTATATCTTTATGATTAACCATTTAAAGACTGAGATTACGCTGAGTTATATATTACAGGATTATTTCGTACCGCGCAGTAAACCCACTGCTTCTCGTTTTTAAAAATCACTCCGTTAATTCTGCACAGGAAAATAATCGTTTTTTGTTCCTTGGTCCCTGCAAAACATGTAAATAAAGCTGAATTATATTACAGGCTCATTTTGTGTTGCGAAGTAGATACACCCCGATAGGATTTTAAAAATCAATCAGTTAATGCTGTATGGGAAACAATCGCGGTTTGTTCCCAGATCCATACAAAACGCGTAAATAAGGCTCAATTATATTACAGGTTCAGTCCGTGGCGCTCAGTAAACATATCCCGACAGGGTTTTAAAAATCAATCATTTAATGCTGTATGGGGAAAGAATGGCAGTTTGTTCCGAGATCCATACAAAACACGTAATTAAGGCTGAATTATATTACAGGCTCAGTCCGTACCGCGCACTAAACACACCCCGATACTTTTTTTAAAAATCAGGCATTTAGTGCTGTATGGGGAAACAATCGCAGTTTGTTCCGAGATCCGTATAAAAGACGTAAATAAAGCAGAGTTATATTACTGGCTCAGTCCGTACTGCGCAGTAAACACACCCCCATAGAGTTTTAAATTAAATCATTTAGTGCTGTATGGGGAAAAATGGCGCTTTATTCCGAGGTACATACAAAACACGAAAATGAACCCGAATCACATTACCGGCTCAGATCGTACCGCGCAGAAAACACAGTTCTCTGTATTTACGTCTCCTGACATCTAGTTGCAGTCTGTGGAACTCGAACGTTCTCATAGTTCTCCTGCCATTTGGCGGCGGCACATGGAACTCCAAGCGTTACATACCTTTGCATTACAGAATTTTTACATAGGTGTGCAGTTATATAGCATGAGAGCGTTAGGCTTGTTATAACAGAATGAGTGAATCAAATGCTACAGTATTGTGACACTGAAATGTTATAGTGTTATGTTATGTGCAGTTGTATATGAATTACAGCATATAACTGCTGGTGCATTCCAGTATTACCACATTTAAAACACTGGAATTTCGTGGTGGTGTTGTATTACCTTCCTTCACGCTTGATTTCTTATACATATCAAGAACCGTAACACCACAAATAGCGTAAGAGCATAAATGTGCACTGTTACCACATTCAAAGTTTGTGATCAAACTCGAAAGAGTTTTCAAAGGCCTATTTATTTGCGTCTCCTGACATCTAGCGGTCGTCTATGGAACTCGAACGTTCTCATAGTTCAGTCTCCTGCCGTCTGGTGGCGATTCAAGGAACTCCATGCACCTCGAACCAAACGTTTTCAAATTATATACAAGATACTTTCCTTGAATTAAACATAACTTCACTTAATGTATAATTGTCATTGTGTATGTACAATAATTCAAACGTAAGGGAAATTAACCTATGTATGGACAAATGAAGCAACTACTTTTAATGAGACAATTTTGTTTGTTATTACGCAGATATTCAACATTAAATGGTGTGCGTATATAAGCCTTTATGATTAAAATTTTATAGGGTTGCCCCTTATGTAAAGAATGCTTCAAAGTGTTGCTGTAAAAGACCATTATAGCAGAGAAATGAAAGAGACCCTCATTCAAAGTAGTTTGAAATGTACTCCAGATATTTTTATTATTCGCATGCTAGGAAGGATAGAGTCAATGTTGAAAATATCTTGAATTAACTTTGGAGTCTTCCGAGATACAACGCCTTTTTAGAGTGAAGACTCGCTGATGAACCGGAGAATTTTGCTGACTCTATCTCGACGGTCTGAGTAATCTCGGACTGAATATAAAAAGAACAATCGACATCTCATCCTATCTCAGAAGGCGTTAATCGACACGGCTGTGAGAAGGTTAAATCTCGCATTCTACAATTACTGCTTTTTTAAGTTCGGAAAATTAGGCATAGAGTGACGTGACTTTTTGTTGCATGATGCAACAGCCCCTAGTGTGCCAGGGCCTCCTCACTGTCGAGGCTTCACAATCACACTCAGACACACCACAGTCCGTAGGACTCCTTTGGACGAGTGATCAGCCGACGCAGAGAGCTCTACCTGACAACACACAACACTCACAAGAGATGGACATCCATGCCGCTGGCGGGATTCAAACCTGCAATCCCAGCAAGCGAACGGCCGAAGACCCACGCCTTATGCCTTGCGACCACTGAGATCGGAGTACCGTGACATTAATTAATTGTATCTAGAACCGAATGTACAAGTCTTATGATATACTACGCCATGTCAGTTGATAAGTCGTTAACAGATGCTTCAAAGTAACATGGTATCAAAAAAGTCGGTAACTGTTTACCAGTCAACAGATCGTAACATCCCAAAAGACTTCAATTTTCAGCAACACCACTGTGAAAACCTCAAATACCTACGTTTAAAACCTGAAGTCTTAAGAACAGAATGTACTGAACGTTTGGTCTTCGCCTGGATTAGCATAAAATGGCATTTTGTGTCAACCGCAACATGCAACAAACGTATGACTATTTAAAGAATAAATCAATCTACTGTCGATCATTATCGCCACTCGATGCTCCACGGTCAAGCTATTACTATGGATCCTTACACATTATTTTCAATGAATATAAAGTTTTGTCAAATATTTTCGCCACGGGCTACTGCGTGGCATCCTTCCCACATCCCTTCTATATTCTAAGAGAAAAGCAAGTTTTAATCACATGTCGAAATTCAGCCGTCTGGTTGTGCTGTGATTTACTCGATGCTTCAGTATTCCTCCTGCACTCCAGCTGGAATGTTACTTAGAATGTTATATGCAGCGGATACGACCCGATGCCGTGGACGCATTGTGATTACACATAGCACAACACAATACAAAATCACTCTAAAGCTACTATCAAACTGCCAGCCTCCTATATCTGTTTCTGATAATTTATGGCTGGCACAGGGAAGCAGGTACAGGCATCTCATTTTATTATAATAGACAAAATGCGTGTTTGAAAATTCTTGTCTTTTGTGGAGTGTCTGTTATTTTTGTTCGATACTAACCTTTTAAAGCCTAGCGGTAACTTTACATGCGACCAGGTTTAGGGTTAAAAAAGTCTACGTGGCGCCCACATTGCGTTTATGTGTTTTGTACGGATCTCAGAACAAACAACAACTTTTGCCTTATAAAACATCAAGAGGTTGGTTTTTATAACCGAAGTGGAGAGTGCTTACAGCGCTTAACGCGCTGAGTCTTTGTGTAAAACAGATAAGCTTCGTCTTTAAAGGGTTAATTAAAACTAAAATAGCTCCCCAATTATGGGTACAATTATGCAACATAAAATTCCATAAAATTCCTTCCAGCTGCTCTTGCATTTTTACATCCGATCGGGCAGACATACGGAGAAAGGGAGAGAGCAGTTTTAATCACACTATGTCAGGGAAGGCCATGACTTATTAGAATTGATTTATAAAATTGCAAACTTAAGAATGACTTCCGTACTTACGAAGGGAGGAATGAAACGTTTCACTTAATTTTGTTATGAAATTAGGTATCGGTTTTAATACTTTTAATGAGTTCAGTGTAATGGTTTTACTGAACTTTCTCTGTCGTGCTGGATCTATCATCTCCTGCTCACGTTGTAACTATTTAGTTTTGTATAAACTTCCGCGTTTACTGTAATCGAGAGGGGAAACCGTCTTTACGAGAATGCAAACGCCCTGCTGCCTCGTGTAATTGTTTTTTTGGTGTTCATTTATTCTCATTAGCAAATCGAAGCACTTGTTGCGGTTACAATGAGTTACAGTCCTGTCACATGACAATTACTTCTCTCCAAGTAATCAGCGAATGTCGATTCATTGACCTCGTAACTTCTTGGAGCAGAGTCCTTACTGAGAATCTACAAAGCAGTCGACCAGGCAAGAAATCTACTATGTAAGGAGGAAGAGTGCTTAATGTCTTATTCAAAAGAGCCCATATTTCGTCCCTTTCTGTGGCAGATATATCCACTTTAAGCCATGACATTATGTTTTCAAGATCCATTTCCTTATTTTCCTTTCCTCAACATCTGCCTCTCCAAACTTATTTCCTTTCAGTCTTCCAAAACAAAATGTTGTTTGCATTTATGATTTCTTCCTACCCTGCCATACAGCTACTAACCCACCCCAGCATCATGGCCGTAATATTGTAATAATCGAAACGTCCCGGCTACACTGTGTGGGCAGAACGTAGAGTGGGATGTGACAGAACTGACATTGCTGAAGTACATAATGTATAAGGTGTTTTAGGGGGCAACCCTCGCTGCTTCTTCCGACAAACAAATTATTGTGCTTTTTGGGCAGAATATAGACTTGCGTGATTTCAGGCTTCCGCCACGGTATAAATGACATCTGCACTCTTCTGGGGTTCTACGGTGCGTAAAATCCCAGAAAAGCGCAGATCCCAGGATATGGAATTCTTTAATATTAAACATTGGGGTACATAAATCAACCACTAAGCATTATATTTTAAAATTAACATATAAAGAGTGATTCACGGCTTTTGGACATTACTGCAGGAGGTGATTTCCTAGGTTTCTGTGATCAAAAAAGTTCCTATAAACATGTGTCCGATTTTGGACGGTTACGGAGTTATGACCGCTTGAAACTTAGAACAGAGGGTAAGGATTATTGACAATAAAAGGAATAAAATAATAAACCAGCATAATATATGATACATTTAAAGTTTAAATGTAACGTTAACTTCGTGAAATTACCTTTAATTTGAATCGATCTGTGCTTAAACCTGGTTTTCGAAAACTCCACCGCCGGCGGCAACACAGGCTGCCGCTCGGTTGTGAACTGAGCGAGCTGTAACTTCCAGCTTCCGCTGACTTTCTGATGCGGCCAGCGGCATTCAAAATGCGACCAAGCAATGCATCTCGCGTTCCCACCTTCACACTGTAAGCCAGTTCTTTAATCCATCCCCATACACAATAATCCAGTGGGTTTGAGTCTGGACACCTGGCTGGCCAATTGTGGGGACCACCACGTCCGATCCATCGCCAAGGGAAACGATAGTTAAGGAAATTTCTAACTTCACGTGAAAAATGAGGAGGAACTCCGTCATGTTGGAAGTACGTACACACCTCGTTTATTCAAGGGCACATCCTCCAAAGGTCGGGGCAATTCCTTCTGCAGAAATCGGAGGTACGCCTCTACTGTAAGACGACCTTCCAAGATGAAAGGACCCATCAGCTGATCGTCCAGAACTGCACACTACGCATTGACACTAAAACGTAGTTGAGAGTTGCTTTCCACAGCGGCGTGGGGAGTCTCATCTGCCCGCACATGAGAGTTGTGTGTGTTAGTGACGCCGCTGCGATTGAATTACGCTTCGTCAGTAAACAAGATGTAACGATACAACCGGCCACTGCCATTGAGCCACTTGCAAAATTCCAGCCTCTGAGCAAAATCGCCAGGTCCGAGATGTTGCACTCGCTGCACGTGGTATGGATACATGCCCTCTGCATGCAGTGTTCTGCACACTCTCATTTGGGAAGCACGAAGACGTCTTGCAATTCTTCGCGTACTCGCACGTGGACTGCTCTGTACCATCTGAACAATGCGTTCTTCATCGAAGCCTTGATTAACATCACGCTCGGCTGCAATGCGAACGCCGGGAAGTGTACCGATATCTCGCAATGTCTGGTAAACTCGAGCAAACACTTCGGGTTTGTATTCTACGGTTCGGAAAACGTCGCAGATATTCATTTACGGCATGAACTGAATTACCGTCACAAAAACCATACACATAAACCATATCTGCATACTCTGCAACTGAAAATGTAAATGGCATCGTGAACGTAACAGACGTACCGAGATGAGAATACGTGTGGGACTAACAGGCACTCTACAGTGTGTTGCTTCTACCGCCCACGCCTTTACGAAACCATCGCCATACTGTTCTGAAAATTTGGAGCAGGCACTGTCACTGTAATGTAAACCATAAGGGTTTTTGAACACGTAGTAGTTGCTGAGTCATTCAGCATACACTGGCCAGGCAAATACCCACCCACCCCACCTTCCCCGCATTTCTTAAATACCTACCAAGTGTCGAGATACGGGAACTGGACTGTGTATAGCTGGGTGGGCGAGTCAGGTGGGAAAAATAATGCGTGCAACGCAAACGATAAGCCGCGAGGTTGAGTACATCACCCGCCAGCTGGTTCCGTAGGACGCGGTTCACACGAGGGCGTCTACGGGAATTAAAAAATGCCCATAACTTCGTAACCGTCCAAAATTGGGCACATGTTTATATGAACGTTTTTATCACAAAGACCTAGGAAATCACCTCCTGCAGTAATGTCCACAGGTCGTGAATCACTCTGTATACTGTTTTCACAACGAACCGTTTTGAAATACGAACTTAATTGCCTTCGACACTCGTTGTTGGAACGGATGTCTATTACCGGAACAACAAGTTACTCTATACTTTGTGCACCGTGCATATTATTAATTTTTAATGTAAACCAACAAATGCACAAATTTTCAAATCGCTGTATTGAAACACCTCTAAATATGTTTCCGTAAGCGAGTTACCATCATCAGGCGGGTTAGATCAAAGTTTTATGCACTGGTTACATGATACTATCATGTAAAAGTCGACTTTGACATGATAGTATCTTTTAATATAGAACTATATAGCTTTTAGGTGTAACCAGTGCTTACAACTTTTGATGTAACCCCCTGAAGATGGTAACTCTCTTACCGAAACATATGTAGGGGTGTTTTAATATAGTGATTTGAATATTTGTGCATTTGTTGATTTACATTAAAAATAAATTATTCTGTTAGTGTTGTTATCACATAATACAGTTGTAATCATAGACTTCTTTCGTATACTTGGAATACATCCACATATACGTGGTCTTACCTCTTCCATCCGATATGATTGTCATGCACGTGTTAATCTGACAAAGCATCTAGCTTCTTCGTGTAAATTTCTTTCCTTAAAGATGAGACTATTACTTTGTCTCGAATAGTCAGGAAACGATTATATATCGACGCGGTGTCATGACGCAGAAGAACTGAAAAGCCAGCTGTCTTTCGTAAGGAATTTTTCTTTCAAGAGCATTACTACACGGTCCTTGATGAGTACTTAATTCATTACTTCTGTTACAACTTCTGTTAGCAGGAGTTAGATAATGGGTGTACTCAACAGCTTGCTATTAAAATTACTCGCTACGATAAAACTACAATGAAAGGACAAAGGCCAAGCTGAAAACTACACAGTCGAAGGCGCTAGTAAAATAAAGTGCTCTTTTCAAAATGTTAGTTTACGGCCATCCTCAGGGATCATGGCAATATGGTACGAGGATTACAAGAACGTTACGTATTAAAAAATAAAATATAAACTGTAAAATGTTTAAAACAATAAAACCACTGAAGAGGAATATAAAATATTAAATATAAAATGATAGTGTACATACTAATCAGTTTAGGTAGCTGAGCGTTATGATATTTTTATGGATCCTCCCACAAATTGTTGTCCACGTAGGCTCTATGTACAAACATGCCGTCTATCAATGGGTAGAGTAGACTAGAGCCGAGCGCCTTAAAATGCGTGGCAAGGAGATTTGTTGGTAATATGCCGAGGTGGAGTGGAAGGTATCAAGTTCCTGCCTGTATATGGCGATTATAATAGTGTGGCGGCATTTACCAGTTCCGGTGGTAGAGACCTGTCTTCAGGAGGTGTTTGTATCCTGCTTCACGCAGGCGGATCATATGCTGTATCTCTTTTGCAATAATTTGTGGCAGCTGAGAGAAAACTGTAGCCCATATAGCCTCGTTCTGGAATTTGCCAGAATTGCGTCTTCATCGTCTCTTATACTTTTGACTACTAAATTCTACACGCTGTTGTAATGAATTTTTGGTATTAGATGCAATTAAAGTAACTCACATGTTAGTGAAATTATTACTATGATTTTTTCGTCTAGATATACCATACATCAATTGCTCGAAGACTGTCTGCTGGAGTCTGACGGCGTACTGTTCCTTTTATTGCTGTTCGGGGTAAAGAAATTCAGTCACTAAGGTAGTGGAGGGTTAGAACTGGCTGGGCGGCATTCCATCGGGCATCAGTGGCGAATGTTCCCAACAGTGGAATTTGCCAAGAATGCCATTGATACTGCTAGATCCAGTACTAATTTTATATTTAACGTAAAAACTATGTTTGGAAATGTAATTGGTGAGCCCGGATATTTTCATCGGTGTAGTGCTGTACTACGGTCTGGAAGATCGTGGAACCGTGGCTCGAATTTCAACAGAAGTAAGAAGTTCTACTCTTTGCTCGAGTTTCCATATCGTATCTATTTTCCACTCAACCACTTATTCAGTGGGAATATGAGGTTTTCCTTAGGTGTAAAATGGCTGGGGCCGGACGCTTACCACTCACCTCCATCCAAAGAAACTATGAGTTAATGAAACTATAGTTCCGCACATTAATGTATATTGATGGCATGCACAAAGACAAATTTGTCGTATCCTTACCTTACGAAATACAATTCCAGAAGAGTGCTCCATGCTGTTCATGTTTGCAGTTAACATTTTAGGGCCTGAAGTTAATGTGCTTGTTACAGGTATTCTAGTAGCGAATTCGTCACTGAGTAAATATTTGTTAATTGTATGCTATTAGTGTGAATTAGTACAAGCTCTATATTTTGTATTTATGTATTTATATGGGTATATCATTGATGGTACCACAAATATTTGATTGGGCTTGTGATTAGCTTCCAAATTTCCAAACTCTAACACGGAGAAGAGTGCCTGCGAGACCGTGTTTTGTACAGAGGCTACACTGTGGTTCTCAGTTTGTTCTTCTGTCACTCATACCAATACTATGTAAACATTTCTTCACTGAACGTCGTTTATGCTTGTAATCTCACAAAGTGTCACGAATTGACAACATGTGAAGACAAAATTACAATGAGTAAGTCTAAAGAAGAGGTACGCGCCTGGGTACAGAGCATTTGAGAATTCTCCTTGTGAACAAGAAATGTTGAACTCTTGAAGTGCTAAAACTAATGGACTCGCTACATACCAAAGCCATTTCTCGAACTCAGGCGTGACTTTCAGTTGAGGTATTCAGATCGATTTTTCCATACGATCGCGATAAACTAATCGTTCTCCATTAAAAATATTCAAATCATGTATAATAAAATGCCGTCTTCACAACTTCAATATAAAAGTATCTTTATTTTTTATATCTGGTGTGGACTTGTTTTCCTGTCTGTCCGACATAGTGTAGGTTGCAGTCTGGGGAAGTTAATTGGTATATGCCATTAAGGTTGAATTTTGAATTTGGGTTGGGTTGAGTATGTTTGGAGAAATTTCTATATATGGTGTTTTTGGTTTTAAATGCTATACCCAAACTGATTTTCTTGAATATATTGGTGATCCGGTAGGCTGCTTTGTGTGTAAAGATGAAGGTGACCCATTTTTTCTCTTTTGTTGGATTATTTGTTGTGACTACTTGTGGTTCATCTGTCAAATTTCTTTGAATAATTTTGTCAGTTAGCTGACTAAGGAACAGGTTGTTGTATGCTATGTTGTGAATGATGTTTAGTTCTGTTATTTTTCCATCCATATCTAAGGGGTATTCTCTTACTCTGTTGATAAAATATCTGATGGCTGCCTGTTTTTGATCATTGGGGTGGTATGAGGTGTAAGGGATTATGCAATCAGCAGTGGTTGGTTTGCTATATGTAGATGCATGTGTAGAGTTGTCTTGTTTATATAGAGAGAGGCCTAGGAAATTAAGTTTGCTGTTCATTTCTATTTCAGAAGTGAATGTTAATTTTGGGTGAATGTTGTTGAAATCTGTGAGCATATGGTTGATATCAGTTTCAGTTTCATTGTAGATGATCAAAATATCATCTACATATCAGAAGTATCCTTTGATAAAGTATTTCATTAATAAGTCAAATATGTATATATGTTTTATGAACTGTAGAAATAATTATGAGAATAGAGCAGAGGTGGGAGCATCCATAGCTATACCTTCTTCTTGTATGAAGTATTGTTTGTAGTAGGTGAAATAGTTTTGGTTAAGGGTTATTTTTATTAGATTTAGGATTTCATCAATGATTTTGTCAACATTATGATTGTGGATAAGTGTAGCTTTAACAGTCTGTAACATTTCAGAGGTTGGAATATTAGTGTACATGTTTTTAATGTTGAATGAAGCCATATTTATGTTGTTGTCATAGGTTATTTCTTGAAGGTCTTTTATTAGTTGAATGGAATTTTTTGCATTATAAGGCTATGGGAGTGGGGCTACTGTTTTTAGTATGTCTGTAAGGAAGTGTGGGATTTTGAAGGCTGGAGCATTCTGCTAGTTTACTATTGGCCTAATTGGGGGCATCTGGCTTATGAATTTTTATAAGACTTCTTAGGGATGGTGCAGTTGGATCTAGGTTTGAGTATTTCCATTTACGTTCTTCAGGAATAAATAAGTTATATTTATTGATGGTTTTGTATGGTTTTTTTGGAATATGTTAGTGGAGTTGTGATGAATTGGTGTAGATTTATTGGTATTGATAAATTCTTTGGTTTTGTTGTGGTAGTCTATTTTGTTTATGATGTTAATAGTGTTGCCTTTATCACCTTTGGCAATTATTGCATTGTGTTGGGATAATTTGTCTTTTATCTGTTTGGGGATCTTGCTTTCATTGTGTGCAAGTCCGTTATGATACTTTTTGTGTAAATTTCCTTGATGTTTATATAGAAACTCTATGTTTTTTGCTACTTGGTATCGCATGACTTCTTGATCTTGAGGTGGGATAGAATTAATGGCTGTTTCTGCTTCTAGTGCTAATTAATTTATCCAATTTTTCTGTTTATAGTGTAAGTTATACTTTAGACCTTTGTTCAGGAGTGATATTTGTTCATCAGTGAATTCAATGTTAGTTTTATTGATTATTTGGGGGTAGAAGGTGTTATTTTGTTCAGGCTTGCTGTGTGAGTGGCTCTTTTGTAGGTTGTTGAGTTTTTTGTTTAAAAGTTTGTATTTCTTGTCAAGTTCACCATTTAAGCTATCATCAATGGTTTTGGATATGTAGTCGCTTATGTGTCTCCAGCTATTGGTTACTTCTAAATGTAGGTGATAAAGTTCTTGGTTTAGATTTTGTTTTTTTGACGTATAGGAATTTTCCTTCATCTTTGATTCTTTGCAATAGTGTTTCCTTTTTTGTATGTTTTTCAGCTGGCGAGGTACTGGGGATTTTTATGTTTGCATACTTAGGGGTTATATTCCTCTTAATACACTCTCTGTTAAAATGTATGTTAGCATTGCATATGAGAATCTTCCTCTTTACATTCTTGTATTGGCGTATGCTTCTGGCTTGACTAGCCACTGGAATCTTTACAGACTGCATACCGATGTGAGATTAGCAAATTATGTACAATAAAAAGCTGTCTTCACAACTTCAATATAAATTTATTATTTATGATATATAGGGCAACATGTTTCGACTACCTAGGTGTTCATCATCAGGCCTGGGTACAAGATATAATAGAAGAAGGTTATTGCCAATGAGATGTCATTATGGCATTACAAGTTGTGGAATCATTGGGTATACAACATGGTTATTATCTGAGTATAAAATCAAAACCTTTTCAGTGTATAAAATACAGTGTGGTACAGTAATATGAAGAATAGTGTATAACACTCAAGAAGTTATATAACACGAGTATGTGATAAAACAGTTTCTTTTAAATGGTGGTTTGAAGAAATTCTTTGTGTGTGTTCCTTGATTTCTGGACTGTAGTTAGGTAATGATGTTTTCAGTTCCCAGGAGGTATGTAGATCTTTGGTGCATTGAGTCATATGTGAGGTGTCGGCATATGTCAATTGATGGTCACTCCTAATGGTAGGAACTGTGTGGATTAATATGGGGATATTCTGGATGCGTGTGTTACAGCCATTTTATTTCTAGTATCAGTTCACTGGTATATTCAGACGGTTGATGTTTTTCATGTTTTGAGCTTATCGGGAATGGAAATTCCTGTAGTTATGTCAGCTCACGAAGTCTCTGAACTGACAATGTTTCCAGGTTATATATAAGTTATTGCGGACCTGTATGGAATATAATAGGGTGTATTATGGTAGGTGAATATAATATTATTGAGACTAATTGTCGTTATTAATCGGTTCTTAATTTTGCTATGGGTGTTGTGTGATTGCTTCTGTACTCTATGGTAGTTATGGTGAAAATGAGCAGGATGAGGAATGTGACGTCATAGTCTTGTTGTGTAGTGGAGGTATGTGTGGGGACATGTATGTGGGATTAAAATGTACTGTTGTTTCAAACATTTTATTCTCTGTCACAGTATGTTTGTCATTAATTTGTCTACCTTCTTTATACGAAATGAATTGTCAACATTGCTACTATTCGCATGAAAACTATCACAGTAAAAACTGAAACTAGGAAGGAGCTATGAGCAGAATTTCAAAAGGTGTTACCCCAGCCTAATACCGCTTTAGGACCATGATACCCACATCTGAACACACCGAAAGCGTCCACATTGCTGTAAAACCTTTGTGTAGACCGTGGAGAGCTAATCACCTATTAACAAGTTAAGAAAACGGCTTTAGGGGCAAAGGGACATCCCTGTGCAACATCTCGAATATACACCGTCAGCTTCTTTAAAGGATGTGTTTCCCAACCCATGAGAAGGTAGCCATGCATGGCACGTATGGTACATGCAGCGTTTAGAGCACTTCATTAGCCTTTTGACAATAGCGTTGCCATATGTAGGGCAATATAATGCAAGTATTATACCTGGGCTGTAGGTGCAGCTGTTGTCGTATGTTATGGCTATTGTAGAAGCATGTGTTAAAATCATGTTTACATAAACATTAACACTACATGCTTCTTTAAAAACTTCTAGTTAGAACGTGGCTTATCTTGTGGGAACTTACTGTGCAGCCATATGGAGATGGTTACATTTAATAAGCGTAACACGAATAGTTTGAAAAGGGTTAGGGCTACTTTATTGGAATAAGTTTAAATGAAAGAAATCAAGCTGTCTTCACTGCATTCATATAGCAGAAATGTAAATAGAGCACATTGCTGTCCAGTTCTCGGGATCATACATGGAAATCTTACAATTTGCATAGGTGTTTGCTTTTGAAGCCGATCCCAGTGGCCACGCAGTCTAAGGCATGGGTCTACGGCCACTCGCTTGCTGGGATTGTGGGTTCGAATCCCGCCTGGTGCTTGGCTGTATGTCTGTTGTGAATATTATGTGTAGTCAGGTGGAGGCCTCTGTGACGGGCCAATGCCCTGTCCAGAGGATTCCTACTGAGTGCATATGTGTCACTGAGTGTGATCAAGTGCAACAATAGTCCTTTACATGTACAATGAGGAGGCAGGTCAGATTTAAGAAAGAAAGAAAGAAAGAAAGAAAGAAAGAAAGAAAGGAAGGAAGGAAGGAAGAAAGGCAGGAAGGAAGGAAGGAAGGAAGAAAGAAAAGAAGAAAGGAAGGAAGAAAGGAAGGAAGGAAGGAAGAAAGAAAGAAAGAAAGAAAGGAAGGAAGGAAGAAAGAAAGAAAGAAAGAAAGAAAGAAAGAAAGAAAGAAAGAAAGAAAGAAAGAAAGAAAGAAAGAAAGAAAGAAAGACTGGTCTGTCTGCCTGCAGTAATACACCCCACCATAATAGCAGAACTTTTGGAACCACTGCACAAATATTGATGGCTACCAACTCTGGTGTTTTAAGATTTTACTCATATTTTAACAGTTTAACAGTTGTATTTTAAGCAATTGTATTTAAAAGATGCATTTATGTTGCTGGATTATATGTGTAGCTTTAATTTGTGACATCCCTGAAGATGAGCCAGTTATTGGTTCGAAACGTGTAGGATTATAATTAAACATCTTGATATATATGTTAAAAGGTGCATGTAGTTTTTCTTTAACATTGCACGATTCATGACAATGCACAGTTTGAGTAATGTAAAGAAAGACTACTTTCGAAGCAGTGCCCCTTAGGTTCATTAACTGTGTTACGGGTGGTTGAGCTGTTGGAAGCAGCCCCTGTTATTGCTTCTAAAATGAGCAGCCTACAGATTATCTCGGTCCTTCAAAATAATTCGTGAATAAATATTTTTTTAAATTAAACTAATTCTCCTTTTTTTAAGTAGTAAAATAATCCGATGGTGCCAGAGGACTTCTATAGAAGCTACTAGAAACACTACTAGTAAATATGTTGCCAGTCCTTTTTGAAAGCCGAAGGTTTATTTCTGTCTTCGGAAAGACAAGCTTGTCTGCGTTTCTGCACAAGATTTCGTAACATGCTTGTCGGCAAGGTGAGGAGTTGTGAGCAAGTACGATTGTCCTTGCGGCTGTTGACAGCTGCTTGTTCAGTACATTCGCACCTACCCACCAACCTATAAGCTATTTCTGCCATTCGCAGGGAATAAAATAAATTCTAAATACACCACAATGTACAACATCTAAAATGCGTAAATTAAAATATGTAGCTTTAGGCTCAGACGCTTTTTCCTGTTTTACTTTGATCCATCATCGGTCCCTATTGCAGTTTCCTTTTCTTATATGTTCGAACGGTATAAAAGTAAATCTTTAAAGGCATAATTAATACATGTCTTTTTCTTTTTTTTTTATTTTTGGGGGGGCCACTGCCCAAATGGAGCCTAGGACGTCTCATTGTGGAGGTTCCTAGATCACACACAGATATACACCCTGTAGGACTCCACTGAACGAGTGATCAGCTCGTTACAGAGGCTGCTACCTACAGAACACACAACAAACACAAGAGAGGGAAATCCATGTCATTAGCGAGATTCAAACTCGCAATCCCTGCAGTGAAACGGTCGCAGACCCACGCCTTAGATCGCAAGGCCACTGGGATCGGCTTAGTTAATGTATAATAACCCTTTTTCTGGGTGGCAGGCCTACGGGTTTTTACATAATACGGGGGCTAGCTATTATTAGAAGTTTTGGCATGCCGTCTCGGTTATTTCAGTTTATAGGCACTGCCACGTACCTCTATATTACTTGCTGATTATCAGGCGATGTCATTAATAAAAATCTACAAGTCACGCCGCAGAATAACCGAATAAACGAATCATGAAAAACACTACGATTACAGAAAAGAGAGAGACCCAACCTAAATTTCATAGTTCTAGCAATTTCAGCCTATTTACAAGAGCAGAAACATGGGTTGACCCAGAAAGAGAGAAACAAACTCATATTCACAGGTAAAACTTTTCAAGAGCAGTTAAATGATGTAAAAGTAGACAAAATAAAAGAAGGATGAATTAGGATGGCGTTTAACATACTTGTGACAAACGAGGACGAGAAAAATAGAGAAATATTAGGCGACTGATTAGGTATAAAGAACTCCAAACACAACCTTTGACGTATCGACCAAAAAGGGTCTTGCTAAGTATTTCACTTGGAAGTCTAATGGCACAGGCAATGTACATATAAAGGTAATACTGAGGCGCGTTCGCGTAACTATTGTTGCCGTGGAAAAGCAATAAGTATTACACATTCTGAGTGTGTCTCTGTATAGCCTTAGTTTTCCAGCATGCAACGAGCATGAGCCGAAGTGTCACCTGTGGCCTGTCTGGCTGTACCATACTTTTCAACATAAACGGCACGATTTTCGGAAAACAGTTATTGAGCGTAAAATACGTGTTTTGATTTTCTCTACAATTTTCGTCGAAAACGTTTGCATTACAAGAAGAACTGAGTGAAATATTATCATAAATGTACGCAGGTCTCCATCTAAAATATCCATTATTCTTGTCAGATTTTAATAATGCTTGAGATTTCTTGACAGAGTTTCGAAAAATACTCAAATACCAAATGTCACAAAAGTCCGTCCAGTTAGAGCCGAGTTGTTCCATGCGGACGGACATCACGAAATTAAGAGTCGCTCTTTGCAATTGTACGAGCACGCCTAAAAACTTCCCGTTTCACGGAAACTGCTATAGTAAACGTAAAGTAGTTGTATCTGTGACTCTAAAGGCTTATGGGGCTTGGACGTACAGTTCCGCTCATTATTATCTTCGGCCTGTATGGAAATGAGTGATTCGTCTTACGCCTCCGCCACTTCAGCCTTGGAGCAAGAGGGTCAAGGAGTTGCCTGGGTCCAGAGCCGGCATGGAAGTTGTGGAAAAGAGATAAATATCTTGCTGGTGCAGGGAATCAAACCCTCAAACTACGTTTTCTCGGACGTCGAGCACATTAACTATTCACAGTACCAAATAGGGCCTAAAATATCTCGGCTCCCGAGAATCGTGAAACTGATTGCAGATATAAGAAGTCTGAAATTGTTTAGCGCGTAAAAAAGACGAAAGCAGATTGCGGTCTCTCTCTTCTGATGTTAGCTCCTGTACTTGCATTTTGCCTGTAGCAGGGAGCATTTAGTTGTTAATATTAACTCGTGATTCTTCGGTTTCTTCTGCATGGAATGTGTAAGAGCGAGCAAAAGCCATTTTTCCACCCCTTCTTCAAGTTTTAAAAGAATTATGACACACGACGTGTACTGAATAATAACGGTCTTATTGAATTTATGGATTATTTATTTCACAAGCAGAACTGAAAATGCTTCTTCATACAACAGGAAGAAAAGTGTTATCTAGGAGACTTGTTTTTATTATTAAATCTAAGAAGAACACGCACGCGCGCGCGCGCGCACACACACACACACACAGAGGCATGAAAAATTCCTTGGTTCCTTAACTTGAATGACCAGTTGTGCTTCAAGAATTATATTACATT
The DNA here is from genome assembly GCA_013340265.1 of Coptotermes formosanus. Classification (NCBI taxonomy): domain Eukaryota; kingdom Metazoa; phylum Arthropoda; class Insecta; order Blattodea; family Rhinotermitidae; genus Coptotermes; species Coptotermes formosanus. The sequence continues at coordinate 26,909 of BLKM01001905.1, forward strand.
TTTATGTTCAGTGTCAGCTGTCCATGCAAAAATTGTTCTTCAACTGGATGCATATCAACTTTTTTGTAGAGATGATATCATAATCAGTCCGGCGCTATAGTCCAATGTGGACGTTGGCCTTCCGCACAATCCTCCTCCAGTCCTATCGATCTTGGGTCTTCATTCGCCAACCTCGGATGCTCATCCTCTTGCGGTCGTCCTCCACATCTGTTATCCAGCGTTGTCTTTGTCGTCCTCGTTTCTTCTTGCCATAGATTTCTTCACTCACGATCTCGTTAGGCATGACACGTTGCACATGACCCAGCCAGCAGATCCCGTTGTTTTGACAAATCTGACAATGTAAGCATGGCCCAGGGTAGATTCGATTTTGTGATTTGATCTCAGTGTCCATTCATCATTCAGAAAGAGGGGCCCATAGACTCTTCTGACCATTCTCCTGTCAAAGACCCTCAAGGCTTGTTCGTCTGCAGTTCTCAGACTCCAGGTTTCAGCTCCATATGTTACCACAGGTCAGACGTTGATATATTTAAAGAGAAAATGGTTACTGTCTATCAGATGTTTTAGCAGTCGTGATTCGTTTATTTATTACACTCATTGTGCACAATATACAGCTTAACACCCACACTCTGATCCGAGAATTAAACGAGTAGTATTGCATTTGTCTTGCGTTTTGTTATTTTTCTTTTATTTCGGTGATGTTTTATTCGTAGATTAGAGCTGATTTTCTAGTTTCTCCTTAGACTGTTTATTCAGCAGTGAAGTAACCAAAAAAATTGAATTAAAATATATTTCTTCGCCTCAGGTAAGCTGTTGGTTAATTTATAATAACACACTTTACCCAAGTAGTTACAAATGTTCGTTATTTCGCAGAAGACCTGAATCCCCTAACACACCCGCGTGAGAACCTGAGATTTCGAAACGTTAGCTTATTTGTACTTAGTGCTTCGCGCCGTTCATAAAACATGTAGCCTTTCGCGATTAGCAGTGTCGCGAAGAAGAGGCCGTATGAGTGGCATCTGCCGGCAGGATTCGGAACTATGAATTCACATTGTTTCCGTGGCAGTTCGCCATGGTGCCGATTTGATCATCGCTGGGAGCACGTGATTGTATCAGTCCATGACAATGACTGCACGCTGCCCAATAGGAACCAAGAAGCGTCGAGAGGGCTACGTCCTACCCATAATTCCAAGCACCCAAGCCATCTCTGAAGGAGAGAACGCCATTTTGTGTTGGAGTAGTTCGAGTGGTTGTGTCTAGAAGTTATAAAATTAATACGTTGCTGGGGGCATTATTATTGAAGACCAAATTGTGGTAAGGTATGTCAGGTGTGAACGTAGAAATGAAGGCAGAAATTGATGTTAATGGGCCACAAGAGATTCAAGGTGGACATAATCATTCGATGGGTGGTAGGGGTGGTGGACGTGGCTCAGGGCGTCAGAGGTTTGGTGGACCCGGAGGACGACCGCGGGATGATATGAGAAGTGCAATGCGTCAAGATGTAAGTAAAAACATTGACTTGCATGTATGGTGCATATATGTTAGAACATGAAACATGTTGCCTCTTTCGCTCCAGATTCAGTGTTTGGGCGTATGTCTCATTGGTGCCGGCAGGATTGTGTAATCCACATAATCCACCCCTTAATTGATGATAGATGTTCGTTTACTTGTGTAAAAAATTCGTGTAGTAGTTCAATAATACACAGTGTGCATAGATTTTCAGTGGATGTGATTAGCAAGAAGGTCAGTGAACAATGGCTTTGTCTCTGCGTGTGTACATTGACCAAATATGATATAGCGTTTTTGTGTTTTAGTTAATATGACTTTAGTTAATGTTAGCTTATACAACTTGGTGTGGTGACATATGGTACAGTATAATTTGAAGATAGGTTTAGTAAAGAAGTGAAATTCTCTGAACAGGGAGTTTTGTTAGAAATACCTGAATCGAAGTTAATGGTAATGTAGCTTTACTTATACGTGTGTTGGACACTAGATGGAGTTAGTGGTCGGCTTCACGTCCCGGCCACATTACCTCCGGATACCCATATAATGGGCAATGTGGGCCTTGGAGCTGGTCTAGAAGTTTTGGAGGAGAGAGGAGTTTGTCTCTGTTGGAAGTGGAACTTTTGTTTGTACAGCTTATAGTGTAGTCACTATGGAGTCGGCCATCTTGGCTCCCAGGAGTACCCAATTAAGTACCCCGAGTTGTGTGGGGGTTTAAGTTTCGTGAAAAGCCCATGTGATAGTGAAACAGTAGCTGGTGTTTTTCAATTGAAGTGAACTGGGAAGGGTATGTTCTTTTATTATGCATCTGAATGCATACTGGATTATATGCTGTTTCAGAAGTGAACTGGCATTACAACATAAGATCAAAATAATTCTTTCTAGTTCAGAACAAAAGAACGGTCATAAGCACTGTACAAAATAATATCCCTGCATAGAAAGTGTTTCATCAGACCTGTGAAAAATTCTTAAATGGGAAGACTTAATGAGAGGAATTGAAAAGCTTTGTTTACTTTTGGAACCACTTTGGTACAGCCCCCTCTCCTCACCAAAGTACCAAAGCCCTGGCTTAAACAAACATGATGTTACACATACTTTCCTTAAATCACATAACAGATTTAAGGTGCACAGACATTTTGTTACTCTTGGAATGCAACTGGCTTTTATAGGTGATGTTCAAAATTTGTTATGTGCCAATATCGAAAGTGGCCTGCTTGAACATACATCAAAGGTAATGTGCCCTACAATCGTATCCAGTGGCCAGATTAATGACAGTGTTTTGAGGCAAGAACACAAGTTTTGCATTTTGTAGTAACCCATCTAAATTGACCAGGTGGTCTGAGGCATGCACAAAAATACAATTTTGAAATGCAGATTTTTTTAGCATGTGGCATAAGTTGGGACACTGTCATGAAGCAAAATTATGTCCACACCTTGTGTTTGGCCACCAGTGTAAATGTGGGGCATGTTTTGAGTAGCCCTCCATTAGTCTGTGATTTTGAGAATATTAGGGTCAAAGAGTCTCATTGCTGTGTGAATAAGATTTTAATCTTGCAGATATTATCTCAGGTTCTTATTGACGTAGCATCTGCTGTAACTGAGGCCTATTGCCAGAAGTAGACAGACAAATATAAGCTGAGGGAAAAGAATTGTGGGAAGATAGAATGGTAATGTGCTGTTTGTCAGGGGGTGCTTTGCACGCACATAAATATATTTCTCATATATGTGTGTTCTCTGCAGCTTTGGGTGGTTTTCTCTTCTTTGGAAGTGAGTTCAGTTGACATTTCCAAAACATTGCATTCTCATCTCCATTAAAAACCTTTGGATAAAATCCCCTGTGTTAAGGGACTGCATTTAACTTATTTCAGAATAGCTCTGCTGCAGAAGTGTCTCTAACGTTGCTTCGCCTTTCAACATTCTTTGAAGGATAGCGCAGGCATTGTACCACTCAGTCAGTTTTGCTTAACTGCATTCTTTGATTTTGGTCTTCAGTCCAGCCAGAGAGAAAGGACACAGTTTTGCTCATGTGACATTCTGTTGCAAGTTGTTTGCAGTTTGTGGAGTTAACATGTTTAGTACTGTGTTTCTGCAGCATCACAGGCTGTCATGAATGGTTCTAACTTGTAGGAGCCAAACTGAGATTGCTTCTTATATCCGTAGTCTTCTTTCCGTTATGAAATCAATAATGGCATGTTTAGTTGGGTGTCCACTGTGATGGCCTTTGTTAAGGTTTCTTCCTGCATTTATTTCCAACTCATGGCTACGTGATTAAACAATAATGTGCAAATGTTCGCTGTGCAGTTTATGTTTTGTACTTGGGACAGCGTATTCATTGTAGTGACTAGGCTGCAGGCTGGAAAGCTAAGGAATCCTTGTTTGGTTTCTAGCAGGGTTAAGAGATTTTTCTCCTTTCCTAAGCCTCCAGTTTGGCTGTGAGGGCCTACCCGTCTGTCTGTTGAGTGGGTGGCAGGGGCTGTTACCCCACAGGTGAATCAGGTGGGGCATGAAGCTGACTTCACCTCCATCTAGTGCCCAAGTTTAGAATGCGTGGAAGTATAACCACCTCCACTTCCCACATGTCTTTGTGGCATGTATGAGATCGGCTTTATAGTCGTTTCTGCCAAGGACTTCGTGGGCTTTTGTCACTGCAAGGTCTAAAGTTGTCAAATGGTACATGCATGTAAAAAATACACAGGATTATCTGCTAGCAGCGTATTCAAATTGGAATTTTAATTACACAGAATGGGATTCTCAGTACATTTTGCAAATGACAGAAGTTAGTAATAAGAAGTGAACGGTTGTGTTTTGGGTAGTTCTGTTTCAGCATCAGGTAAATTGGAATAGACTGTTATTGCCAGTGCCATTATGTAAAGCTGGATGATTTTAACGTGACATGGCCAGACGGGTTTATATTTGGTGTAGTAACTAAAACTTAATTGTAGTTGCAGTGTGTGATCAGACTGTTAAGTTGTTTTATAGTGTTGTGTACAGATGGGAATATGCTGATTGACTTGTAGGATCCTCCAGCAGTATATGCCAGTCCAAACTAACATATTTTACACTCATTGCTATCTACTCTGTTCGTGCGGGGTTATTTACTTTTAATATGGACAACAGTGATAATGCCTCCAGAAACTACAGGCTATAACTGATGCTACCACTTACTATTGTCTGCATAGGAGTAATGCATTTAACTGGGCGTTGTGGGTGGTGTCCGTTATCTTTGTGCAAGGCGAGACTAGAACCAGCCAAAAACAAACTCACCGGCACTTTGCGGTGGTCACCATTTGGCAGGTGTTCAGTGTATAACTAGCATCAAGCTAAGTTTATGCACTGACCCAATCAGATAGAACAGAGAATACAACAAACTTTGTGTCAGACAACAGCCAAATTTCCCGACTTCATCAGTTTCTGGTCCTAAATGGCTGATAGTCTGATTTTTTGTGAAACTGCTGCCACGGGGGAGGTCATTCCCCTAATTTCACTGACATGTGCATAGGGGAGCGAGTGGCTAATCATATCTGCTACATCATTAAGATGATATGCAGGCTGAAGTCATTTCATGAAAGAATGCGTCTGCCTGCTTGTTGTACAGCATTTTATGTTTAACAAGGCAGTACTTTAATGCCTGTTTAGTTTCGTGTTACTTCTGCCTGACCATGTTGGTTTTCAGGGCAGAGAGGTCCAAGTGATGTGTGTGTGTGTTTCATGCCAAGTGTGTATGGAGGGTGTGACATTTTTAAGATTTTTTGTACTTTGGTGTGGGTTTCATATAAAGTGGGATTGCAATGAGCAGAATGTTTCAACACACTAGAAAGGGCAGCAGCCACAGAAAAAATGTGTGAGGGCAAGAACAATACCTGCTTGCATCTTGCAATTCAACCATGACCTTACAACACATGTTGACATTGCTGTCTGACAGTGATCCACAAGTTTTCCAGAAATCAAAGAGCGGGCTCCAAGATCTAGGGTGACATGATAAGTTCCATACTAAGGGCTCACAGTTGTGGACTGACTCCTGTGCGTCAGTGTTATCTGATATTCTCTGCCCAGTGCATGCGAACCAATATACAGTCAGCCTCGGTTATAACGGATCCCAACGGGAGCCCCAAAACTATCAGGTATAACCGAAGTATGTTATATCTGAGGTTCGGTTAAATTACTTTTTGACATAACATTTAAATTTATACCACTTAAGTTACAGTTGTTTTTAGTTTTATTGCATATGGATGTGAACAGCTACATTTTGCACACACACAAAAACACACATTACTACATTCGTGAACCCTTGATGTAACAGATGGAAGCACCACACATCAAGATGTCTGAATGCGTCCCTCCTCTATGCACCTACTGTATTGTACAACATACCCAACATTTTTAACCCCCCCCCCCCCAGTGGTGCAACAGCCCCTCGTGGGCCAGGGCCCCCTCATTACCGTGGTTTCACGATCACACTCACACGCACCACACTCTTTGTAGGACTACTCTCGACGAGTGATTGGCCAAAGCCGGTATAACCAAGATTGACTGTATCTTTTTGTGTGTGAGGGAATAAAGTGCAATAATTAAGCTGAAAGTGCCAAGTTACACCATAAAAAATGTAGGTGCCTGGAGTTTGTGCGCTCCTGACATATAACATCGAACACACGTCCCAGTGACTGTTGATATTATACTAATTGAAGGTAATTTCTCATGTCTTCCATACTGCCGTTTAGTTTTAATTATCCTGGTGGTCCAGATTGCTTGTTCCTATACATATTAAATTGTGGGATTTCAGGAGATAGAAAAACTATGGGCTGAAAATGTTTTCAGAAGGAAGAAACTGATGGCTTTTTCAGGATATAGTCCACAACAGAGCCTTGTATGACTGTTTTAGACGTGGCATTCATAAGTGAAGGTTGTTCTCGGGAGTGAATGTGTTCATGCTTTGGTAGAAGTAATGTACAGATAATCTTTATGTGTGTATAGTATACACATTTAATGCACTAATGCATGAAGAAGTAAGAATGAAATTGTGTGGAATGGTAGGAATTGCCTGCTTTGCAATTTTTTTTACAATACCCTTTAAACAACCAGATTTGACAACCAGATTTGTATTTAAATTTTAGCACATGCTTTATGAAAAATGTAAATATTATGTGAACAGAAAAAGGTAAAGTTATGAAATAAACAGCGTTTGTGGAAAATAAATCAGATTATGCACTGTGTCTTAAAATGCAGCACATTTCCTTGTTGCTGAACGTGTTTTTTACCTGTGTTCGTGTATGAGAAAGCGGGTCATTTAAAGGTCAGCACGTGTTCAGAATAACCTGTGCGATGTGATGCCTTGCAGTTTGGTAGATATCCTTTGAGCCAACCAGTTGAAAAGGGAGAAATTAGCGGAGTGGAATAACTAGTGTTGGTTTACACTGTGGACTGTCTTGTAACAGTGGAGTAGGTTGGGGAAGATTGTAAGGAAATAATGCTTGTAAAGGGGCATATTAGGAAAAAAGTGGAGAAAGGTACGGGAGTGAAAGTGAAAAAATTTGGAAAGGTGGAAGCAAGATAAGCTAGTGAACCAGTTGGAGGGGGAAGTGTGGAGAAATCAAGAAGCTTGTTGAACCTGAAAAGTGCCATATAGTGGAAGAAATGGAAAGTACTGATGAAAATGATACACAAATGAAGACATTAAATCTTGAAGGAAGTGGGAGGAATAAAAAATAGGCGCTGGCAAATGCATTTGCATGTAGTCTGAAGCTAGCCTTGAGAAACTCCATCATGGAAGCTGTCTTGGTCAGGAGGGGCTATATCCTTGTGCACCAGCATGGACTTACTGCATGTTTCGTTTTAGATGGGTGGTGGTTTGTGTTGGAATCAAGATGGGTGTTAGTGTAGGCTGTTTGCTTCTCAGAAGCAGTCACAGATCAGTATTCTCAAAATGGTCTGCATGCTGGGGTTTACACATGACTATAGATATGTGTGGGTTCAGATAAACAGTTTTGTAGCTCCATGTACAGATAATGGAGTTACCATTTTCTGGAGATAACTTGTAGAAAGATCTTCGTGGAAGTGTTACTAATGTTTCTTCTGCAAGGACATGGTATTTTCCCTCTCTCACACCTTTAATAAGTATCCTGTGTGAAGTCTTTGAGTCAGTCAGTATTGTATTGATTTTGAAATAATTTAACCCTTTTAATGCTGCCCCCCAAAGATTACATATGTGAGAAATGGCAGGCTTTTTTTTAACTAAGTCTTGCGGAAAATTTCTCTACTCACCATTAATGTGATTTGAGTCCTGGATTTTTCTTCTTGTATTTCACGTGTGCTTGTGCAGCACAGTTAGTATGCTTTCATAACATAGGGTTCACCAAAAAATGCTAAATTTTTTAAAGTGAAGGAAAGAAAAGCTCAATATTGAGGTACTTTTTTTTTACACTTTTCTGCACAGTTCTGCAGCAAGTTATTAGTTTAAACACTGAACAGTGAACATTTTTGGAAATCTTCTGCACTTTCACAAAACATTTTTGGAGTTTTATGTATGTGTTTGTAAAAACTACAAAATATTCTGAGTTTTATAGGGTTTTGTAAAAACAATGGCACTATTTGGAGCAGATGTCAGTATTCTTGCTGTGGGAAGTTTGCTTCTTGGAGACCTTTCTCACACCTAACACACAGTGTTCTGGATCTCCACTTTTGAAACTGGCCTGTTTTTCGTTTACCTTGTAGGCGCATACACGTGCGCGCGCGCGTGCGCAACCCCCCCCCCCCCCCCCCCTCTCAGCAGTCAGTTTTCTGAGGTGTTTGGAATTAGTTTCTTCATTTCTTGTGCTTGATATCCCAGCTGCACTGTTCTTCTGTTGCAGCCATTCTTCATTCAGTGCATGCACAATTATTATTATGTAGTGCAGTCTAGACATTGGTTTTTCTTCTGGCAGGTATGTTTTCTTTGTAAATTATATAACTGTTCTGAATTTTCTAAAAAAAATACTGAAATGTACTTATACAGTATTTTGTTGTTCTCTTTTTATCAAGATAGAACATAGCAGCTGACATGTTAATTCTCCAAATACAATCATCATAGCTCTGTGCGGTGGAAGGCTTTGTAACATGTTTTTGTTGACCATGATGCACGTGAATACGTTGAGAATCTCTGCCTTGTTGTGGGTAGAGAGGAGAAACACAAAGACAAGGCTTTTTTCATGAAGGGCAGCAGCAAGAACTGGATCTCTCTTCGCCAGCTTCAAACTTGCTCCCAAAAGCCTGGGAAAGTTTCTCTTTCTTCTGATAGTTTTTGTTACGTGTATACCAAATTTGTAGAAGTATTCAAAAGGCGGGACTTTCATCAAAAAATTCTTCATGAAAGTGTGGTTAACTTTTGCAGATGTACTTTCCTGTTTTCAGTAACTTAATTATAACTGTGTGAGCTAAGCCATATTTCTGGATGGCATCCTTATCTTCTGTGTGATCCCTGGTAAACAAAAGCTGACAAGCAGTAATTTGTTGCTGAATCGCACAGAATCCATAGTTAGATCCCCCAGTGATGATTGTGTTTGCTGGGTAAATACCGCAGCAGCCATGTGTGATTCTTTGTGTGTACTGGGCTTGCATCATACGGAATTGTTGATGTGGTGTGTAATGATGCCAGAAAACACTGTTGGCGTGTTCTGTATATGACTGGAATGTAAGGATTAATTGGGAAATGGTCTCTGGGAAGGATGATGTGGAGCCAGGAACAATACTTTGATGGGGTAGTGTACCAGTACTACTAGTGGTTGTCAAAATTGACGTAAAAGTAACTGGGAAATCTGTATTGAATTCAAGATGTATATTGTCAATGCAAGTAACCTCATGTATAGTAAGTAACCTTTTAAGTAACCTCATGTATAAAGTAAAGCAATGGAATGGCTTTACCACTGTATATTGCTTCATAAAACCAGTTACAGAACATACTCTAGCAGCAGACATTGTCATGGAGAGTTTCTCATCCTATTGAGAGGTGGAGGCCCTTGAACAAAAGCATTTTGCAAGCGTAAAATTTTTAGAATTTTGTTTCAAGTTTTTGAAGATACATGGGCATGAACTTAATTTCTATTTACCCCTCGCTTCTCTGAACATGCCCTATCATTTGTGTTCCGATTGTGTGAAATAATAATTTTGTGCTTATATCAAATGTTTTGATGCATGGATTTGTCTACACGGTGTCTCAGGTACATTGTTGATGGAAGGAGAGTGGGGATGATAATTCCAAAAATATTTTAATGCATATTTAAATTTGATGTACGTCCTGTGTCATCACATATTTTTGGCATGTTGTTGACCTCATGATGTCTAATCAAGGATTGTTCTCATAAATCTGTCTTCATTGTACATGTTTTGAAAATTGTATTTAAGACTACTTTTTTCTAGAAATCATTCATTGTATTGTAGGTGAAAGCAGAAAATAATGTGGAGGGTGAGGATGCAGATGGTCAGGGTGGCCTAGGTAGAGGAGCTGCTGGTAGTGGCCGAGGCAGAGGCAACCGCTTTCGTGGCGGAGGCCGTGAAGACTGGGGCATGCGCAACCAGGATGTAAGCACTGGAGACTTGTTTGTCTGCAGTCTAGCCTTTTTGAAAATTCTGCTGTGTCTTGACTGGGTCAGATTGGTAGTATTTAAAATGACCATTCATGAACATGTTACCAAATTCATAGTTTTAAAATATATGCTCCTTTCTCTTTTCAAAATTGTTGATGTAGCATGCCTCTGCAAGTAAACTAGCTCTGTATTTTCACATCCCTCGGAATTGGTTGCAATTTCAAGTATGTAATTTGCTGGTCTTGCTGACCAAAGCAAGGTACGTGTTTGTGTTTCAAGTGTCCTACCCAGCCAAAATAAGATTTGTAAAGCCACGTAGCACGTGTTTTGTGTTTGGCTGTGTTCAGTGTCCAGTTTTGACTGCCTGAAGGTGTGTGGAGGTTAGGTATTTTAATAGTGTGTACATGAGTAAATGTACTTTTGTAATATTTTTCCATGTATAAAGACTTCATGCTTGCTTGAAGGAAATGTAACTTTCAGTCTTCGTAAATTAGGAGTTAAATTTTAAGGTTGCAGAGCAGGTTGTATGTGTGTTTGTTTGCATGTGTTTGCACATTACCAGCAAATGTAGTTCATATTTGAGAAACTGAAACTTGAATATAGACAATCAGGACATCAAACACGGTTGAGTCAGAAGTTCTAAGTAGCATATTTGGAATAAATCAGCAAGGATAGGAAGAATGAGACTTGAATGAGATTTGTTTTGGCAGCATATTGCAGACTTCAACAGTGCAGTGGATTTGCAATGTAAATGGACTGGAGAGTATAATCTTTTGCCCTTTGCATTTTTTAACACTATTTCATTTCAGTATAATGTTGTACTCAAGTCCAAGTAAGTTCTATTATGGTTAAGGTCACAGTGATATGAGCGTTGTGCTTGTACTTTGGCCGTTTTGCCCTGTCTTTATGTGTGGCATTTCTCTTGGCCACAGCCCACAAAATCAATCAGGCCAGTGAACGTCGGTGCATTATGTACACCCTTGCCATAAGATAGAGAACACATTCAAACAGCTTGACACTGCATTTACACAGTTGCCTATGTCATAAATGCAACATTAGACATTTTGTAGTATCGCTGGCTTTCTGTCGCAGTACCACAAGAAACTGTAAACTCCTGCAAAATCTGTTGCAGCATATTGGACTGATTGCATAAGAAACCAGCACAACCATGGCAGACACTTTACTTTAGCAAGCAGGTTATTCGTAATGGCAGAAAGGAACGCATTATTATTAAAAGGGGGTGTAATATTTGATGAACTTGAGGTTTGAGTTTCTCACAGTCGTGTTAAAGGTCCCTGGTCTTAGATTGAGGCAACAGGCTCCTCAGAAAGAACTGGTAGCTACCAGTCAACACAGCACCATATCCCAGAAGACTTGTATCTTGAACTTATGTAAAATTTACTGTTACCCAATAGAAGAAATGTAATTACATGAAAGTCCAGCATGAGAAAATACCTGCACGTCGTAGGGAGGTGGTGCCATTGGAGGTAATAGTTCACTTGTTTCTGCAGCCTCCACTTACTTGGACATGCAGTAGCAAGAATTTTAGCAAGTATGTGGTCTCTACAATATATTTTATATTTTTGAATATTTGTGCATTTTGTTTGAGCCCTCGTGTTAATACTGACATACAGGACATAATAAGTATCTCTTAAAAGTTTTATGTGTACACAGATAAATGTCAGATCTTAAAAGAATTTAAGTTGTATATTTTGTCATTGAACTATTACATCCATATTTCCGAACGTATAACAACATTCACGTTTTAGTTGGCTCCATTCATTTGGTTATGGAGTGCACACCACTGTTGTATGTTGTCTTTTTCTTCTTTCTCAAACCCATTAAATATGTGTTAATTGGAATATGTATGACTTGGTGTGGTATGATATGTGTTGTGTTTCGTGTGACAGGATCGTTTAAATGAGAGACTGGCAGGCCTTTCTGCACCAACACACGATCTTCCACCTCAAGATACTCGTGAGAAGAAATTCACTGGCCGATGTCGCTTGTATATTGGGAACCTGACAAATGATGTAACAGAAGATGAGATTACTCAGTTGTTCCAGCCTTATGGTGAAACGGCAGAGCTCTTTGTGAATAAAGAAAAGAACTTTGCTTTTATTAGATTGGTAAGTGTTTATATCCTGATTGTGACTGATGCTTCTTGCAAATTGAATGTTTTTTGTAATAGCTGTAAAAATGTGCTGTCTGTTGAGTAAAAGCAATGAAGAAGAAAGAGGAATTACCGTATGATGCAAGTGATTAAGCCACGCGGCGATATATCTGAGCTTCTTATTTCAACAGTAAGCAGTTAATTTTACATGCAGTTTTCCATATGTCTAAAAAATGTATTTGGTATGCCAGTCCAGTACCAATGTTATCCCTGTAGGCAGTGCTTTATTTTGTGGGACAAATTCAGTTATCTGTGAGAAAGTGTTTTGAATAAAGATGGACAGGAAATGTTCAAAATGTTTTCGCTCATTGACGACATATTTTCAAAAATTGCAGTATATTTGATTTGTTACCTTCCTGTATCAGATGAATGGAGCACATGCCCCTTCTTTCCAGGACTATCGAGCTAATGCAGAGAAGGCAAAGAGGGAGTTGGATGGTCAGATGAGAAAAGGCAGAGCATTGAAGGTTCGCTTTGCTCCTCACAGTGCAGCAGTGAAAGTGAAGAATTTGACCCCTTGGGTGAGCAATGAGCTCCTTGAGAAGGCTTTCGCAGTGTTTGGGGAGGTGAGTTTCAGTGTCATTGACAGTTCTAATGCTATTGAAAAAAAGATGTGTATGTAGCTAACTCTCTAAAGTGCGCAGCGGCTTATCAGTTGGCCATCGTCACATTTGTGAAGATTGCATTCCGGCCAAAGTACCAGTCCTTTTCCTTGAAGCCTTACAATATGCACATCTCACATCAGATATCAGAAGTATTCACATGGCTGCAAAGAGTGAAGCTTGTAATATTCGAATCGATAGATCATTTATATCTTGAATGCAGTAGAGATTTTTCAGGGAGTTTTATTTTGATTTTGACAATCACTAGCAGCAGTGGTGTCTTGAACCAGTGTCGAGCACAGTGTTTCATGCGTGTATTTAAATTCTCTGGGTCTGTGTGTACATTATTGCTCAAAGTGATAGTTATTGGCCAAGTCAGACAGATGATGCTTTCCCATCCCCATTGGAAGGCAGACAGTTCTGTTCATGCTGAAAAACCCATGGTCGCTGTCCAGCAGGATAATGCGTCAGGTGAGAGTGATGAGTCAGTCGGACATTGTGAGTGGTGGCAAAGGAAGTGCGTGGAAAGAAGTTGCAGGTGGCAATGACATCCAGACCCAGACTGCTTTCCAGTACAGTGAGTTTCATGGGCCTAAGCATGCACCTCCTTGAGGTGTGCCCCCCGGTGTCTTATTTCTAAATGTTTTTACAGTGCAGCTTTTGAATGAAATTATAACACAAACTGATAATTACGTCAAAAAATTTCTCCAGGCTCATGCAGACCTTCCACCTAACTCAAGGCCAAGGAACTGGAAAAATTTAACTCTTGCAGAGCTAAAAGAATTTACAGCTTGCCTAATAAATACGGGTCTACGAAGTAATGAACCATAGTATTTTACTGGTACACTACTGCATGACAGTATTGTTCCTGGTTTCATAACGTTTCACAGAGACTGTGTCCAACAAATCCTGAAATTTGTGCACATGGTGGTCAATAGGAATTGTGCTGTACCTGGTGAACATGGTTGTGACCCTTGTGCAAAATTCCAGCCGCTTGTAGAACATGCCAACAGGGTTTTCAGACATTATTACATGCCATATCAACGGTTGAGTGTGAATGAGAGCCTGGTAGGCATGAACCACGCAGAGTTGCTGCAGTATTTACCTGACAAACATCACCACCGCCGCCGCCGCCGCCGCCGCCACCACCACCACCACCACCACCACCACCGCCGCCGCCGCCGCCGCCGCCGCCGCCGCCGCCGCCGCCGCCGGCGACGAAGAAGAAGAAGAAGAAGAAGAAGAAGAAGAAGAAGAAGAAGAAGAAGAAATCAAACTTGATGCTCTGTGGTGCAGTACAAATTACTGCTTTGCATTTTTTGCATACCAGGGAGCAAAACAAATAAAAGGATGCTATCCAGGAATAAGGCTTAGCCTACATAGTTGTAATGAAGTTGCTGAAAATGGGAAAGTACATCTGCAAATTTTTTCTGACAGTCCTGCTTGCCGAAGACTTGTACATATGTGATAGGAACCATCAGAAGAAACAGAAAATTTCTTCTGCAGGCTTTTCAGAGCAATTTTGACATTGGTGAGAAGAAATATTTTCGCAAAGGTGCAGTTCTTGCTGCTGCGTTTCTTGAATAACGTCACATCTTCCTATGCTTCTCCTCTCGACCCACAGCAAGGCAGAAGATTTTTGACATACTCGTCTACGTAATGTTCAACAACAGCAGGTTATAAAGCCTTCAATTGCACAGAGCTACAGCGATTTCGTGAGGGGACATGACGCATTGAATGCTATGTTGTATCTTGACGAAAGGGGAACAGTAAAATGCTGGAAGAAAATATGTTTCAATATTTTTTCAAGAATGGTTCTGAATAGTTACACCATTTACAAAGAAAACACGTGCAGGATGTAACCTAATGGCTAGATTGGGCTACACGACAAAAATTGGTGATGCATTGAGCAAAGAGAGGCTACTAGAGAGGAACAGTGCAGCTACAACCTGAAGCACAAAAAAAATGAAACTGAACCAAAATTTTTTAGAAAAGTATCTGCTAAGAAGGCAAAGGATTGCAGTGTGTGTAGTAAAAAGAATAAAACATGGACCAAATAAAAGGCGCAGATTCCAGAACAGTGTGTGTCAAGTGTGGGAAGGGTCTTCATGACGAGTGCTTCCCAAAGCATGAACGCACTAAGTGACATCCACTGCAAATAGTGCCAGTGTTTCTACAAAAACGTGGATGAAACTCAAAATATTCTGTAAAAGTGGATATAAATTTGCAGCATTATTTGTTGTTTACTGCAGGACTGTGGAATCGGTACACAAAAGCTCCAGCTCCAATTCGTTGATTTTTAAAACTCCGACTCTGACTGCTTCGTAAAAGCTCAATGTGTATTAACCTTTTAAAGCCTAGCGGTAACTTTACATACAACCAGGTTTAACATTAAAAAATTTACATGGTGCCCACATTGCATTATGTGTTTTGTACGGATCTCAGAACAAACAGCAACTTTTGCCTTATAAAACATTAAGAGACTGGTTTTGATAACCAAAGTGGTGAGTGTTTACAGCGTGGTACGCACCGAGTACTTATATAAAGCAGATGCGCTTCGTCTTTAAAGGGTTAATAATGGTAAACCTATAAGACGTTTCATCACCACTATGCAAATTATCAGGCTACTTTTTAGACTTATAACCTACATTTCAGTATAAGTCTAATGGTTACTGTAGCTATCAGGGCTCTGGAGTCGGAGTATTTAGATAAGATTTTAGATTGAGGTCGGAGTTGGTACATTTTTACCGACTCCGACTGTACCTAAAATTCCTCCCACCTCCGACTCCACAGCCCTCATTCTTTAAAATGAAGTGTATGTTACAAAAACAAACAAAGCAGAACTGTTGGTGTTGTACAAGTAGGCCTATTTGTGAAGTACAAGAAAAATCTGGGAGTTTCACATCATATTTGTGATGAGTAGAACCATTTTTCCTAAGACTTGAAATTTTCATAAAAATAGGCCAGCATTTCTCCCATATGCAGGCTTTGGAGTGCTAGCACTAAGAGAGTTAGTTGTGTGTAGTAATAGCTGCTGTTTGTAGTAGTACAGTTCAAGTGTATGTGGACGTGAATGGCATCCTGTAGTCTTTGAAATGGTATGTGTAACCTAATCTTGAACAATACAGGTTATTTTAAGTAATGTTCTATAATGTTATGTAATGTTATTTTGAATATGTTTTGTCCTTTGTAGCATCATAGTCATAGTTTATTAAGTTTACCCGTTAATACACAGGCACTGTAGTAGCTCTTTACTATCTTAAGATGCTGCAACATTATGTAGTCTGGTAGGAAATTACGGATGTTCAGGGGAGGCAAGAAGTTCTTGCAAAATGTTGGTAGTAGTGTACTAGACTGGTGATGTCGTGCTGTGTGAGTGTTTTTCATCGACAGTACTACTGTGAAAACCTTAGACCTCATAACAGTGCTTCACTTTGTTGTATTTTCAGATTGAACGAGCTGTTATTATTGTTGATGAACGTGGAAAGTCAATGGGGGAAGGCATTATTGAATTCGCTAGAAAACCTGGAGCACAGATGGCCCTGCGACGGTGCAGTGACGGATGCTTTTTCCTGACTGCGTATGTTATTTGCATTGGACCTTACTTCACAGACATTGACCTTTAGGTTATGTGCATCCCTTTTGTATGATGGCATTTAAATAGCCATGGGATGCATGTGGGCTATATGTATGCTGGCAGAATTTAAAAGTTGTAAGTTCTTTCACTGGCCATGCCATGAAATCGTGTAGGGAAAAATATTCCTCCAGTCATTCTTAATAATTCTGATTAGATGACATTTAGTTGTCGCCTTCACGTTCTGACCGCTGTAGCCCAGGAAAGAACCCAGGTACCCATTGACTATGGGGCTGGCTGCCTTTTTTTTGTTCTGGTCTGAAATCTTTAAGAACTTCCTTACGTGACTGTTTTGCTTCGCTGTGCAGTGTTGTCTTGAGTTTCGTCAAGTAGTTGTTGATGTTGCCACCGAGAGTATGGGAGACTTATATTTTGAATGGTGCAGTTCATTGTTGAGCTTGTGAATAACAAAAGTTTTCTACTGTGTAGTAAGCTCCGGTGAAAGAAGAAAACTCAGCTGCTTATAATGAGTCCTCTGTTTCTTGTCGCAGGCAGTGTTGGTATATTTCCTTAAAAAATGTCATCATAGATCAGACCATACTTTCAATGCCAGAACACTTTCATGTGCAAAAAGTACTACAACTCTATTGCCTTGATACTCATAATACGTCAGAGAAGTTCTTTTATATTGTTTTAAAATGTTACTTGTCCTACATGTAAAACATTCTTCAATTATTTCTTAATTGAAAAAATTTCTCTGTGTCTTCTGAAACTTCGTTTCATGTTAAAAAACACATTCACTATTTCTGTCAGGTTGGAGACTGTTTTGAGTTATTAGTTCTGTTTTCTGTAAGCACTGTGGGTCACTGATGCAGTGATGCTGAGGCTTTTGTAGTGTTTAGACTAAGAGCAAAGGCTGGTGTTACAGATAAGGACTATTATCTGTTCCGTGAATACAGTTTTATCAGATCTCTGTGTTTGGGACAGTCTTACACAGCCTGGATTGATTCTGAAGAGGAAGAGAGACGTGGGTTTGTCAAAGATAGAGAAGTATAATGGCTTGCAGGTTGCGCATGGTTGTGACTCATGAACATGTGAAAATTAAATCCAGTAAAACAGAAATCTCTAGAACCAGCCCCAAATTTAAGGAAATAAACTTAAAATAGACAAGAATATGGAACCTTATTTTGTTTGTTTAGGAAGTAAGGATACATGCTGACTTTATAAAGTGCTCTGCAAGAAATTGTTTCATTTTCTGCAAAATGGAAGTAATTCCACCATTTTATCTCTTCTGGATCAAGTAATATTAAAGTTTTTTGCGATGAATGCACAGAAATTTAAGTGGGCAGTGCAGAGAATGCCGTAAATCAGACCCCGTGAACTCTGCTTAAATTCTGTTGCTTAAAGGTTAATATGTATGACGTTCCTTTATGTGGGACGGTTTTTTTTGGGGGTTGGGGGGGGGGGGGTGCCTGAAAGTAGCTTATTAAGTCAGCATGACAAATCAAGAATATTTCACCAGACATGAATGTATTTATGTTATTTAATTCATTTACTTAGTTTGTTTTCTCTCCCATCCGTAACCTTTCCATTCCTGTTGACTGGTATGGAATCCAGCATAGCCTAATGTAAAATGTCAGGATGTATTGGGTTAAAACCAGGTGTTCAAACACTTCATCAGTAAGTGTGATATAACGAAGTTCTGGGATTGATCCTATTGAGCAAGTATGTTTTGGTGCATGCAGCAAGTGTAGCCCATTTCTATTCATGTTGTTATCACCAGTGCTTAGTAAAAAGAAAGTTCTACCTCATTAAGTTTTTCCATAGCAGCTCTATGTTTGAGTTGTTTTTCTTTGTCATGGAGCAGCAAGCAGGCATCAGCAACATGAGGTTTTGTTTCAAACTGGGGGAAGCAGCTACAGAAATATGCAAAATATTTGAAACTGTATATGCAAGTTTATTTTTTTTACCAACTACTGCACAATAGTTATACAAACTGATACGTGTTTCGGCTGTGCCGTTATCAGGGAGTCATCCTGTGTAGACATAAGCAGCATGTCAGAGTGGTAAAATATACGTACATTACGGTCATAATTTTTTTAAGTTTGCATGTGATAGAATCAGGATGGTGATGGATAAAATTCTTTCAGGTATAAAACATGTAAAATCTAACATATCAATCTGTTTCCAAACATCTGTTTTGTGACCCTTTCCAATTGCGTGGGTTAGAAACCCCTGGCTGTGGTCCCCAGTATTGTATATGATATCTGTGTAGGTGACAGGAAATCCAAGTTTTGCCTGCCGCATTTTTGATGCAGGTGTTTCAAGTTTGAAGCAAATTTAAAATGAAGGCCTTGGTCCTTCAAATAAGCCTTTAGCAAATACTGGATCACTGTTCACATGTGCAAAAGCAAGCATCATTTGAGAAGCAGTGCAGAGACTTTTGGCTTAAACTTCCTAGATTGACTTGGGTGAAAGCATTAACATGGAACCTAATGGCAGCTGTGCTGATTACAAGTCATGGTCCTTGCAGTGAGTCCAGGAATTTTTTGGTATACCGTTGTTTATTTTTATATATATATATGTCTTTTTTTCATTGCTGGTATGAATGATATACTGTCTTCAAATGATAGACATATTCATCACGCTGTTTTGTATACTCTGGCCTATGAATTGAAGATATGTGGCCCAGATATGAATCAGGCAACTTTTGACTGCTTTTTACAATGTGTTAACAATTTTCACACATTTCTAAGCCATTGTAGTCATCCATGGCACGGTTGAGTGTTCACAAATGCAAGAGTTTGTAAATCATAGCAATTTTTGTTATGGTATTAATATTAGGTTTGATCAGTTGAACGTTAAGGTACAAATAAAGTAGCTACTCTTCAGTTCAAGCAGACATGCATTTACACAGTTTTAGATTTATGCATGTATGAAGGTGATGTTACTGAGACTCTTTTAATGGAAAAGTATGGCTGTTTAAAGTATTATAACCTGAATTTAAAGGTGTGCATTGCATTTCCGTGTGTAATTCTAGGATACTAAGTTTTAAATTACTTTGCAGTTCCCTTCGTCCAGTAGTGCTGGAACCATTTGAGCAACTTGATGATATAGATGGTTATGCTGAAAAGAATTTGCCAAAGAAGAATCCTGACTATTACAAAGCGAGGGAGGTGAGTATATGTGGAAGGATAGTTTCTCTTTCTGAAAATCTGTGATTATTAATTTTAAAAACGTGCCTTACATCTGTTGGTCATGTTTCATCACCTTCAGGGCTAAACGGAGTGCATGCATGAACCCTCCATAGTGTATTAACCAGATAAAAGGAAGCAGAAAATGAACAGCATGTTCTGACACATTGTTTTCAAGGTAAATCACCTCTATCAAAGTTATCTGCATGGGCCAAGATTGAGGTGAATAAGCTACAGTCCTTCAAAATTTTGACTGACTAGTTAACAATCTTTATGACATAAAATCCCAGAAGGTTTTTGGGGGGGGGGGGCAACACTCTTGTCGTCAGTGTTGTGGTCAAGGGTGTTTGTAGCAGTCCTGGAGACACTGTGCATCAGGGCTCACATCTGATAAAAGTGTAGTCGTGGAATACACACAATGAATTTTTGACATACTGTTAACCCTAAGTGTCTGTAGTAGTAGAATTGGTAGTGGTGCAGAGGAATGCACACTATTCTGGTCAATGTCATCTGGACCCTAAAGTGTTTGACAAGTGGAGGAGTGCCTCCATGAGACAGGAAGCTTAAAGCATCCACAGCAGTGATTGCTGGATATGGGGTAATTTTTGTATGATCTGTGGATGTGGGTATAATGCCTACTTCAGCATCACTGTTTGCACTGTTGTAGAGGACATTGTAATTGGCCCCTGTATGCTACCTGGTGGGCTAATTGTTTTGCTGGGTCTGTTTAAAGATATGCATGTGTGTGTGAGGCAGAAATTGTTTGAGCAGGTGGGAGCTTCAGCACACTATGGGGAAGAGTCCTGCAGTGGGTGAATGCATGTGGGTTGGACCTGGATGGCTGATTGCATGGCTTCCTCAGTCACTAGTTGTAATGCAGATGAGTTTTTTTTACATGTGGACACCTGGGGGAGCACATTCATGTGGTCTGTGGTGGGACTATCAGAGATTTTGTGGTAAGACCAGGGCTGGCCCAAAATGTGGGCAGGTTAATAATTTCTTGCCCCCCTTTTTACAGTGTGTTCCAAAACTGTGGATAATTGTTGAAGAAATTCATGTGTGAGAACAGTTTACTGTCACCGTATTTTCAATTGTGATGATTTAGTGCCCTTCATAAGTTGGCACCCTGAGCAGCTGCGTAGCTGGCCTGTCCCTTTGTTTGGCCCTGGAGAAGATGTAGGCAACTGTGAAAGTGAGGTTGCCAGCATAACATTCAAGGGAACACCATTTGGCACAATGCTTCCAAGTGGATGGAGGCCATTTCAGGCACGTTATTGTATCTGAGACATTAGTGGTTTGATCATTAGACACCTTTTTCCATTTGATGATGATGTGTCTCAACCTACACATCTCAGGATGTACGTTGTAAAATAACATTTTTTACTTACTTTTGTGACAAGGATGCAACCGTGAGCTCCTTACACACACATTTTGTGTCATCCTTCATGTTAAATTTTTGAAATTGTCGGTGTCTGTTATTTTAGGTTGGCCCTCGGTTTGCGGCTCCTGGGAGTTTTGAATATGAATACGGAACGCGCTGGAAACAGCTGCATGAACTATATAAACAAAAGGAAGAAGCTTTACAACGTGAGATGAAAATGGAGGAAGAGAAACTGGAGGCTCAGATGGAATATGCTCGCTATGAACATGAAACTGAGATTCTCAGGGAACGTAAGTTTTGTTGAGTTTCAATTTCTGTATGTCTCATTTGATGTGTGTTGTTTTTACATGTGTGTAGGTCTTTCTTTGCCATTCAGTTTTTATTGGCGTATAAGCTGTCATTCCAATTCCAATATCTTATTTTTCAGTTGATGTAAAACATGGTTTAACCTCTTCTCATGTAATTTACCATTTACATTTTGTGTTACTGTCAGATGAATTACTTGTTTACTGAAATGATGCGATTTGTTGGAGAGTCCATATCGTTTGTCACAGTTCATTGTGTGGCATAAACTGTTGGTAGTAGTTTATTGTACAAGTTGCAAAGTGAAATAAACTGGCTTTGTTGCCTTAAGTGTGTCGTCGTGTGTCTCATAAAAGCATTTGCTATTGGTTTTGTAGACCCATGTTTATGAATGAACTGTGATCACACACACACACACACACACACGTGTATGTGCACACATGCATGCATACATATACATACAGTCGACCTTGGTTATGTTGGACTTCGGTTACAATGAATCTTTTCTTCATTCCCTGGCTGTTTCCATATGCCTTATTACAGTAACTAACTCGGTTACACTGGTCTCTCATATATCGGATCTTCGGTACATCAGATTTCTCTGATATTCTGTAACAGTTGATTTTCCTCGGCTATACTGTTTTTGGCAAAATAATGGTTACGGTGTGTTTGAGCACAGAGGGCTCACTCATCATAGCAACATGAAGACTGCATGTAATTAGATAGTGTTTTGTACCAGGAGATACTGTGGAGGCTTGTAAATTTTGCACTTTGGCTTTCCTAAGGACAAGGCCCATCCTTTAGCGGTTATAATGGCTGAGCCAGGGCCATCTCTGCCTGATGGTTTCTGTTGTTCATACTTGTATATTTTGCACTTTGGCTTTCCTACGGACAAGGTCCAAACATTAGCAGTTATACTGGATAAGCCAGGCCAGTCTCTGCCTGATGGCTTCTGTTCATGCACCAGCGAGAAATTATGTGTAAGGCTTGGTTTCTGTTGTTCATGCACCAGTGAGAAAGTAATTGTAAGGCATTTATTACTCTACTTAAACAGAACTGATTATTCCACCAAGAAGTGATATGCATCAGTACTGGCCGACCCACGAGGTGTGAATACATATTTAAAAATTTTGAATTGTGTTGTACAGTACTGGAGGTGTGTAAAGGAGGGGAGCATTTGGGCATCTTTGTGCGTGGTGCTTCAGTCACTTGCATCAAGTGTCAGAATTTGTTCATGTCCACATGCAATAAAACTGAAAACAAGCGTAACTTAAGTGATATTAATTTAAATGTTATTTGAAAACTTAATATAACT
Source organism: Coptotermes formosanus (assembly GCA_013340265.1). NCBI lineage: Eukaryota > Metazoa > Arthropoda > Insecta > Blattodea > Rhinotermitidae > Coptotermes > Coptotermes formosanus. Next base: position 49,506 of record BLKM01001905.1, read on the forward strand.
GAACCTCGGATATAATGGACTTCGATTATAGTTGATCTTTTTAGGACACCCATGAGGATTCGTTGTAACAGAGGTTGACTGTATATAGGAATGCACTATGGAACTAAAGGGCACATGCCATCTGTGTTTGGTATCTTGCAATCTTGAATAAGTCTAACTTATGTGTATGTACCTGTGATGTGTTTTGTGTGTCATATGGTAAACAGTAAAAATGGATGTCTCCAGTTGGATCACAGAGGATGTGTAGTTCCCATGACAGCAATTTTTTTAAACTGACCAAAATGCTTCTTTGACATGTTAGTAAACTGAACAAAGGTGTATTTCCTGTAGTGGTGGACATGATGAACTCATGTAGGAATTACCGTATGATACGGGTGATTTGAATTTTTGCGGCTAAATCATCTGAGAATGCCACCTGTAGGGAGTACGGCACTGTGCCATAAACTGTAGAAACTTCATGGTATTTTTATAATGTGTTTTCATGGTGTAGAACTACGGCAGCGTGAGCTTGATCGTGAGCGTCAGAAACGAGAGTGGGAAATGAAGGAGCGTCAAGCTGAAGAGCAGCGATTGGCTGATGAAGAACGCATGCGTCGACAACAAGAGGAAATGCAACTGAGAATGCACCACCAGGAAGAAGAAATGCGTCGCCGTCAGCAAGAAAACACGCTTTTTATGCAGGTAATTCTCAGATTTGGTACATGATCCATTTGTGATTCTGTAGGCTGCAGATTCTTACATTATGCTGCTTAAAGCCCTGCATGTTTGCATGTGGTATTAAGCAGTTATTGTTACTACTGCGTAGTTTGAATTTTAGTTGTTATGTATGGCTGATATTTCAACAGATATCTACTGAACTTTAATCTACAAACAGTGTGGTTATATTTTCAGTAGGCACCTTATGAAAAATAGTTACCTTCAAAGGTACAGTTTGCTTGAGGGTAGTCAAGAGGTTGAATTTTCAGACAACTTGACATATTTGAAGTATACATGTATGTCCTCTTTTAACTGACATTCCAGAGATTTCAAGACATTGTTTTGTGTTTGGATTCAGAGACTTACAATTGCAGTTTGGTGAACAGGTTTTTTTTGTCACCCCTGCTAAGCCTGGTGAGGTGTAGGAATTACCCATCTACAGAGTCCACCCTGTTCCAGTAGGCTGTCCATCAGACAGGACCTCATTCATGTCCTTCCCAGTGGAAGTGAAGAAGTGCCAGTTGGTGTGTGGTTGCATCATATAGTTAAATGTCATCATCCCAGATTTTGAAGACTTCATCCACAAGTGTATATATGTTTACCAAAAATAACTTAATGAAGTTTCTTTATGTAGATAAGAAAGAAATGAGAAAAATTCTGAACTATTTCCATTATCCATAATATGAATGATAGGTGTGTATGGGAGATAATATTAAAATGTATCTTCTAGATGTGCGATGGGGACACATGGACTGGCTTGATCTGGCTTAGTATAGTGGCAGGTGGGTTGGGTGGGGGGCCTTGTGATGGCAGGCAGTAATGAACCTTCAGGTGCTATAAAATGGGGGGAATTTCTTGACTAGGAGAGGAGCTGTATTGGCTTCTCAGGAAGAACTCTTCTCCATGGAGTAGTAATGGTATGAATGATTTTTTTTGTTAGTGTAATGTAGGAATTTAATATACCATTTTCTGTGGTTCTATTGTGGTAATGTATTCTTTTAGAATGCCATTTGTGGAGGCATATCATCAGTGTATGCCCCTAAATTGCAGGTATTAGTATGAATACGTGCATCACAATGTGTATTACTGCCCCTGTTATGGATTGCTGTGGTTATGGCTTGATGACCATTGTGGGAGGTCAGGTGGCTGGCAAGGAGCTGTTAGTTACAAATGGATTGATGGCATGGTCAACATTGTGTTACTTGTATAGAGTGTTCTGTGGAATACAAGACTGTTGTATTAAAGGCAAGATTCTCAAAGGCATTTTAGAGTTTACAGTATACCATGCTGTAACTGCAACATGCCGTGTTTCAGGTTCAGTGAGGGACACCAACCACACTATGCCTGAAGGTCACATATCCATCTCAAGTCCTAAATGATAATTTGGCACTGTGACATCACACCCAGTCTGCTGTAACCAGCTGTTAAATTTTGAATCAAATTAGTTTCCATCCATTCAAAAGAACCAAGTGCAGTTGACAGAATAGGGCCATGACGTATCCACCCTCCCCATTTGGCAGCCAGTGCTTGATGTTGAAGATTCACATCTTCTGGGATATGGTGTCATGGTAATGGGTAAATGGATTCTCACATGATAGAGGAGCTTACTGTCTCCATCTTCAGGGTCTGCATGGGCCGTAAAGATAGGAGGGGCAGGTTCTTCCAAAATGTCGGTAACTCACTTATCGCAGGTTGATATTCCAGAAGACAAGAATTTTTCATGAACACTACTATGAGAACTTAAAAGTTTATTGCTGGATATTGTCAATATAGTGTTAGCAGTGCAGCTTGCATAAATGTTATCAGAAAAATTACTGTTACTGGGAAGCTTGGAATTGTGTGGCAGTACATGAGTGACAGCTTCATTTGGGAAGGGCCGCCGTTTGATGTATCTTAAGTTGCACTGGGGGACCTTTGTTCTTTAAAGATGAAGATAGTAAAATGTTCGCCATCATAACAGATCACCAGAGAAGAATGAATGAATTAACGAGTGATGGATGACAGAATGAGTGAGGATTTGCCTTCCACAATGTGGAACAGGTCAGCAACATTGGCAATATTTGGTTCCAGCAGAGTGGAGTGGGAATAAGTGTAGGTCTACTTCAGACCTCTGTAGGAGAGTTTTGTCTGCTACTCGGGAGATGTGCTGTTCTCATGCCCTGTTGTACGAGTGGGAGATTAATTCCTGTGGGCCTGCTGAAAAAGTTACGTGTATGATTGAGGTTGTGCCACAGATTACCTAAAGAGGCATGAGAATTCATGGAGAAATTGTGATTTTGGAAGAAATGTTTACCATCATGAGATCTTACAATATCTATATGAGTGCACTGGAATGGAATATTTGTTACATTCTGTGTGCAAAAGTGAACTAATCTGAAATGAATATACAGTGAAACTCTCCTAAGACGTCCGCTGTTAAGAAAATTTTCCGCCTAAGAAGTCAGGATAAAAAAGCACCAAATTCTCCCGTTTGATTAACAGTACAGGTTACCTGTTTAACACATCCCTGCATAAGAAAATTTCCCGCCTAAGAAGTAACAAATTTCACGACAAAACAGTTTTTTTACCCATTTAATACATTTTCTGTTTCAATAAGGAATTTCGAGTTTCCATTCATTCTGTTTCCAAAATGCAGCGTTCAAATGGTGTTGCAGTCAAAGTCACTTCCGCCACGTTTCAAACAGCAGAATGACGCAATCTCATGGCCGTCGCGGAGGTCTGGTATTTCTTCCATGATGTACAGATTGCAGTGAGTCACTCCCCACTACTCAGTCTCTTGTCACGACAACCGAAAAACTGTATAGGTTGGCCAGAAGCCGATCCTAGCTGTTTGGTGACTGCATGAGCCTGTGTTTGGCAACATTTTGCCGCTTAAACAGCCTGGGACTTGGTGGAAACTAAGGCAGCCAGTAATATTTGAAGAAGTTAGGGCACGCGCTGGTGGGAGTCACGTTTCTGGGGGACAGCGGTTTGATGCGAGATAAGTGGGTGATGGAGTGTGACAGCTTGTTTAAACGTAATTTATTGGCGGAAATATCAACACGTCATTGTGTTGTGATTGTGAAACATTTGTGGTGACGTGTGTGCAGATAAGTTACATCAGCAATTCCAGAAAATAAATTTAAGACACTGCAGATTTAGTGAAAGTAATTGGAAGTACTGACTACCCCACATGTTCTACCTAAAAGCAAACCTACGGAATTTGAAGATGTATACTGCTACTGTTTTTGAAAAAAGACCAACAACCTATGCTTGAAAAATATTTCAAGGAAAAGTACACATCTGGAATGAAACGTGAACTTGTGATTGAAAATTCAGTAACAGTATAGGTAAAGGTCTAAATAAAACTGAATGAAAGGTTACAGGCAAAATGGATAAATGGTCAGGTACACTCTGTGAAACAAAAATCAAGCGGCCTGTGATTTTGTATGTCCCGCTACGGGAGCGCGGTAACGTACAGTTGCCATCATAATTCGAGTCGTTCGTAGTTTCTCCATATTTGTGCTCGCATGGCGTTTGTGTCTTCCATTCATTCCAATCATTCACGCCAGACGTATATTAACCAAAGACACAAACACGTCTGCTTAATTTCAACTTTAATATGAATTAACGTTCATTAATATTCCAAGGCGTGTGGCTAGGTACTGCTTGTACGAATTTGGATATAGTATACAAGGCAGGCAGGCACTTGTGTTTGCTGATAGCCAAGCATATAGAGGCACGATTCCACTGTGCTTTGCGTGCACGGTGTTTTGGTTCGAGTCCTCCTATCGACATATATATTTTTTTTATTTTTGCACACGTATTCACACAAATGCAAAATTAATCTCTGCAGTTGCACATAAATTACTTAATTATTCATAAGTTATCTTTGCTGCACTTGCAAGGTTGGAATTGCGAGTGGATCGTATATTTGTGTTATCTTTCTGTAATTTGTTGTTTACTGGCATTCTAATTCAAGGAGTCTGTTCGAATGTGAATGTAGACCAGGCATGTCAAATCTGTTGGTGCTTGCAGACCATACTGAGCCAAGAGATCTGACGTTGGGAAGCACGATTTTAAAAATATACAGAAAGGAACTGTTGAGGGTATGGCAGGTGTGCTTGCGAGGAACCTGGTTCGAGGCTCGTTCTATTCTAACTATCCTGCCTGTGGAGCCAGATTCAGTTTGGTGGGGGAGTGAAGTACTGTTAACACTTTCCGTCCGTGCGGCGTACTAGTACTCTGCAGCCTCACACGCCACCTGTCCGGCCGGAGTACTAGTACTTCCTGACTTCCATAAATTCATTTAAAAAAACTATTGGAGATACTGGCTTCCCGTTTATACCATTCTACTCCTCCATGACTGTACTGTCAGTGGCTTTGTGCCGCTTCTGCAACACTCCGTAGTGTGCGTGCTGGACTCTGGTGACAGAACGGTTGCGCAACAAACTGTTTTGACGTTTGACTGAAAGCATGCCTTTGTTTTATCGCGGCTGAAACGCGAGACCAGACGCAGTGAATCACGTACCCCTCTCCCAGCATGTGGTTCGGAAAACTATCAATGAGCTGTGATTGTGGTTAGTTGATGTTTAGCGTGCCTCAAGCAAAATGGCAAATCCTGGACCGAGTTTTATTTCAGAAAATTCTTCACAAAAAAAGTTGATCGGAACTGATAAAATAAGTGAAATTGTGAATGATTCGGACTCAACGGTGGTAGTTTTAGTGAACTTTCTAACAGTGAAACGTACGAAGCAAATTCATCCTTTAGCAGCAGTAGCAGTGAAGAGGCAGAGGAAGAAATTGTGCAGCGCAAGCCAGAGAGGGGCAGGAAGAGAACACTCAGGGCCATTCTTAAACGCACAAATACAGATTTGGAGTTAGGATGGATAGAAAAAATTCGCAAGATTCAGAAACCTGCATTTTCCCGAGTGCCAGGGATAAATAAAAATTACCAAATAACTCAAGACAGCTCCTGCCTTGGACATATTTGAAATATTCTTCAGCACAGACCTGTTTTTCTATGAAAAAGTTGCTGAAGGATTGCTCGCTAGTGCTGGCACAGAATCTCAAGTACAAGGTCGGACCAGCAGTCCAGCAGGCAAACTCATGGGGAGAGAAAATTTTTTATATAGGATTCCTGTGACACACGCTAAGCTGAAAGGAATGTCTCAGTGCTCATGTCGCGTGTGTGCAGAGAGAAACAAGCGCCAAACGGGGAAGACTGTAAAAAAATGCGTGACAATGTACTGTCGAAAATGTGATGTAGGACTTTGTATAGGGCAGTGTTTTGAAGTTCACCACACAAGCTTGAAATACTGGGAGTGAGAGTAACATTCATTTTCATGGGCCGAGCCGCAAAAACCTAATCTCTGTGAGATTTGTAAATTGAAGTGGCCTTCTAGTGACTTATAAAATTCGTGATTTCGGCCTCAGAATTTCTGCCCGTGGTGTCGGACTCCAAATCCATGTAAGTACTCCATTTTTCTTGCACGAGATACAGCAAATCTTCTGCGATGGCGTGAAAAAATTCGTATTATTACAACAAAAAATGCCGTACTTCTAAATTTTTTTTCAATGCCCTTAAAATCACCTGGCATGGGGGATTTAAAAGTTTAAATGGCGGCCGAAGGGAAAGTGTTAAGAACTGGTTAAGTCTGATTTCAGCTTGCCGCGTAAGCTTGTAATTCATTCTTACATGTGCCTTTCTGGTAACCAATAAAACATCTTAAAATTACGAATTGTATAAAAAGTGTGCATTTTTATTAGGTTTCTACTGGCTACACTGATGATGATTGTTATAAAAACTGAAACGCGAGTGTAGTAGTAGTAAACAAAGGTGATGAAGGGCTTATTTTGATTATTTTAACCCTTTAAAGACTAAGCGTGTCTGTTTTATATGAGGACTCAGCGCGTACCGTGCTGTAAACTCTCTCCGCTTCGGTTATAAAAACCAGTCTCTTAATGTTTTATAAGGCAAAAGTTGCTGTTCTGAGATCCGTGCAAAACACATAAACGCAATGTGGGCACCACGTAGAATTTTGTAATGTTAAACCTGATAGTATGTGAAGATACCGCTAGGCTTTAACCCGTCTGTTGCCGAGTGGGGTAACTCAGTTACCCCAGTGGTCCAAATTTCCCGAGTTTGGTAACAATGCACGAAAGACTAAGCGTGTCTGTTTTATATGAGGACTCATCGCGTACCGTGCTGTAAACTCTCTCCGCTTCGGTTATAAAAACCAGTCTCTTAATGTTTTATAAGGCAAAAGTTGCTGCTCTGAGATCCGTGCAAAACACATAAACGCAATGTGGGCACCACGTAGAATTTTGTAATGTTAAACCTGATAGTATGTGAAGATACTGCTAGGCTTTAACCCATCTGTTGCCGAGTGGGGTAACTCAGTTACCCCAGTGGTCCAAATTTCCCGAGTTTGGTAACAATGCACGTCCATATTAGCACAGGACTTTTTGTATTTGCTCATTAGCACTCACTATGGTAGAAAAACAAAGCTGTAGTGCAGGAGAATCAATTTTGAGTCGATTAAACGCTAAGTTTGGCTGGTGGGGTAACTCAGTTACCCCGAGTTACCCCACTCGGTAATGCGTGTAACAAAAAAATAACTATGTTCGTATTGTTTATTGTTCATATTCTGGTCTCTGGCGAGACCAGAGTGCAACGCCTGTTGGGGTGACGACCATTCGTAATTCACAGAAATTCATGGAAAAGGAAGGGGTGTTTACTTACTGAAAAAGACGAAGTGTGTGTGCTTCCGCGAAAAATTGACTACTGGGAGTCTGGGAATGACAAACACAGTTGGCCAGGCAGTTCTTGGTAACCTTTTTATTCACAATGTCGTTGATTTTACGAACTCACCTCAGACCACCAAGAGGTGGTGGAAGTTCCATCAGTTCTTATTGGTCTGAGGGCCTCACTGTCAGTTGTGACACTCCTTGTTCAAAATGTCAAACAAAAGGTATAGTTTGGATGATCTCCAGGAGATTTTCGGTGTGAATGATCCAAATGATTTAGGAGCAGATGATCGAGAAATTTACGAGCTTCTAATATGTGAAGACAGAAGTGATTATGAAGAAGATCATGTGCAGGAACAATATGATGTTCCTGAAGTTATTCAGGAGGAGGATGTTGTACAACATTCTGAAGATGAAGAAGATGTCCCTCAACAAGGACCCAGCCGAGAGCCCACCGAAGTCCTTCAGTCTGACTCAAGTGATGATGAACTTGGCAGCGACTCTTCATGCAGCTGTGATGATTTCTACGAAGGAAAACGCAGATTTCATTGGTGTAAGACTCCTCCAGCTCAATCAAGAAGGAGGTCCTCTAATATTGTAAGTTCGACTCCTGGTCTCACCAAATCCAGTAATTCAATTTTTACTATTCCTGATGCATTTCATTTATTCTTTGACGAAAATATGCTCAAACAAATTTTGTTGTACAAGAATATGAAGGGCAAAGAAGTTTTTCAAGCGACTAATTTGAAAAGGGAAGTAAAAAAAAGCCTCCCCTGATGTGGAACGATATTCTATACGAAGAACTACTGGCCTACATTGGAATTCTCATAGCAGCGGGAGCCAATAAAGCATCAAAAATGTCAGTCCATCAGATGTGTTCCGACCCAGCGTTTGCTACCCCTTTCTATACTGCTGCTATGTCAAGGAGTAAATTTTGTCTGATTTCTACTTTTCTAAGATATGATGACTTTCAATCTCGAAAAGATAGACTCCAAGAGTCGAAGGATAATTTGGACGCGATAAAAGATGTAGTGGAACAGTTCACCGAAAAATGTCATAAAAACTATAGTGTTCATGAGCACATTAGTATAGGTGAGAGGCTTGCTGTTTTTCGAGGGCATTGCCCCTTTCGTGTCTACATGAAGTCAAAGCCGGGGCGATATGGCATCAGGATTTGGGTTGCTAGTGACGTCGAAACGAGCTACGTTCATAACTTACAGATCTACATTGGGATGCAAGATGGAAAAAAAGAAACGGATCAAGGTCATCGAGTAGTACTTGACCTATCCAAGCATCTACAAAACAGTGGACGCGGAATAACAGTTGATAATTTTTTCACCTCCATTTCTCTAGCCCAGGATCTGCTGAAAAAAAAAGTTGACACTCATCGGGACTGTAAGGGCGAATAAAGTAGAGATTCCCCCTGAATTCTTACCCAAGAAAACTAGGGAAGAACATTCATCACTCTTCAGGTTCACAAAAAACATGACCATGTGCTCATACGTCCCAAAAAAAGGAAAAAGTGTAATACTTTTATCAACTCAACATTTAGACAATTGCGTTAGTCCCGAACATCCAGAAAAAAAGCCTAAAATGATTTTAGATTACAACGCTACAAAAGGTGGCGTTGACACAGGTGATCGGATGACAAGAGAATATTCTTGTGTGAGGCAAACAAATCGGTGGCCTCACAGAATATTTATGGAGCTAATTGACGTTGGTGCACTCAATAGCTATGTAATTTGGACGGAGAAATATCCTCAGTGGAATATTGAAAATTTGAGCAGGAGAAAACTTTTCCTAATTCAACTCGCAAAACATCTTGCTCTCCCCAACATGAAGATTCGTTTGGCTCAAAACCTTCACAGAAACATTCTGAACAGCATCAGGCTTTCTGCAGGGGCTTTATTGGAACCAGATGACTCTGTCAACACAGAAGATGCACCGACACAAAGCGGCCTGTCGTCAACACTGCCTACGGGGATGAGGTGCAGTTTTTGTAGTAGGAAAAGGGACAGAAAAACGAGAGTGATGTGCTGCATTTGCAAAAAACCTGTGTGCAATGACCATCGCAGTAAGGAAACTGGTGAAGTGTCTTGATTGCGACGAAAAAGGAGGACATTAAAATTTATTTTTGTACGATTCAGAAATTTTGTAAATTTTAAAAATTTAACCATTTTGTAATTTCAGTTTATTCAATTATATTATGTACAAAGGATTTGACATTCATTCCATAAACTGAAACCCATTCACATTTGAATTTTATCGTTATTTTCCTTGTGTAACTCATAAAATCCCAATAAAAAGCGTGTGGGGTGACTCAGTTACCCCACTCGGTCAAGAGTGTTACAACGGGGGGGCACGGAACGAATGCCAGACGGCAACAGACAGGTGAAAAGGTGAAAACACATATTGCTGCACAAGATGGACTAAATCTGTTCTCGTTACCTGGCCAAGAGATAAGGATGTGAGCAGTGATGGTTGTGTGATGTTAAACTTATTTCTAAAAAATAGTCCGCTTTCAAATGCCACAAAATACGCTGGCCACATAAATTTGACACCACACAATCATCTGTGCTCATTTCCTTGTCTCTCTGATGAGCAAAGACAATTACACTAAACATGAAAAATCGCCCAATGTTCTGATAATGTGTTTTACAAAGTTACCTAATCGAATGTGTGTATTTATAAATTGTAGTGTTTGAGCCGTATTGGTGGTTTATTTGGCAAAGTTTCTTGGGCTGCCAAAAGAATTCAAATGGGCTGAATGCGGCCTGCATGCCGCCACTTTGACACGCCTGCTGTAGACAAATTATTTGCAAACAGTGCAGGACTTACGGGTACTTTGTTGCTTGAAGGATATCGCTTACTTATGCCAAGTGGGAATTAACATGTTAGCCCTTAAAAGGGCTATTTTCATGAACTGGCCTCCTTAATATGAAGTCCAAAACCCCTGTGCTTCAACTACTGAATTCATTAGTCTTGGCATCGAATCAATTAATGACAATGTAACGCTGAGATATTATTTCCCATTTGGCACAAATACATGCTCCACTCACAATTCCAAACTCGCAAGTGCAGCAAAGATAACTTATGAACGATATAATTAAGTAATTTACGTGTAATTACAGAGATTAATTTGGCGTTTGTGGGAATATGACTTGTGCAAAAGTAAAAAAAATATGTCAGTACCGGGACTCGAACCAAAACACTGTGCGTGCAAAGCACAGTGGAGTCATGCCTCTACGTGCTTGGCTATCAGCGAACACAAGTAAGCGTCTGCCTTGTATACTATATCCAACTTTGTACGAGCGGTAGCTGGCCACACGCTTTGGAACAGTAATGGACATTAATTCATATTTAAGTTGAAATTAAGCAGACGTGTTTGTGTCTTTGTTTAATATACATCCGGCGTGAATGATTGTGATGAATGGAAGACACAGAAACACCATGCGAGCACAAATATGGAGAAACTACGAATGACTCGAATTATAATGGCAACTGTACGTTACGTCGCTTCCGGAGTGGGACTTGGAAAATTTAAGGCTGCTTGGTTTTTGTTTCACAGAGTGTACAAGTGAGAATGTGTTAAGGCAGCTGCAAATTGTACAAGTTCAGCATATGTATATAATAAGTTCACAAAAAATTTAAGAAATAGGCCTTATCAGTCCTACCCTTTTAAGAAATTTTCCGCTGAAGAAGTAGGATTTTCTTGGAATTTTCAAAAAATCTTAGCAGTGTTTCACTGTATATTGTTTTATCAATGGTTGTAATACACAATTTGTGGATACAGTCTTCCAGCTTCTGATGGCCCCAGTACCATAATTATTTTTAGTTGTTTGTTGGTTTGGAACAAACAAGGATATATGTATGCTGGTCTTGCATATGTTTGAAGCTTGGTTTGTGAGCCATGCAGGCATACTTGTAACATAAGCTTGAAGGATTAATAATATAAATGAACTTGAAATTTAATAATGTGTAGTAACATGTGACCCTACAAAGTAGTAATTTAAATGGTATGTGATCAGCATAGTAGCCTTAGTAAGTCCATTGAGTTCACACATTACAGGTTATTGTGAAAACTGTTTGGTATTTTATTTATGGGAGTTTATGTCTATATTGGTAGTATTGAGGGTCTGCGTTTTTTTAAGGCCCATCAGTTAAGCAGTTTGCTGGATCAGCAAGAGCAGGCATTGCGACAAACGCCAGCTGGTTATGACTCTCCTGGTGCAGATCCAGTCATTCGAGATTATGATGCTGTTGGAGGTTAGTATTCATTTCCTTCCAGTCATTCTGTCAGTGAAATGAAGCTGTTTCAATTTTGAATTTCTCAAAGGTGTATTGGAATTCATGAACCCTGAGTGTTGGTTGAATTTTTGTAGCTTAGAACTCCAAGTTAAAGCAGATTATTTTGCAGTTAGGGTGAATTGGATTGTACAGAGCCTTTGTATAGATCATTTTTCCATTTCTTGATATGATAGAAGTGATCTTTCTTCTCTGCAGGTGCTGGACCAGGATCCATTCCACCGGTAATGTACCAAATATTTTTACTTTTAAAGATTAAGGTTTTTCTTCCAGATCTTTTATCCTTCTGGGAGCCACTGAAAGTGCAGAGACTGTTCCAGGGTGTAGTCTTGTGTTATTTGGGATGGCTGAACAGTTCTTGTTTTGCCTGTTTTAATCCATTGAATGTTTATGTTTATTAGGATTTGTGGGGGCTTTTATTTGTTCTGTATTTTCTTATTTGCTTTCAGGAAGTTCATTGAGCCGGTGTTTTATAAACCTTAACATTTGGGCAACTTTTGTTTTTCGAGCTTTCAGAGTTTATGCTTCATACAAAATACAGGCATTCCATAATGAAACGTGGCCTTCCAGTTCGCACATTACGTTGATCTAGAGTTTCAGACTTTCCTGAATTAAGACTTTGTCATCAGAGGTGTAAATCAAAGTTTCGTGTCTTCGTACCAATTTAAATGTCCACACTAAGCAAAAACTCAGGTTGTCAAGAGATGCAGTTGGCATTTAAATCTGTTTCTTAAAGGTTAAACTGTAATGCAGAATGTTCAGTAGTGGTAATTTATAACAGAGAACTGAAAAACTGTTTGGGCAGGAAATAACAGGAACCATCTCTGTCTGGGCCAGAAATCTTGTCTTACTCCGTCTCTTCGTTGCCCCAGGTTTACAAGTCTTCTTGTACCACTACAGGATTTTTCAGGGGTTGGTTGTGTTTTGTAAGAGTGGAAAAAATTCTTGAGATGTTAATGTTGGTTTTATAAAGTGAATTTGGTCACTGCAGAAGGACCAGATGCTGGAGTAGTTTTTGCAAGTGTTACTGTCATTTCTTTCTTACCAGTGGAGTTTGTAGTGAGGGGAATTATTGTTTCACAGCTGATCTACTCATTGAATTTCAGGGACTTGTTTGCGACTAGAATGCATTAGTAGAGATCTGTGTAGGAATGGATAAGGTAAACTGTAGTTTCCAGGGGAAATCCATAATTATGAGAATGTATGGGAGCACATAACATTAACACAGGAGCATATGCTAGTTGCATGTACGTTGGAACCTTGATGTATGAATCATTAAAAAAAATCCAGATGTTTGTGGTTATACCATTGTAACTAGTGAGAACACAGGAGCTTATAAGGAAGTCAGTGCCTATTCCAGAATGCATATTCTGCATGTATCCTGTTGTCACGTTTAAAGTTAACACACAAAAGGAATATGTTGTTCTGGTTTAATTACAAAGACTCGAGCACACCTTAATGTTACTCATATTCCGTTCAGTTGCCTTACACATGCAAGTTTTATTTCCAACCACTGCACAAAGCAGTTTTTTACTCTCCTATATGTTCCCACTATGTGTTGTAGCCATTATCAGGGAGCCAGCACCTCACATAACTCTTTGAACAAGGTGCTTGTACCAGGGATGGCATACTGCCATTCCTATGAGATGTGGCACCATGCAGAATGTGAAATGGTGCTGCTTTGTGAATTGGAGTATTGGGGGTTGGTAGACAGGAATTAAAATGTGATGTCTGATTGTTGACATAGTCCCTATTTTTTCACTTTTCAGGGGAAGTAGAGCATGCATGTAAGTTATGAACACATTATTTCTATTTGATAGTAGATGCTGTATTTTAAAACAAAAAGCTTAACACTTTTGACAGAAAATTAAATGGCATGGTAACTTATGGGCTCCTGTCAGTTCTGTTTGCACGCAACTTGGACATTATCTGTCCTGAAACTTTTCATAGGGCAGAGCAAGACAGATTGTACGCTGCAGTGTAAAGGCCCATTTAAAAGTGTGACTGACACCTGATGGCGAGAAGAATCACTAGTGTGGTGATGTAGCATCATGGAGATTGTGTGTTCCTGAACTTGGAAGTGCATAATAACAACCACACTATGATTTACTATATGCAAAGCCAGGCAGAAAACTGACATACTTCAACTCTCTGTCCTCTGTACATCCCATGACTCAAACTAAAACAGATTTCTCTTCTATGCTGGACTTAACAGGACTTCATCTTTTTGTGTTATGCATTGAAGATTTTAAACAAATCTTCGGTCAGTGCTAAATGATCATACGTAAATGAAGCATTTGAAGGTGTGCCTGCAGGACTTGTGTTACAGTAGCATTGTGCTGAATCATGTGCAGCCATGTTAAACTTGTCTGAACCCTTTTTATAATATGGGATAACATCTAAGAAGCCTGTCTTAACAGTATTCATGTATTGATATCCTTATAAGTATGTCTTAGGCATGTTTAAGCTATTTCATGAATATGTTCGCCGCTTCGTGCTAGAGTGTTTGTTGAGACATACTGTTGGCAATATAAAGCATTTTTTCTCCTTACTGCCATGCATTTTTGATTTTCAGCAGATTTAAATTAACCCTGATGAAAATGTTCTTGCTGTGTTTTATGCCTGTAGTCAGGTTGTCACTGTGCTATTGGTTCCTGTGAACTGTTAATGTCTGCAATACATGATGCTTGTCATGTTCTGATTGAAAATATATACACTTTCTTACAGATATGGGTGGGGAGATTCTGTTCAGTAATATGCAACCATAATTGTACTTGTTGGCATATATATTGAGAAAAAATACAGTGTGGTTTCCACACATTATGCTTCGATGAGCCATACCACCTTCGTGTATGTTGGGCATTTATGGCAGTATAGGGTTGGGGTGTGTTATGCTACACACACAAACGTTGATGAGCAGTTGCTCTCTGTTCAGCTAATATTATTTTGTGTTGTGTATGTATTGTGTGGTTGAGAGTGTTTCTGTAAAGTTGTTTAGCACATTATTATGGCTGGCTGGAAGTGTGTTTTGTGTAATGTACACTGGTAATTTTATGATTTAGTGTTGTACACTTCTACTATGTGCACTTTGGGCAAACCTGAATATGGAGTATCATCAGCAACTCCTTCATTTTCGAATACACTGTTCCCATATAATTTGTAGTCCGTGAAATTTGATGAAGAGTCTTGAAAGTTGTTCGCGTCTGGAATGAAGTGTTGTCTGAAATGTGTATGCTGATACTTGAATTTTCATCTTATGTAACAAAGCTATATATAAGAATGTAATTACAGTCCAGCGAGTTTTCAACAAGTATTTTGAAAGGGGGGGGGCAACGGGTAATATCGGTTTTGTGCTGAATTTATGTAGTTACTGTATTTACCCGAATATAAGGTGACCCCCCTTCACAGTCTTAAAAGTTTCTGGAAGATACCTATGTGGAACAGTTTTATGCAATGATTACAAGTTAGCCAGCATATTTTCAGGTGATGAATTGTGAAAAAAAAAAAGTCCTGTCTTGTGTGAGGGTGAATATGGTAAACTCCTGAAACTTACAGGTAATGAAGAAACACTTAAGTCAATCCCTTTTTTATAAGCTTGTGAAATCACTGTTATGCACTTTCCCTGAGTAATAGTATTGATCTGTGCAAAGAAAAGTTTACTTGTTTGCGAAGTTTTTTCCGTCTGCCAAGTGGGGCTGATTTTGCCATTTTGCATTCTTCACACGGTGATGTGTGTGTGTGCGGGGTGGGGGGGGGGGGTGCTAATTGAGTGTGAGCAAGAGAGCAGGTTGCAGCCTAAAATTTTGCTGTGGCCAGTACACTATTTCACAAATGTACAGATTAGCCTCTGTAAGTCATTTTCTGTGGAGCTGAACTGTCACACCGTTATTTGTCAGCATTAGATTAATTTCATTGGAACTACATCTCTAAATACCAACAAAACTTCTACTTTCAAATGAAGTGTTTTTTTCTTGCAACTACCATAAGCATTTTGTTGGTCATGTGCATCTTATTTTTCAAAAACTGGCTTCTTTTTCATCATTTCCCTAGTCTCCAATGCCATATGAAATGTGCAATTATAAGTGTCATAGGAGGCACACCGTTATCAGAAACTGACTTAGGTTACAGTAGAATTGTTACATTTCCTTACCAGGAGGTAAGATAAGGTCGCATGTTTCAATTACAACAGAAGCATGGTAGTGTGCATCAAGAGTGATACACATTTTAATTCATACAAGCATGGCATAAAATGAGGACTTCTTTATAGAAAGAAAAACCGTATCCATTTTATGCAACACGGTCCTGTAGTGTAAGCAGTTTTTTTTTTCCAGCACTTTCATTAGGTCCCCAGATTTGTAACTAGCCACCACTTCTCTGTAACTGTTTGCATCAGCTGTGCTTGCAGTTTTGTTTTGCAAATTATTTATAAATGGGCATCTGCTGGGGTACCATTAATGACCCGCTGCGTGTCTTGTATGTGAAAGGAATTCGTTTGTGAATCGGAGTACTGTGTGTCTGAATTTATGTAACCTGGGGCAGAAGTTCTTGGTTTGCACGTGCTGAGCCCTTATAGTACATGATGAAACAGCAAGGGCCAATGGTGCAGTTGGAGTATTGGGATGGTCTTTTTAGGACTACAGGTAGCACTGTTTGATTGCTTCAAGGCCACACACGTTTTCATCATTGAATGTCTCTTTTGCCATCATCTGAGTTAAGATCATTTGTGTATTCTGTCTGTTGTGTTACTGTACTAGTGAATGGTCATTGGGGAATTTTTTGTGTGCTGCACACTTTCCACTTATATCTGAAGCGTGAAGTAATACGTGTATGTGGAAGTCGGTGGCTTATTACAGAGTAAAATTGGCAGCTGGCATGGATTGACATTTTCAGCATTGTTCTCCATGTTGAAGATCAGGTAAAAAAATGTGAGCAGCTTTTGTGTGTGACAGAAAAAGGTCACTGACATAGAAACAGATTTTGAGCATTGAGAATAAAGGTACAAAAATTCTGCTGTTTAAGGAGTTAACACGATAGGCTGTGTGGCCGCCACACTGGTTGGTGGACTTGTGATGCATGCAAAGTCAGTGTTGCTAATAGCGTTCGTTTGCAGGGACAAGAGCTTAACATTAGTGTGAGAGGTCTGGTGTTCACATATAATTGTCCAGACGTAGAGAATGTTGAGTTATTGTTTGGTACTTACCATATGTGTGATAGCAATATCAAACAAGTTACAAAATTTACTCGTAGCATACCAGATCAGGCTCATCTACTCTTTTGGCCTTTTAAATGGCATTAGATGTTTCATTATCTCATACTTGTGAGGCTAAAGAAAATGTGTTGCGTCTTCTGTTGGGAAGTGTTTTGAACCAAAAAATTGGACTTTCAGTTGTCTAGTTTTCGTCAGTGTGCAGTTGGTATGTGGTGGTTGAACTCCTGATGTTACGTCATAAACTGATTTGTTTAACTTAACTGAGTGGTTATAGGATCCCATGTGTGCTTTGTAATTTAATGTATTTTACGTAAAATGTAAACAGGCACAGGATTTGTCAAAACTTTGATCTCAGCTCATGTTTCTTAAAATGTGGCCTCTCAGTCTTTCTTAGAGGCGTGCCCAGTGTTACAAGGGGAGCTTTGTTATACACATTTTCCAGAATATAGTATACAACATGCACTCATTTGTACGCATATGTTTTGTCCTTTTTTTGATGTCCTAATGTGTCCATTGGCTTAGAAGTGATGTCATTCATAATGGTTGATATAGTATCTAAGTTGACTGGTGCAGCATTTATGCCAGGTTGATAGATTTTTTTTAAGAATTCTTGATCCTCATGTGTAAGGGTTGATGTACTTTTGTTCCACACTTTCTTCAAGTGACCATACAGCTGATCTGTAAAAATAGTAGAGTCGTGCATTAACAGATGACATATATTCCCTTCATATGCTTTGTGAAACTGAATGGTGTTTTTGAATCAGGTTACACATAAATGCCACAGATGAACCTGAAACACCTTCCTAGGTTTTCCCTTTGTGATGCCTGGTGCATCATTACTTAGTTATCCTTCATACATGACTTCAGAGGGAAAACTGCCAACATGTTCTTAATGGGAGGTTCAGCTTTACTCCATTGTTATAGATTTGGTGGTAATGGCTCCTCGACAGCAGTGGTTGCATAACTGATGCAGAGAATGACTTGTAGCGGTGGGAGCTTTTAGGGCGTGGGGTTAGGGGACTCTTGAGAAAATGTATGCTTATAGTGTCTAGATATGGAATTGGTGGGTGTAAAAGGAGCTTTATGTTTACAGATACCATCCTTTCAGACTGTTAACACTATGTTTACAGATACCATCCTTTCAGACTGTTTACACTGTGCACTTGTTCTAATAACAAGTTGACCCAGGGCATAATTGGAATGAGAATCATTGATTGCTCATGCTTTCAATGAAAGAGGCATTGGTTTTGCTATGAATTACTGTTGAATTTGTTACAGGTTGGTGTTCATGTCATTAAGGTGGTTACTAGTCACAGTTGACCTTGTTACATACATTTTAAGTGAAGCTGTTGTTATTATGTTTCGTTCATTCAAGTTTGTTATTCTGAATAGTTCTTGATTCATAAAGTGCCTTTTTTGTGTGGTGCATATTGTTGTGGACCATGAAATGCCAGATGAGGGAATGTCACATATTTTATGGCAGTGCTATATAATTTATTTCAGAATCTTCATTGTGGTTTTGGTAATTGCAATTGTATTTATTACTGGGTATGCAGTTGCGGTGTACACTTGAGTAGTGGAGTTACCAAAGGATGCTACATAGGTAATTGATGTATGTATGTATGTATTGGAAGGTCAGTGATTATACAGGAAGGCATATGGTTTAGATTGATTTTTCTTTGTGTTTGAAGTTGGGAACGATTTTTGCACCAGGAAAAGTTTTATATGTATAACATTATTTTTGGGCAATTCTAGTATACCATAATTGAATTTGACGTGGTGTTATCTTTTGGGGTTGTAAGTGGTGCTGTGCGGTTACCAAGCATATGTTTGTGCCCAAAAATTCAGCACAGGTCTGACTAGAGGACGCTAGTTACAGTGGTACCGTGAAATAGTACTGTAGCATGAACACAGACTTGTTAATGAAAGAAATGAGTGGCATTATATGCTGCCCTAGAAAGGACCTCCTGAAATATGCACTCCAGTGATAAGAATCCAGCCAGTAGTGCCATGTTCTGCACACTACATTCTTCTGAAGGCATTTTAAAAACTGCATGACTTGCATTCGAATTACAAGATGCAGACATGAATTGAGTTACCATCAGCTGGCATGTCCATAGGAGACACACAGAAGAACATGAAATGAACGTGTGAATGATTTCCAGTGAGACAAGCTGTGGGATAAATGGGTTTAAGAGCCTCTGAAACACTTATCCATTGCTTGATGATCAAACTACTGTATTCAGTAATCCATTGTAGGCTGTTTCATTGTTGTGTGGAACCTGTCAACTGTTTCAGTTTCAACAATTCTTATTTGTTAGTAGGCACATTAACAAATTTAAGAAAAGTGACTGTTGGTGTAGTAATTAGCTCTTAGTCTCTGTCTGCATGGACCGTGTACCTACTAGACGGATTTTTGTGAAATTTTATGTTTGGGGGGGGTGCTGAAATTGCATGATTGTGCTGAATTCTTCTTGGGTTGGGAAACATTTCAGTGAAGATCTGTGGAGGGAATGGAAACCCATTTTGTCATACAGATTGTTTGTTGCAGTTGTTCTGTTTACAAGACCACAAGAAATATGCCAGAGCTGGAGGGCCCAAAGCAATAATTCGTCCCTGTATGTGTGTGTGTGTGTGTGTGTGCGCACATGCATTTGTGAGAGAGATAGGTAATCAAACATTGTGGTGTTTGTGTTACGTCACATTCCTGTGCAGTTCTCATTTTTTCCTTGGTGTGATTTACATGACGCACAATTAAAGCAAAAATATTGTCATGATTAATATTGTCTGAAACTTTGTGCATAGCTAGATCATGAATATGCCTACAAATCACGTATGAAGTGTGGTTTGCAAGTTGGTCATTCACAAAGTATTTTCACTGGGCAAAGATTTGTGATCCTGTATGATAAATTCAACAGAGTGAATCGGTGTTTGACTAAATCAGTGTAGATGTATAAATAGTGAGTCATTCAAAGAAATATTATGGAGCCAGATAAATACAGTCGACCTCAGTTATACCGGCGTCGGTTATAACGGACCTCTGCTATAATGGACTTTTTATCATTCCCCGACGGTTTCCATATGCTTTATCATTGTAGCTACCTCTGTTACAACGGCCTCTCATATATGGGATCTTCGGTCACATTGGACTCCCCTGACATTCCCCAACAGTTGATTTTCCTCGGATATACCATTTTTTTGCAAAATAATCTACAGTGCACAACGGTTACTGTGTGTTCAAGCGCAGAGGGCTCACTCGTGACATTGACATGAAGACTGCATATGTAATTTGATAGCATTTTGTACTCGGAGACACCGTGAAGGCTTGTAAATTTTGCACTTTGTTTGGCTTTCCTAAGGACAAGATCAAACCATTACAGGTTATGATGGATAAGCCGGGGCAGTCGCTACCTAATAGTTTCTGTTGTACATGTACCAGCGGGAAAGTAATTGCCATATGCAAGCATCCTTATGGCACCTGGGACAGAGTGCCCTGTCATAAATCATTTGCAGCTTGACTTCGGTGCATTTACTTGTAACCTTTTAGGTGGCGAATTTGTAAGCCTTTTACTGTACGTAAACAGAACTCACTGTCCGGCAAAGAAGTGATATGTATCAATACTGGCCGACCAGACAGGTGCAAATTCGTATTTACAAATTTTGAGTTATGTTGTACAATACGGTATGTGCGTAAAGGAGGGGAGCATTCGGGCATCTTGGTGCATAAAGGAGGGGAGCATTCGGACATCTTGGTGTGTGGTGCTTCTGTGACGTAGGCTACTTCAAGAATTGTATTGAACTTGTGTCAGTTGGTTCACTGTGATCTGTTGCAACTAGTGGAAGTTACCTTAATTTCGGCGCATACATCTGTACGTAGCAGGTACGTACACTGTAAGTTACGTAACTCCTACACACCCACCGGTTGTGCACTGGCTTAAATTTGCAGCAGGCCAAGACGTAGTGTGTTTAACTTCATTTTCCAGAGCAGCGTTTAAAACAACTTCTCACTTTTTGGCTTTACAGTTGTAAAACCATGAAGCGCCACCGCCATGCTTTAAGTTTAGCTAAGAAATATGAAATTGTTTCCTTCTGGGAAAGTAACAAACATTTAAGTCAAAGGGATATTCTCTACACTTTGGAATTCCAACCAGTACGCTAGGAGATATGGTAAAGAATGCAACAAAAACAGAAACTATAGTGCTGACGCAAAGAGAGAGAGGAAGGCCCGATTCCACAATGTCGACGTAGCTTTGCTGGCCTGGTTTCAGAAAACGAACAATCCTGAGGTGGCCATAAGTGGTCGAGTGCTGCTGGAAAAGGCAAGTAATTTTGTGAAAGAATTAGCACACAGTGCAGATAGTATTTCTGCAGCCTGGATTGATGGATGGAAAACTTGTCACAACATTGTGTCTAAGAAAATGTGTGGCGAATCGGGTGATGTTCATGAAAGTGACTTACTACTGCATGAATGGAAGGCCATAAAATTAAGGCAAATTTTAGATACATTTTCACGGCGTGACATTTACAATGCGGACGAAAGAGGACTCTTCTGGAAAGCATTACCTGATCGCACTCTGGCTTTTAAATATGAACGTGTTTCAAGTGGTAAATTGTCCAAAGAAAGAGTGATGTGTTTAGTTTGTGCTAGTACGACTGGAGAAAAGTGCCACTGCTTGTGATAGGAAAGTACGCAAAGCCGCGGGCTTTCAAGCGTGCAAATAGGCTGTCTGTTGAATACAGGGCCAATCGAAAAGTGTGGATGACTTCCACGCTATTTGATGAGTGGCTGCTAAAATTTGATAAGCGTATGAGGGCTGAAAAGTGTGTCGCTCTTATTTTGGACAACTGTGCAGCTCATTCTGTAAACACAGCTGCTGCGAGAAAGTCTCAGTTTATTTCCTGCCGCCTAACACAACGTCCAAAACTCAACTGATGGACGCTGGGGTAATTAAAAATTTGAAGCTACATTATTGCAGTCAATTAGAGAGCCAGCGATAGCTGCTCATGAAGAAGGAATTTCATTTCAGTTCAACATTCTCGATTCAGTGCGACTCTTTCGTCACGCTTTGTTAAATGGTAGAGCCAGAAAGAATCATCAACTGTTATAAGTCAGTCGGACTTCATACTGGTGAGAGAAATGAAGAACAAGGTAAGACAAATGATTCGTCAGATTTTCCAAGCTCTGACTCTGACAAAAATGACTGGGATGCACTTACGCGTTGTATTTCCATTCCTGATGGAGTCAACTTTCATGACTGTGTGTCTATTGATGATAATGCAGCAGTTTCAGAGGTGCCCTGTGATCGCGACATTGTTGCTGCTGTGTCTGACCGTGCCGTAACTGATGATAGTGATATGAACGCGAAATCGGTGCATGTGACTTAGAAGGTGAATGCCAAATTGTGACAACAAAGGACGGTCTGAGAGCTTTCAAGGTAATTACACAGTATTATGATGCACATGGTGCAGATTATAATTTGGATGTTAAAATGTACTGTATTGAGAAGGAGCTCCAAAGGCGATTGTCCAACACCAAGAAGCAAACAAACATCACTGACTTTTTCACCCTAAGACAAAATAATGTGTAATGTGTGCTTTTGGATGTGCCAAGTGTACATGTACATGTACAATAAAACTGAAACCCTGAGTAACTTAGGTGGTATTAATTCAGATGTTATTTTAAACGTAATTTAACCGAACCTCGGATACAACAGACGTCAGCTATTACTGATCTTTGTAGGACTCCCCTTGGGATCCGTTATAACCGAGGTTGACTGTAGGAACATTCTGTAATATGCAGTCAGCCTCAGTTATAACAGATCCCAAGGGGTGTCCTGAAAACATCTTTATAACCATTTAAATTATGTTTTAAAATACCATTTAAATTAATATCACTTAATTTGTACTTGTTTGCAGTGTTAGTGCATTTGGACAGGAACAGATACATTTTGCACATCCAAAAACACACTTTACTACATTCCTGAACCTGTGATGTAAGTGACGGAGGTACCACACACCAATTTGCCTGAAAGCCCCCCCCCATGCATTGACGCAGCAGCCCCTCACGGGCCAGGACCTTCTCAGTATCATGGCTTCGTGATCACACCCAGACACCACACACAACTAGGACTCCTCTGGACAAGTGATCAGCCCAATGCAAAGATCTCTACCTGACAGCACACAACCCTCACAAGAGACAGACATCCATGTCTCCGCTGGGATTCAAATTATCAATCCCAGCAAGTGAACGGCTACAGACCGTGTGGCCACTGCAATGGGCTAAAATTTTTAAATACTGTGAGTGTTCACACCTGGTTGGTCGGCCAGCACTGATACATATCACTTCTTGGCCAAACAATGAATTCTGTTTACGTACAGTAAATAAAAATCTTACAAATTCAGTACCTAAAAGGTTACAAGTAAATGCATGGAAGTCAAGCCGTAATTGGTTTATGACAGGGCACTCTACCCCAAATGCCATAAAGGTGCTTGTATATGGCAGTTACAGTACTTTCTCACTGGTGAGTGAGCACCAGAAACCATCAGGTAGCGACTGTTCGGGCTTATCTATTATAACCACTGGTTGTTGGACCTTGTCCTTAGGAAGACCAAACAAAGTGCAAAATTTACAAGTCTTCTCCATGTCTCCAGGTACAAAATGCTATCATATTATTTTCATGCAGTCTTCATGTTGCTCTGACGAGTGACCCTTCTACGTTCAAACACCCTGTAACCATTGTGAACTGTCCATTATTTTGCCAGATTGGTATAGCCGAGGCAAATCAACTGTTGGGAAAAGTCCGAGAAATCTGATGTAACCGAAGATCCAGTATATGAGAGACTGATGTAACTGAGGTAGTGACTGTGATAAAGCATAGGGAAATGGCCAGGGAGTGAAAAAACGATCCATTATAACGTGAGGCTGGTATAAGCAAGGTGGATTGTATGTACATTTACGAACACCATAAAAAAAGTGTGACTACAGTGGAATAAATGGTATACCATCTGAGAGGGGAACAGGGTGTGTCTCTGTTATTTTACATGTATGTTTCTTACCTTTGTCAAGTAATTGAAGTGTATTATAGAGACGGTGCAGGAACGTTTGACCTTCTAGTGCAGTTTTTAAGAGTTTGTTTCATTAGGTGGTAATATTCTGGGATTAGATGAGCATTTGAGAACTTGTGTAATGGGAGCCCTGGGGTGTGGGACACAAGTGACGTAATGAAACAAGTGCACTTGTGCCAACAGGTGGCTTCAGAATAGCATGTTTAGGGGGTCCGTCATGACTCATGTTTCACGAGATTTTCTTTAGCTCTAATGTAACTGTATATCCAGATTGCTTGATAAAGTACATTTGTAAGATTTGTAATTGAAATATTATGAAATAATTGTTTGGGATCAAGATTCAAAATTGGATCCAAAAAATGAATCTGATCGTTCATTTCCCTTTCAAGGCGTTTTTCACTGTAAGCAGTTTCTTTTCACTGGTCTGGTGGGAAACTTTTTATGCAGGAAACACTCAATAACCTTCCATGATTTCAGGCTTCTGCTGCGATGTTGATGAGATATGTGCTCTTTTGGAGCATTATGCAACATCGAATGGTAGTCCTTTACTGACATTTCGGGACAGTGTATCAGTTCCATCTTCAAGGAACTTCTTGACCCTTGAAGATGGGACCAATACACTGTCCAGAAACGTCAATAAAGGATTATCATTCGATGCTGCATGATACTGCAGAAGAGCACACATCTCACTTTGTGACTTTGTTGCTGTCTTCATATGTGACTATCAGAAATAAGGGGGTTGGCCTCCGTTTTGCGTTCTGTCTTAACCACATTCTTTCTGTACAGTCTTATTAATGTCTGCATACTTCTCAAGAAGCCAACAAAGACATTTACAGCATTTGTAAGGGTTGTTGCCTGATCTGTTTTCCACAAAATGCAGTTTCTTCATAACTTTATCTTTTTCTGTCCAAATATATTTTTCATAAATCATGTATAAAAATTTAAATACCCACCCCAGTAGGATACAGGTTACTGCAGCCACAGATTCTCTTATGTGAGCTTTCAGATGATGCTGAAGACATCTGTCTGTCTGCCTGTCTCTCTCTCTCTCTCTCTCTCTCTCTCTCTCTCTCTCTCACTGTAACGTGGTAGACCTGGGTATTCACATAAACCCATACGAAAATGGCCAGTGGGGATAGTCTGGTGACAAGGAAGCCAGACAGTTGGCACTTTTCTGTTAGCACATCCACCATCTTGTGATTAAGGTAATTCCTTATCCACTGTACAGCATCGAAAACAAGCTTCAGCAATTGTAAGCCCACGTAAGGGACGTAACCCACAACATGTTGCAAGCAGTTGGATGGCAGTTGAATATCTGGATATTTGTCATGTCATCAGGTGTGCCTTCATTGAAATTACTAACATAGGTAGTAGTTAGAAGAGAGCTTGGAGAGTTTTTATTGTAGTGTTGCAAACCGGATGTATGAATAATCAGATTTCAAGATATAAATTTTATTTCTTGTGTGCGTATCACCCCAGACACCTGATTGTTGATTTTGTATAATGTCTGATACGGGAAACCATATAGTTACTGGCCACTTGAGAATTTGTTGTTTGAGGTGTATTAACGTCCATAGATTTTAGTAAAATTCAAACTGAAATACATTTGTGCAGACCTCATTTATATAACTTTTTACTGAAAGCTGTAGAAAATTTATACAAGTGTTACATAAAATTTCTTGAGGCTTACAAGTGAAGCCTGCACAAATGTATAGTTGTTGGCCGCTTGAGATAGCAGCTGCACACATATCAGTTATTGGACACTGCTGTTCTTAACTTCTGCTGTAGACCCTCGAGTGAACAGACTAATATGGGGAGCAGGTGGTCTGATAATGCCGATTGCCTGGTACTTCCAAATTTTGTATGTGTGTGTGTGTGTGTGTGTGTGTGTGTGTGTGTGGGGGGGGGGGGGACTACGAAATCACGAAACTGTAATAATACTGTATATCTAACATAAACACATATGTAATACACAAATGCAATTAACCATCATTTTGTTTGGAAGCCATCATTAATTGGAATTCATAAATTTCAGATAAATATAAAAAACCAAGACAGGTTATTAAAAGAGCAGTACACTACTACCTCCACATGAGTGTCCACAAAGACCAAGCACGCATCCGTGTCCACCATGTGGTGGCCACATCATTAACAGTTTACATTTACTTTCACATACTCCCATTGTGGACGAAAATTTTGGAACCAACAGGTTTCATCTGTTATTTTCGAAATCTGTCCACAAGAAGTCTGTTAATTCGAGGGTCTACAGTATGTTAATCTTATCTGGTAAAAATTTATGACATAATAACAGCTGCAACCAGTGGAAATGAAAGTAGCATGGAGTTGTACACTGGTGGGACAATTTAGTTATGTTGCAAGCGTGTACAGCTCACTTGTATCACTATCATAATCAACAGTCTTTGGCATCTTGTCTGTGTTTCCTTCTTTGTAGCAGGTGTGACAGGCAAGAGTGTCGCCATCGTCTTAATTTGGAACACGTCCTCGTGATATTGTGGTATGCTTGAGCCATAATACAGATTTGGTTATCACAAGGAAGCGTATTGCTATGTTTTATTCTTCTCTGGCAGATAACAGCACATTGATTTGCATTCAACTTCCTCATTTAGTGTGAAAGTTTCCTTAGAACTGTATGTTTTGGAACTTCATTCTTCTTGTCTTGTTTTGCTTCTTCATGTCTCTTTTTCAACACTTCCTTTTCTTCTGCCTCCTTGGCAAGATGTTTCTTTTCAAACATCCCTGTATCTTAACATTGTTTGTTCTATATTTTCTCCATATTTCTCAGATATTACTGCAGATGGTTGTCTTTCAGCCTGCCTTTTGCCTTTGCATTTAGGTGTATCAGGCCACATAATATGATTCGTGGGTTCAATGTACAGTTCAAGTCTTGCATAACACAAGGCTGTGCTGCTTGTACATTGTTCCTGAGACAGAGTGCTACTAGGTCTTTCAGCTTCGAAACACTTCTTGCTGACATATTCCTGCAGAGTTCTGTTTCGTAAATTCCCATCATAATGAACAGCCATTCTCTCTACTGTGTCACGTGTTGTAGGCACCTCTGATAAATAATTTTTCTGCTTGGTGCCAGAGGTTCTGATGATGCAGTGTAACATCTGCAGTATCATGGAAGTCATCTTGTTCCATACCTTTCTGAAAATGCTGTCACACACAAAACAGCAGTATGAAATCCTGATTTTTGCAATGCAGGAATTTATTTTCTTTAATTTCTCAACCCTTTCCCAGTGATGCTGACTGTGGAATAACTCATGTTAATCAGTGTTTTTAGAATGTTCAGTAGTTGTAGATGCTGTAAGACATTTAGCATAATCCAAGGCACTGGGAGTGTTTTTAGAATGTTCAGTAGTTGTAGATGCTGTAAGACATTTAGCATAATCCAAGGCACTGGGATTAAGTGGGCAATGCCCACAATCTCTGAAACTGTTAGCAATGTTTTCTGCTTCAGCAGTGGATTCAGTTATTACCTTCAAAAGAGATGCAAATGACAGTCTCCTGGATGTTTGGTTGCTTGAACTTTTAACTCTGTGTGGGCATATGTGGAAACATTTCATCCCCATTGAAAATTCTGAAGGCTCACCCATTGCTTCTTCCAGTGTTTTCTTGTTTCTGTACTCTAGCACTTCATGAAATTGCTTCCTAATATCAGCTGAAATGCAAGACCTTGGGGAAGTGACTGATTCTTTGGTCATTTTTCACTAGGGCTGTGGAATTGGTACACAAAACCTCTGACTCCAACTCCCCAATTTTGAAATCCCCAACTCCAACTCCTACAGAAGTGGTAAATGGTATCATAAGACATTTCATCACCACCACTTGACTCATCAGGCTGCTTTTTAGACTTATAACCTATATTTAAGTAAAAGTCTGGTGGTTAATGTAGCCATGTCTTTATATGGCTTCTTCCCTTTGTTTCCCATGTGTATTGATATTACAATAATGAAAATTCAATATTGGTTATAATGCTAATATTAAGAACAGAAATTACACACTTAAGACTAAGAGATTATTTAAGATTTTATATCGAGGCCAGAGTTGGTACATTTTTGCCGACTCTGACTCCACCCAAAATCCTTCCAACTCTGACTCCGCAGCCAGATTGTTTGGGCATTGTAATCACTTGACATGAAAAGAACCTTGCAGTAATAGGCCATCATGTGTTATAGTTATTGCCCACCTGGCCAATAACTGCACAGAATGGGGAAGGAACAGAAAAAGGTGGTTGCGACATACCTCTCAGATGCTTTTTAGAGGGGAAAATACATGAATGTACAGGTAACTCTCGTTTTACGCCAGGGTTACATCCCTGAAAAATGTAGCGCAAATCGAATACAAGATTCCCATTTAAAACAGTGTATTTGCTGGGGTTAGGGGACTGACAACCTCGCCCTATATAGTGTATGACTATAGCATTAGTGGACGCATGGAGCTGTAGAGTATATAGGTACTGTGTATACAGTATGTATATTTCTATACAATATGTATTTGTTTCTAGATGATATATTTATTTATTTCTAATGCAATATAAATTTAAGAGACTCACAATCACAGTTTTTGGTACAGATAGGACTGTGGTAGTCTTGCTGCACAAACACTTCGGTTCCTGACTGAGTACTTTCTTTAATTCTGTCAGCAGTATCACGAATTTTATGTGTGATGCCATGAGCGAGTGTAACATGGCATATATCAACGATTCGTTCACCTTCTTCATGTCGCATTATTACGCTTAATTCCTTTTCAATACTGATTGTCTTTTGCCAATTTTTAATTTGGATTGCACTAGGTGATGCAGATTTATGTTTCTCACTTGTGGTAAGAAATGCCAATTCTGTTGAAGTGAAAACTAAGGATATAGCACAAATATAACCAATCAGTACACACAAATGATGGCGTGACAGTGACATCACTTTCTGTTAGCCTGCTACAGAAGATGACTGTGACCACAGATTGTCTATGCCAAATTGCGCAGAAATGGAAATTAGCAAGTAAATTCGACAAGCGCGACCACGGATCATCTATGTAAAATTGTGTTAAAGCGAAAACTATCCCATGAATTTGAAAAGTCCTGCAGATTTTGAAGTTGCGTTAAAGCAAAACAGCACGAAACGAGAGTTTTAAAACACAGTTTTTGGCTGGGCGGCAGGGTGGGGGGGACCACTGTATTTGGTATTAATTTATTTTTTTTGGTATGTTACGCAGTACAAAACATGATTCATGATTAGGTGATAAAATAGAACCTCTACTTACCAGTAAAGCAATTTTCCTTGTCATAATTAAAAAAGATAAGTGTATACATTGACTTAGTGATGCTCCATTCTCAGGAAATTTGCAGCAAACCCCACTGGGAACGCATGCTCACCATGAAGTCTCCATTAGCTCATGGTTACATCTGGTGGTAACATGTAACAGTTTGCAAACAGCTGAAAGACTAACAGTGCCACCAGACAGAAGAAGGAGGTTCTTAAGTGTTTCTTTCATCTTATTAAGCACTGCAGATTCTGGGCTGTCCAGTAACTGTCAGGTGGTCAACAACTGTATTATGTACCCTATTTAAATATTAGATTGTAGAGGTAGTCTTGAGGTCATGCAGTCTGAGTGAATATGTAGTAGGGAGGTAGCATGTTTTTTTTTTCTCAGGGAAGTGCTGGAACATTTTATTGCCCATTGGCAAGAGGTATGAGGCAAGTTTCAAGTAATATCTGATATATTCTGAATTGACTTTGTTGCTGTTTGCTAAAATGGTATTGGGCCCATATACTAAGGTTGCTTCATTCTGTTACTTTTTTACCATTAAAGTTACATGTACTGTATCTTGAAATGTGAGTCCCAGGTCGAAAAGGTGCGTGTATGTCCTTGCTGCTGGTATAAAATGTTATTGCTTTTTGTGAGCCACGTATTTTGGACACACTCTTCTGCATGTTGCTGAAAAGAAACATTTTTCTTCTAAGTGTTTATTTATAGGTCAGAATGGACTTGAAATCATATTCATATTTCTTTTAATTATAGTTTGTCAGCTCATTAAAATATTAATTTCGTGAAATAACTTCAGGCGTTAAGCATTGGTGGTGGTATACTTTTGGTCCAAGATTTAACAATTAGATTCTTGTTGGGAATTTATTCTAGGTTGCTGTTTTTTTTGGCACAACAGCCTAGGCCGCCTTATTGTTGAGGTTTCTAGATCTCTCACTCGCGCGCGCGCGCACACACACATCAGATCCTGTGAACAGTTTATCAGGTTGTCATAAAGGCCAGTATGTGGTAACTAGCAGGCAGATACGAGATTTTATTCGTTTCAATTTTTCTGTTATGCTTGGATTATGACTAAAATATCCTGGGCAGATATTTTGAGTAACCTGTTGCCCATATTGGAAATTGAGACTTTTTGTGCTTATTTTCTGGAACAGGCTCGTTTTTGTGAGGTCTTTGTGTCTTTTTACCAATTTTGTCTCATTTTCTATTGAAGAGAAGACAGCAAAATGTATTTGAATATCCAAAACTTGCTTTAGAATTCAGAGCAATTTCACTAGTAATTTTCAGCTTAACCTATATTCGTGGCTTGTTATACATGTACCAAGTTTCAGGTGTTAATTCCAATTGTTAGCGTAAGATTTGTTTGCTGTTCTTGGATATTCACCTTTGAAATGCAGTGTTCAGTTTTAGTAATGTGATTGACTTGATTGAGCCTGGTATTTTGATGGTATTTGTGGTGGGAGGAATTTAATTAAATTGCATGTTTTACAAAGCACGTGATGAATGGCTGTTCAGGTGGAGACTTAACCGTGTTCACTCATGGTGCTGAATTAATTGTGTTGTTCACAGTGACTGGCGTGACCTTAGTGACACCAACTTACAGTATTGGTGCACTTGTAGACATGTTATTTTCAGAATCTGCAAGTGCTGATTTCTTAAGGGCATGCTTGGTGTAAGCAGGAACTTTACATATGAATTGGAAGCCTGGGTAGGTTACCTCAGTCTCAGTGTGTAATGTGTCTGTACACATCTGTGAGATCCGATGCATTTGACTTCCACTAAATCACCATATGCTCTGCAGGTCCTTTTTTGGTCATACTTGTGTGGCAGTGTTCATCACATTCATAAGAAGTAACCAGCTTATGCTTGCATCAGTTGTGGAATGCCATACCCCATATACGTCAGGTCTATCAAAAAGTTCCCAGAATTCAGCTGTAAACTTAAGTACATGAAGTACAGGCACTTGATCCAAAAGTTTTACCATGCTTGGAAGCATTCACAGAAAGCTCCTTTGGCGTGGCTTGCAGGCTGGCTGTCACTTTGCATTTGATGTCTTCAAGTGTCACACTTGATCAAAAGTTTTGCCATGCTTGGAAGCACTCATGGAAAGCTCCTTTGGTGTGGCTTGCAGACTGGCTGTTGCTTTGCATTTGATGTCTTCGAGTGTCACAAGGCCCGTTTATAGTCTAGAGAAGAGCCTAAAGTCACCGGGTGTGGGGTGTCATGAATGTGGTGGCTGTGGCACGAGTACAAGTTGTTTTCCTGCCATGAGTTGCAGCACTGACGTAACTGTGTGACTTGTGGTGTTGTCGTGATGGAGGATCAATCATGTCTCATTTAATCTCATCTGTAGTTCTGCAGGAGTTTCATGCACAGATCTGTATATGGTACCCATTTCATTCACGACCTCATTGATGGTTATCTGCTGGTTAGAATGCATCAGCCCCTTCACTTTTGCAATTGTTTCAGCATTCACAAAATTTGAAGGTCTCCTACTGTGAGGCTTGTCTTCCAGCAGTTAACATTGTGGATGTTATTCTGATTTTGTGTTATATAATTACATTGATCGACACAACATCATGACTATACTTAAATCAGAGGCCTGTGGTTAGCAGAACTGTACCTCTGCCCCTTCATACATTTGTGGCATGTATGTGGATAACTGCCCTATTTATATGTGGCATTTTCACCTGCCTAGTACATGTTTATAATTACTTACTGCCATCACGTCAAAAACTAAGGGAAAGGTTTCATGTCTTTATAATGTTATTTTACATTGTGTAGACAATATGTAAAAGTAGTTGCATGTTTAGGGATCTGTCATGATAACATAATTTGGGTACACAAGCTGCACTTCTGTCATTAGTTTGGTATTCACCTTTTTATTGCTAATTATATGTACTGCACTTAATGACACTTCTGTCATACACTTGGTATTCACCTTGTTATTGCAGATCATAAGAAATGGTGATATTGCTGGATTTGCCTCCAGTGTCATAGCATTTATACCATGTTTTGTGAAAAGCACTCTGTCAGTTAAGAATTTGAAATTGAAGGACAGACAGACAGCATGGTGATCTCCCATTGAGGAAAAGTAGTCTAGAAGATGAAATAAAAATCTCTATGTGGACGTTGATTTCATCATGAGTTACGTGTGTCTATTTTATTATTGGGATATCATCTGGCACTTAACCTCTACTGTGTACTGGTCTAGTAACATCACAGTTGATACTTTGCTGCAAAATAATAAGTACAGGTGAATGGTATGTCACCGTCCTCTCTGTCATGTTGAAAGTGCATGAGTTTGGGCTACCAGTGTGTATTTTCATGCAAGGGGAATTATCATTTATAGGTAGTCATTAGTTACACCTTTTTGCTTTATTGCCCCTTGGAAATTTATGCTGCTGTTTAATATTTGGTTTAGTGCTCAGGCTCGTTGCATGCCACAGTACAGCAGAGTTCATTAACCTGCATTACTGCGCTCATTGCTTAGTTCACAGAAATCCTCTGTGGTGTGTTTATTTGCCTTATTTAACAGTGTCAGAATGCATGACAGATCTACATCCCAAAATTTAAAAAACGGTAGAAGGCAGTTGGTATTGGCAGATTAGATGCAATAGTTAGCTTGAAAAGCGGGAACACGTTGCTGCAGTTCATGATAATGCAAAAGAAGGTCATCCAGGACGTGACATATGTGTACAGAAGTTTACAGTTCCTTTGTAATTTACATAGGCTAAGAATGAATATTCATTTTTTATTTCAATACTAACATCAGTATCATCAATGTTTTGTGTGTGTGTGTGTGTGTGTGTGTGTGTGTGTGTGTGTGTGTGTGTGTGAGAGAGAGAGAGAACACTGTGTATGAAGAGATCCATACAATCTCTCCAAACCTTTGTATATTCCATTATTTCATATGGGAATATTGTGTGTGGAGTACCCCTTTTTCTATTTATGGCCATTTCCCAACACAAGTGGTGTAAAGCAAGGACTGCCTGGACATAGAGGACTGTATTGAATTTACCTGATCTGCATTGGATGGTAGTGTTTTATGATGAATTGTAAAATCTGAGCATAAGGTCAACAGCCTGGAGAATGCTTGCAATGGTATATGAATTCTGTGGCCCAAATTCCAAAAATCACATTTCTAAAATAATAATTTTTTATGTGTAGCATGTTGGATGTGTTGTTTGTAGTTGGGTGTTAAGTTCCATCCTTGGTGTCTCATATTTTACTGAAATATTACTAACATTTATGTGACTTGATACAAATTGAATTGTAATTCAAAATCGGTTAATCAGTTGCATAATGACCATGGCTGTCTATGCAGGATACTAAATTTTCTACAGTGTATGCTGTGTTGTGGGGTTAATTTGTTGGAGTCGATGGAAAGTGAAGCCCTCCCAATTTTCCTTGTATCCACTGCAGAGAATGAAAGGTTTTATTCACATGGTTCGTTTTGTGTGGTCCTCTCAGTGACATTAGTTTTTCACTTATGTCTTTGCTAAACCACAATTTCTGTATAGAATTTGAAGCATTTGAAAAGATGGTTGATTAAGTCTGTTGGTCGGATATTCAGTTTTAAGTTTATGCAGGTTTATATTGATTCAGGGGCATAAAATAAGTAGATTACTGAATTATGTGTGGGGCACTGTGTGTATTTGAAGGATCCTGATGTATTGCATGTTTAAATCTTATAACTGTTGTTTGGACAAAACTGGTGCTGTTATCTGAAGTAATTGCCCAACTTCTGTGTTACTTTGGCAGTCTGAATTGGGATTGGAGTGTATGAAAGTGGTGTTGGTAATATGTGGTTGATCATATTGTGTGTGACATTCAAGTGTCTGGATATTTCTTGGTCCTTATTTATAGAGGAGGAGATGAAAGTTCATGTTTTAGCCACAGATGTGAGTGTATTCTGCGGTTATAATATGAACACACTTTTTTGGCTTCTTTTGTGAAAGAGCAATTATAACTGGAAAGTTAATGTGAGGATTATTGGTGCTGATGGAAACCGCTAACAACATTTTTCTCCCCATTTCTTTCTATGTGATAATGATGATGCTGCTGGACTCGCCACTGTTGCAATTCCATATTGCACGAACTGTTGTGTGGGACATTGTACACTTTGTGTCGGCTTCACCATTGGTTGGTAACTGTTAGGATCCAAAATCGTTCTTGGATGCTTACGACCGTGGCGCAGGGCGATATGAAGCTGGCGGGCGTGGCGACATGCGGGAAGATCTGGGGGGACCTAATAGCAGTGGGCCCCGTGGCTCGCTGGGTGGAAATCCTCGTGGGCGTTGGGGCCCAGCTGATCGCAGAGGTGCTGATGATTACCCCTCCAAGAGAAGGCGTTATTGAATGTATTGGATGAACTGATTTTTGTGAGGGTTCAGTATCTCTTGGGAAAATGTGTTGTGAAGTGTTTAGTCATCTTTACTCTTTTGAAGTATGTGTCTTAACTATGGGTGTTATGATTGGACAATCCCATGTATCAAGAATGAGGCCCTCTTTGTGTATCTTTATTATTTTGAGCTGAAAGTGAATGACATGAAGAGAAGTAGTTTTGAGATGGTGAACTGTAGTGTGTTTTACATTTCCCCGAATACTACATATTTGTACCTTGTAGTTGAGGATGGTTTGTCAGATTGCAGGGGAGTTTCAAGAATGTGGTTGTCATCAAGTTTTGAGAAAAGATATGAGACTAAAATTCTGAGTTTATATTTGTCATCCGCTAGTAACAATATTCACATTAAAGAAATGTGTACATGTTTTGTGGAAGAATTCATTGGACATGAGGTGGACAGCAAAGTTTTTTTTTTCATGTATGAGTAGTTAGGCTTATTGTGTAATAGCTGTATGTTTTATTCCTGTTGACATCAGAGAACATCATTTTGTTTCAGGAAATATTTGTAGAGAAGTAGATTTACCCGCACAATTTCTGTATCACATACTTGTTCAATTATTTTTTTAGTCAATAAACGTGATAAAAAAGTATGAGCCATTGTAGATTGCATCCTCATCTTCCACAACCATTTCTGAAAGTGGTTGTGCATTGCCTTTCCTCATGTACAAATCCTGCAAGAAGGGTAGAATTACTTTATTACTTTAGATTTTCTTAAAGAAATTTGCCCCCCAGTGACGTACAGATAGTACAGTTAATATAGCTGCTAACTGTTTACTTCTGTGATTGCATACTTTGTGATCAGTTATTGTTAATAAAGCCTTGTATAATGGCTCTGTATTTTAGCAGCAGTTGTTTCTAAAATAACATTGCACATGTCCTGTCGATGGTGTAGGTAATAAAATTTACTGTTCATGTGAGTAGTAAAATGTCATCACTCGGACACGGATCATTCGCATAGGGACAGTAGGATGTGTGTGTGTGTGTGTGTGTGTGTGTGTGTGTGTGTGTGTGTGTGTGTGTGTTTGTGTGTGTGTGTGTGTGTGTGTGTGTGTGTGTGTGTATATATAATGTGACATACCTTTATGCACTGCCTTCATTGTGTTGTGATACGTAGTCATCCCCCTGTATAGCATGTGCTCATATATAACACAGTTTTTAATATCACAAGATTATAGATGCCAGTTTGATATGTGCAGAATGGAGATTGTAGTGTTTTGAGAGCAGCTTCAGTAGATTGCCATGTGTCAAAATTTTATCAGATTCTGGTAGGATTTCTGTTGATTTTATGACATCCAGGATAATGGGTTGGGGTGAAGTTGTTACCACAACTGGTATGGAAAGGAGGAGGGGAGTTTTGATCATGTTTTTGGTTAATCTAGTAACTACAGTCCAGGAATACACAAGCCATTGGTAAGTCATATTATAGCTTTGCATCCACTGAAAGATGGACACTATGTGAAGCTGAACTTTTTCAAAACCTGTGGCATTCATATTTACTACTAGTATTATTTGAAGTGTTGAAGGAACCTATAGGAAGCCAGATGAGGTGAAAGTAGGTTTTTTCAAGTCTTGCAGAAAATAATCTTCACAGTAAATATGCAGTGAGGTGCTTTGAGTGGTGACTCAGGCAAATGAGTCATTTGCTTTTTCCTTCAAGTTAAGTTGACCCATGGTCCGTGTCACAGAAGCAAACTAGAAATTTACGTAGTAGTATTTATATTCTTTTGAGGTTTATGGTGGTTTTGCGCAGGGATGTGATGGTTTTTTTATATATATATAGTTTTGTAGTTGTATCTTATGACTCCGTGGAAGTAGGTTATTAAATGGGCAGTGCATGTCAGGCGTTTCTTATGTTAAATTTCTAATGTTGAAAAAATTGGAATTTTTGTAGTTTTCTGTTACGTTCAGCACCAGCGGAAAACTTGAGTGTGAAGTAATCTGTTGGGTTTCTGTTACCTCTGTCACTGATATTAAGTAGCAAATCTTTACAATATTGGTGAGTACTTGAAGGTGGAAACGCAGCTGGTGTGATTTTTTGAGTGAAGGTGAAATGTGTGGAATATGCAGTGACATGGTTATATATGACTGAAAGTCATATGTCTAGTATATTTTGGAGAACTTCCTAGATTCGGGGAATAAAGCCTTGTCTTTAGTTAACCGTTTGGGGCTGAACACTGCATGTGCAGTGAGGCAGGGTGCTGGGTTCTGTTCCCTAACAGTGAAGTATGTGCTTTGGCCACATGGCCATTTTGTACAGCCCTGTTGGTTTTTTTGGTCAAGAATTTGCATGACAAAAATAAATCCTGTAATATGAATGCAGGGTTTTGCAGATTGCGCCATAAATTTAATTCTGGTACCAAAGGGTGCAGTAATGTTCAAATATTTATTGGCCATGCAGGATTAAGTGTATTTGGCCATTATGGAGAGAATTAGCATGTTAAGGGGAAGCTTTTATTTTACAGTCAAACTTGGTTGTAATGTCATGAAAGGGACTGAATGTTTTGAATCATTACAAATGAGTGTTGTTATAACCAGGGACTATAATATTACAGTTAACAGAGGGAAATTAGTTGGTACGACAAACTATCTGATGCTATAGATGAGATGTCGTATAAACCAATGTCACTATAATCTGGTTCAGCTGTATTTTAATATAGATAATGTGGCTGATGTGCAACAAATTCTCTTCTGTAACTTGGGCTTGCTTGTCACACGATAGGTTCTTAGTACCTGGCACAAGAATTTCAGTATCTTACATTGTAGTACCTGATGAATGTTGCCTGTAGATGCAGCGGTTAGATATTGGAGAGCAGGTGTAGGTTGGCAGATATAAATGAATAATGTAGAACTGAAGGATGTAACAAATTGTCCTGCACTAAATTTGGATAAACGTAAAGGATAATTATGAATATATTTTTGAAGGGGTGAATATGAATATACTTTGGTTCTGTATTTGGTCTGTTTAAGTTGGTTTGCTTATGGAACATTTCAACAGTCATGTGAGTGCAGGAAAATACAAGTTTATACAGCGTTCCGAAAGTTGGAATTCATTCCACCTTTCCGATTGTAGTTCAGAACATATTAAAATTTGCTAGCTACTTCTTGTAACATCTTTTTCAGATAATGACTTCATCTGTGCATATAACAAGTCTGTCACTGTATCCATTAGCCTTTTAAAGCCTAGCGGTAACTTTAAATACCGCCAGGTTTAAAATTAAAAAATGCTGCATGGTGCCCACATTGTGTTTGTGTGTTGGGACGGCAGAACAGACAGTAACTTTTGCCTTATAAAACATCAACAGACTGGTTTTTATAACCAAAGTGGAGAGTGTTTACATCATGGTACGCACTGAATCCTGATATAAAACAGATACGCTTCGTCTTTAAAGGGTTAATAGCAAACACTGGATATGCAAGGCCTCCTTGCTCTGTTCTCAACAGAAGTGTTGAGAACAGATTTGTGTTTTGTGGGTGAGGGACTACAGGGATTGTTGCATACCATGCCTGAGCATGGCCAGCTCTCAGAGAAGTGTTGCATATGAAGCATGCATCCACCCAGAGTTTAGAACCTATTCTTCTCTTGCAGTTTATTTTACCTTCATAGAAGAGTCTTGAAGTGCCACGTCCAGCTTGTAAGCAGGTCTCCCACCTTCTGAAAATATTTCATTACACATGATGGTGCTCTTGCTTTGAAATATAAACATTTTCTCTTCAGAAATCTTCAGTGCTTGTAAAGAAAGTGGATTGTCCTACATTTTATCATCTGCTAATTCCCTGAATTTGGGTGCTGGTTTAAGGTAACAGTTCCCTGTTGCTTTGATGGACATGGCTTCTTTGAGTGTGGGCACTCTCGTTGTCCACCAGACTCCAATTTTAACATGGTGTAAAATAACTTAGGAACTGTTTGGGGATTTAACACTAATATTTGTTATTTTGGCTATTATGCTCATACTGTAAACTGTGCATTATTTAAGAACATTCTCTGACCATTGGACCTCTCATTCAGAATTTTTCCACTATTCGGTTTTGTGTTCTATTACACAGCACGGTTGATGTGGGCCATTTTTGCAAAACTTTTGGCCATATTAAAGTATTGTGAATGAACACTGTTCAGCTGAGTGCATGTCACAAGTGTGCAGAAACCATCTGTAATGAGAGGTGACTAAGAAGATGCTGTATTGTCTCATCCGTCCACACATAAGCAGGCAATCTCCAGTACATAGTAAACCAGGCATCCACAACAAAATCGCCTACAGTTTAACTGATCAATTTTTTATACATTGTTGGTTGTTTTATGCAGTTTTATATAAAAATAATTCCTGATGATGAGCCTGTGAGGGATTGAAACATGTTGGATTGATTTACAGGTATTGTAATATAGAATATCTGAAAATAATAGAGTGCATTTTGTTGGGCTGAGTATTGTGTGATTTGATTGGTGTCCATTCCAATTATTCAGCAGAAAAAGCACAGCGACAATACTCGAGAACAAGCCTGCAAACATGGACTTTGTGTTTTCTATGCCTAGGAACATGAAAACTCTTGCTTTGTATTTGTAAGTATTTTATTGTTAGTGTCAGGGGTGAGGCGTAATATGCATATACACTTACACATGTGTTCAGATTGGTGAGTTAATGTATGGAGAATTCTTTTAATTGCCATTAGGAAATGATGTCTGAAAAATCTGCCATTATAAGCAAGAAAGCTGGCCAGTCTTGTTCATTGAACATCTGCCTAAACAGTTCTGATTTTGTCTGTCATCAGAATTGCTGCAAGAATGTTGTAATTGAAATGCACTGAAACATTAGTTGCAGCTTGCCTTATTTACCACATTTTCTCGACCATAAGAATGCCAGGAATTTGGCAGATGAGGGTGGGGGGAATGCTTCATACACATTTGAAGCTCAGATTCAGAAATACTTGCTCAGAAGAGAGGTAGTGCAATATGACATTTCTGGTTATATAATTCCATAAAATCCTCATGACAACAGTTATGCCCATCATTACTGTTGCTGTTGTCTAAACATCCACTTTTTTCAGATGACATTGTCATCAGTACCATTAAGGGCATTACTGATCTCATGTTTCTTGAAGAACATTTATCTTGTGTTTTATGATTCACGCCTCTTCATAAATCTCTAATACTAAGAAGTTATCCTAGCTGTCTCTCACACCAAGGACGAATGATGATAACCACTGGTATCCTGCCAGTGAGTGTGGGCATCTCAGTTGCTGTGAAGGTCATGTTGACAGACCTCCAGACCATAAGACACAGGATAATTTTACAACATTTTTTCTGGAGAAAAAAACATATCAAGTGTTCCTGAAAGTATAGAAATGGGTGTTACCTTTCTTTGAGGGGCGTATAATTTT
Source organism: Coptotermes formosanus (assembly GCA_013340265.1). NCBI lineage: Eukaryota > Metazoa > Arthropoda > Insecta > Blattodea > Rhinotermitidae > Coptotermes > Coptotermes formosanus. The sequence continues at coordinate 89,573 of BLKM01001905.1, forward strand.
TGTGCAGCATGGACTGAAGCTTTGTGTATATGGCGTGTGATGTAACTGTGTAGTGATATATGTGGAACTAGGATATTAATGAAAAAGCAAGTGAAGAAAGAAATTCAGGAAATATTTTGGATATGCTGTATCTATAAGTGGTGACAAAGTTCGAAAAGGATCATTCTACAAAACCATTGTGATGATTTTCACAAAACTGTAACAGTTATTCTGGATGTTTGAGGAGACAGGTTTTCCTCTTTCTTCCATTTTGGCTTACGAGAGATGTGGAAGATATTTGGTAAGAGGGTGTGGGTTGATATTGGACACAGGATGGATTGGAGCAGCCAGCAGTGCACTCTTCAACGCCTAGAGTTGCATCATACAGCACAGGAAGGCACTTTGGATGAAACTGAGCTTTCCGCTTTAAGGGACAGTAATAGAATTTGGTAAGATCAAAGCTTTGCTTTAATTCTCTGTTCTCTTTATTTCCTGATACCAAATTTAAGTAACAATATATGCTTAAAAAGTTTGATTGAATAATATTTTCTTTAAAGTGCACAAATATTAATTCTATGTAACATATTATTTTATATATGTGTGTGAATTTGTAATGCAAGTTTATGCCTTGGATATGTCACTGGAAATCAGACCCTTCTTTGTTATTTTCTTTATATGGGATAATACATATTTGCAGTCAACAGGTTGCAGTGATCTCAACAGCTAACACTGCAGAGGTGTTGAAATTTAGTGAGGACAGTTTATGAATTTGTTCATTACTATAGGTGCATGCCTGATATTTGGGGACCAGAAATTGCAGCTGTTTTTCAGCTGGTTAGTGGCAGTGACTGAGTGCTGGCTGGCCACTTTGCATGATCTTTAACCCCCCCACTTCAGTCACCATTTATAACAGTCGTAAACAGTGAAATATTTTCTTCTCTCATATGTTAGGAAACGGTACATAACCTGTAGAGTGTCACATTTAAGGTGTGGGGGTTGATGCCATTAACTTCATAACTTCTTGTTTAGTTGATTCAGAATTGATAGAAAGGAACTTCTTGGATAAATAGAGAAATGTCAGTTATAAGTCAAGTATGTGCATGCCAGCTGGTGGAATGGGCCAGCTTTTCACTTGTGTGCAGGATGCTTCTCATGCATTGAATGTTACTACTTGCGTAGTGACTTACTGTACTTCTTTACTCCCCCTCTGCTTGCTGTAAATCTGAACTTGACCTCACTGAAAACATGAAACTTCAGTGATGATTGGATTGAAGCGACTGCCAAATTTTTATATGGTGTGTACCATACGTGAAGCGAAGGATAGCGTGTTTGTTATAGTGAATAGTCTATGGAGTGGGCTATCAGGGGTTTAGTTTCCCGAGGGTCAAGGGGGTTGTTTCATCTGCAGAACATCCGTATTGGCTCGGAGGCTCACACAGCCTACTACGTAGTGGATACCAAGGGTGGTCCTTGCCTGGCAACAAACCAGCCTGTGTGTGAAGTGGACTGCTCACCTCCCTGTAATGCCGAGGTTTAGAATGAGGTATGCTATACCTCTGCTTCCCGTGTATGCTTTCATTGTGTGGAGAGGGATAATTTTACCTTTAATGTTCCATCACTAAAGTCATGTTCAGTAGAGTTAGGTGAAGTTCTCTACCCATTGGTGGTGTCCAGCTTTGCTTGAGATATTTCCAGCCTGCTTTCTGTCAAGTAAAGGGGACTGGCTAATGTTTGTTTTTGTAGAGCAGTATTGTTATTTAACTTTTCTGCCTACATTTTGTGTTTATTTATATCAAACATTGACTGGTAGTTGTAGGTGTAAGAATGATCATTGCAACCTGTTTTGTAGATGTGGGATTTAATATTGTCATGGCAGTGACCATGAAGTTTGCTGTCATTGGGAATATAATGCCGTGTAGTCTGGTAGGTAGTAGTGAATGTTTTAGAGAAAACTTAGTGTCTTTAAAGTAGAAAACAGATGTGTGATTTGAAAAGCTCCTCTCTGTTCTCAGTATGGCCTTCAAACATGGTAATAATACAGGATTAATATCAGTCTTTATTGTCTGCGATTAATGAAATTGGTTTAAAATGGCAATTAACCCATTAAAGGACAGTGGTTACTGCAGTAAATGTTGTAGTACCTGGCATTGGATTATCTGGGGACCTCTGTTAACCAGACATTGACTAAGAAGACTGTTGTAGTTTGCTATTCCATTAACAGGCCCCATTGTTGTGAATATGATAGTTGTATGAGTGAGGTATTTGTGTTTTTGCAGGTTTTTTAAAGCTCATATGCAGAGTGAATGAAAATGCGTGGCCAGAGTTGCAAAATGTGACTACACACCACAATACAAGGAGATATTATATGAACATGGCCTTCTGAAGCACGGTTTTCTAGTTGCGGCTTGACAGTTACATAAAATGCACAAGTTGTCTGCCTTGAGTTTTCATGCAGGCCTTGCAGGTGCCAGACTTCTGTGACCCTCCATTCTTCTGCCACATGTGACTGGGTCTGTTTACCATGATTTTCCATGAAACCTCCTTCCTGAGTTGTTGCAAAATGTGGATCTGCAGGCCAGGATTCATTTATGGTTTATGCATGGTTGTGCTTCACAACATTTTCTTCATACAGTTTGTGAATTCTTCAACACCATGTTTCCAGAACAGTGGATAACAGGGGGGACCAACAGCATGGGCTGCTTCTTCCCCTGATTTGAATCCCATAGATTTTTATGTAGGAGAACATCTGTAGTCTACTGTTTATGCCACAGAAGTCGGTGACATCCAGGACTTGCAGCAGTGAACACAGAATGGATTGGAGATGATTCATACGACACCTGAAATTTTCCAGTGAATCGGGCAATGCTACCCAACGTCGTGTTGAAGCTGAAGTTGGACATGTCAGGAGAGCATAACTTGGAACTCATGCTTCAGGAGGCCAGTGTTCATATGGTGTAGATTCACCTTCTGTAGGTTTGGCCGTACATTTTTCATTCACCCTGTGTATGCATCATTAATGTAAGGTACGATGGAAAGGGAACTGAAAGGCGGCAGGGAAATGAGACATGACATCCAATGACAAATGGTTGGGTCTGCCCATAAGGTTGTTAGGCACACTGAGATACACATATATAACATTCTAATATCTGGGAAATTATGACATCCAGCAACCATTTGGTCCTGGAAGTGCTGGATATTGTAACTTCTGCTGCATGTATGCCACCTATTCCAGTACTAAAATGATTAGACTTTTTTTTACCTATATTGTTTTTATGGGTTTCTTATGATTCTTCAAATAAACAGTAGTAGTTTTCCTCCACTAGCATTGATCAATTGGACTTTGTGACGGGGGCACAGTGTGTCTGCTGTGAGGTATTAACTGGATTTTTATAACTAGTTAGATAACTTCCTACTTCTCAAAGGGGTAATCTGCCTAGTATATTAAAAATATCCTGTGGCTTTGAACGTTCCATTGTCAGGTGAAGAGTTACAGGTTCATATGGTTATGAGGTGACATATTGGGAAGAACAGGGCAGCGGTACAGTGCTGGGTGTCTGAAAAGTATGAAATAAAAAAAATTCACAAATGGAAAAAAATGTTCTTACAAAGAAAGCAACTGCAGTTCAGTGGTGTATGTGCCTGAGTTTTTTCTGTGTGTTAGTGGTGTTCGTGACATTTCAGTATTGGTACTCTTCATAGCTTGCCAGATGTCAAAACGTCTCCTGTCATGCATTCTTGAGCTTAGCATCTACCACTGTTAGTATGATGCTGTGTTGAGGGTCCAGAGGCACAGAATTGCCTCATTGTGTGATTTTTAATATAATCCCATGGGGAAGGGTCCAGTGGTGTTAAGTCTGGTAACTTTGGACATCATATCAGCACGCTTCATTCAGTCCATTTGTTTGGGAGGTATTCATCTACACACTTACAGGAAGTGTAATCAGTGGTCTGCTATTCTGCTGCAGCCATGCATCATTAGACAGTTGTGTTACAGTTCTGGCATGTCTGTATAGAATTACGTACCATTGTAGCTTCTCAAAAAAAGTCTAATATTATGATCTCCGTCATGCTACACCACATACCATAATGCTTTGCTGTGGAGTTTTGGCTAGATGCTGAGCCTCCAAACATTAACTGAAACTTATACTTAGCACATGTAATGGATTTCAGCTCTGCAAACTACAAATATTTGCAACCTTCAGTACACAGGAATGATGGAAGTGTTGTATGTGAAGCATCAATACAAACCAGTGGATCATTGTTTTGAAAGTCAGGCTACTTTGTTCTTATAAAAATGGGTTTTCTGTGTTTGAATTTTGCTGTTACTTTACACTCTTCGCAGACACCCAGCATGTTAATAAATAAACCGTTGCACTCGAAATTTATCTTGAACTTACACAGAATAGGCATTATATTTACTTTAAAATGGAACATCTTAGTTTATTACTTTATGGTACTGAGTATTTTTGGGGGCATACATTTTCGTGGGCACGGGTATTTTCAGTTGGCTGTTATATATAGTTGTATATTTAGTTTTGTAGGAAACATCATGCTATTTATTTTATGTATGATGCAGATTTTAGCACGGAATGCAGGATGTCATCAGCAGACTTCAACAAGAATTTCACGTTGTAAGTCCTCTCTACAATACCCACAATGAAAAGACTTGGTATGTGACAAGAATTCCCGTGATGCTTGGCATGTTTCTGTGACTTTTGGAACTGCTTTGTTGTTAACATGATGTACACCAGGTGTAGGCTTCTAATGTGTTGATTTTGGGACGTAATCAGTCATCAGATTATACAACAAAGGCAGGTTTTTATTGTGAAGCACTACTTTATTTTTGCAAAGTTGTGGAAGTTAATGTACAAATTTTAATCTTATAATCAGGATATTGAATTTATGTAATTACGGGATCTATAAGCACCTTATATGATAATAGCCACAAAGGCAGGCTTTTATTGCGAGTTGCTATTTTATTTTTGCTAAGTGCTGAAAGTTGTGTATGAATTTCAGTCTTAATGGTTAGGATACTGAATTCATAAAGTGTTTTCCTTTAAAATACAAGTCGAAGGTGTGGTCCACATACTGTATCCCTTATGTGTAGGATAATTCACATCAGTGTGCTTGTAATGTTAGAATATTGTTAAAGTATGTATGTAGAATATTGTTTGAAGAAAAGGAAGTCAGCTGAAGTATGTGTGTGTAAAAATGTGGTAATCTTTCCATGTATTGAGAGGTGTTGTGCTGCTTCAGTTACATGCAAGACATCTTACATTCCCATGGTTTATGGTGTAACAGACCTTGGTCTTCTTCATTGGTCGCAGTTGGGTTAAATTTTACTTTGCCTTATTGCAGTTCAGTTACATATCGTCTAACCTACAAACAAATATTTCTTTGCAGGCACTGGAAAGATGGACTGTCACGTCATTAGGGTGTTCATGTGAGCCTGTTTTGGCATGTGCTGACACATTTTCCTTTTTACTTTTCACTTGCCCTTAAAAGTATTTGGTAGTGATTGTGACAGTTCGTCTAATTGTGATGAAAGACCATCAGATGCTATCATTGGCAACTGAAGTGGATGTACAGTAAAATCTGCGATATCCAGTATTGGATTAGCCGGAAATCCCTATTAGCCAGCAAATTGGCAAAGAGCCATATTATATTTCACTCTTGCATTAACCTGCGGCACTGGCTCCTATTCCAAGAAATCAACCACCGGCTCTCACATTGTTCCCGTTGCTTCGAGTGATGGTCAGATACTGTAGTGTGGTATGAACAGTTGCTTTATTGCCTTTGCCTGTTATGGTGCAGTGCCTGGAGTATTTCATTTTCGTCATGGAAGGGGCTGGTAAGAGGCGGAAAAGAGTAGTGTTAAAGATAAAGGCAAAAATAGACATATGTAATAGACTTGAACGTGGCAAAAACTTTAACAAGTTAATGAAAGAGTATGGTGTTGAATCTTCGACCATCTACAATATACAAAAGCAGAAACACAAGCTGCTGTAATTCTCTTCCACCACTGAAATAACCAAGGCCATTACCCAATGCCATGTTCTACGGAAACCTAAGTTGGAGCAGCTTGACGTAGTGCTGTACGAGTTTTTTAAGATTAAACGCTCTGACGGTGCGCCTGTTTCCGGACCGATGCTAATAGAAAAGGCTAAAGAGTTGTTTCCAGAAATGGAGCTTATGGAGGAATGTGCCTTTTCCATTGGTTGGGTAGCTGGGTTCAAGACTCGACGGGGGATAAAAAGTTGGATATACCTGGTGAAAAGAAATTGTCCAATCAGGAAGCAGCAGAGGGATACATAGACACATCTGCAAGAATAGTGCAAGAGCTCAATCTAACACCTGAGAAGATATATAATGCCAATGAAGCAGGTTTATTTTGGCATTGTTTGCCTAAGAAGACCCTCGCAGGTGGTGATGAAATATTTGTGGATGGTTTTAAGTTAAATAAGGAGTGACTCACTGTGTTATGTTGCACAAATGCCGCTGGTACTAACTGTGTGAAATTGTTGGTTATTGGAAAATACCAGCGTCCACAAGCACGCAAACGTTCCGCATGTACCTCTGTCTGTCCATGAGGTTGCTAGGTACACTGAGACACGTATTAAGTATAATATTCTGATACATGGAAAATTGCGATATCCGGCAAACGTTTGGTCCTGGAGGTGCCCGATATCACAGATTTTGCTGTAGTGTGATATGTGGGTGCCACAAGTTGGCATGGATGACAGTATGTAAGCTGGATGGGTGGTAGCTGTTAACTGACACTATTCCTCCCTCTTAGACGTAAGTTTACTTCAAATCATCCACATGCTGTGTGCTTGTACAAATTAGTAATTTCAGTTTTCTGTTACACATGGTGCTCTGTTTATTGCATCCCTTTGCATCTGTGTAATTATGATGTAGGCACAAATGAAGCATGGAGTAACAATTCATAGCAGGGAGTCAGATCATAGCAGACATAACAAAGTTTTGATTGAAGTAGCAGAACAGAAATATCTTCGTGTTCCCATTGCAAAGGTCGTTGCAAGAGCTGCAGAATACTGCAGTGTGTTGGTACCAACAGTATATTGCATAAGGAACAAAAGCAAGAATTGCATGTAATAAGTAGGTCTTGATTGACAACAGCTGGGAAAATGCAGAAATGTCCGAAATGCAGAAGATGATAATAAAGGACATTATTTATTAAGGTTTTTATTTATGGCTAAAGGTAGTGCTAATCTGCAAGAAGTTTCTCCCCGTGTTAAATGAAAGGATTGTTCGATTCAGAATTTACCCCCACAGGTAGCTATTGAAAGGAGTCAGCCTAAACTGGACAGTGTGTGGGTCCAGCAAAAGAAATGTTAATTGAAATGAATAATGTGAACTCTTAAAAAGTACGTATATTTAGCGAATAAGACAAGTTAGGAAGGAAGATGGGCAAGTCTTGTACCTGGATGAAACTTTGGTGTATGCAAATATGATGTTTTTTAAGGTATGGCAGAATGAATAATTTGTGGTAATTTCAACTAATATAAATGCGTAACAGGCTCACTTGTTCGTTGTGGTGTATGTGGTGGTTTCGTCAAAGTTTGTCAGGTTACAGGGTGGGTAGAGTGATGGGCAGTTACTAGTGGCAGTTAACTCTGATATTTTTTAAAAGTGGCTAAAAGAGAAGGTTATTTAAAATCTGGCAACCCCACTGTGGGTGAAACAGTAGGTTATTCCAAATTTGGTAACCCCCTTTATGATTATCATGGGCATTGTGCCCTCCATGGAAAGCAAGTTGTTGCAAAAATAGACATGTTAGAATTTTTGCGAGGACAGAGAGTTCCATGTGAAGAAGATATGACAAAATTCACATTTTTTTTATTAGTTGGTAAATTCCATCCCAAGGAAAAAGAGTTTCATGTTGATGCTCTGTTTGCACCCCATGTCCACACAAAAATCTGGCTTCCATCTTACCAGCCCCAGGGCAATTAGGTGTGGAGAAGAGAAAATGTCATTCCCACCAGGGTTCGAACACCAGACTGTCTAGCCTGTAGTGAGTGGCTGTACTGATTATGCTATAGGGATGCAGCCCCTGTCCATACAATGAAAGCATATCAGGGGAACAGAGGTATAGTTTTATTCGTTCTTAACCTTGGCTCTGTATAAAATTGAGTGGTCAGTTTCATTACCCAGCTGCTTTATCCCCTGGTGGGAAAGAACTCCAGTACCCTGACTGAGGCTGAATTAGCCTGGTGTCAAAGGAAGGCCTGTTAGGGTATCACAATATGACTGGAGATATGTCTCTAACAGGAGTGGAGAAACTTGCGCAAGAAGGTGTCAGGGGTGTGAGGAAATATGATTGAGCGCACTATTGTCAGTATCTAACGAACACTGAAATTTGTGTTACTGCATTTATGGGGAATGTTCTACATAACTTAATTAACTTGGGTGATAGTGATAACAGTGATGGTGACAGTGGTAGTGGTCTGACCTGGATGTGGAATTATGTATGTGTGGTTTTGTTATGCTGTAGTACAGGTAAGTGAACTGATGTTTTGGGGGTGCAGTATAAACTTCCGCCCCACTGTGCATTTCCAGCTCTGATGACTTCTGGCACCCACATAATACTAAAGAGATCAGAAAGAGGTGAGTTGCCCCCCACCCCCTTTTATGATGTCAGTCCTTCCCCAGTTTCAACAGTCTTCAAAGACAAAACACCCAGTGATCGAGTGTTTTAGACTTGGCAAGTTGTGTCCAGTTCATGAAAGAAAGAAGTTACCATATAAGACAGGTGAGCAACCTTTTGGGTGCAAGGAGTAAATCAAGAAAAAAAAAATGTGAGCTCATTATGAATAATACTTACTTTCTTTACTTGTGTGTCATTAATGATAATGCCCTGTCATCACTAGTGACAGTAATGAGGTGGTAAGACATACAAATTTTATATACTTGTGTGTCATTGATGATAACCATGTTGTCAATAGTGACAGTATTTGGGTGGTAAAACATACGTAAAATTCGAGACCAATCTTACTAAGTAAGTCCTTACTTGTCTCTTTTATAATAAATTCTAAGGGAAATGAGCTGAGCACACAATTTCATTTGCTTTTGGTTTATTCTCTATTGCACTTGTTTATTTACTGTTCACCACTATTTAAGAAAATACAACTTGAGTGAGAAAACTGACACTGTTTTTTACTTCGTAATATCTGAAGATATTTTAGTAGCTGCAACACAAAGACAGCTCTCAAGTCTTTAGTTGGCAAGTTGATTTCTTTATGGTTCTTCAACAGTATTCATGTTTGAAAAGAACTGTTCACAGATATAAGTACTTAATAAGGCTTGAATTTTTCGTGCATGTGGGCTGAGCATTGGAAAGTAATCATGAGATAAATGGAATTTATAGAAAACAAGAAGTGTAGTGTCATGAAATATACTTTTTAAGTTTTTATATTAATGTGGATAAGATAATTGTCTAATTTCATACCTTTGTTTCTTGTTTCTGAAGTTAGATTATATGCCACATATGTGGAAGGGCCACACTGGCCTCATTTTGCTCATTGTCTATTTAAGACGCGGAAGAATGTGTTAAAAAGTTCGGCTGCAGTTTTAAAATATAATGTTTGAATAGCACGTGCTTGCTTATTATGAGGCATTCAACCATGGTGGTGGTTGGGTATGCCATAAAAGATTTTGTGCTGAAGATGTGTGTTATTTAATTGAAAATTAAGTCCTTTATAAGGAATTCATCACTAGTGACATTGGTTGCTATTTGGACTGTGAATCAGAAAGCAGAGGTATGATTGTTGTAGAGGGAGTAACTTGGTCTATAGATTTTCTGGTCTTTTAATGCATGAGGTCATCTTTCAACATTAGCTCTCTTGGATTTAAACCAGCAAGTGCCCCTCCCCACCCGGCAGTTGCGTCTTCCTGCGTTGAGTGGGTCAGGCATTAATCTGATTTCACAAAAATGGTGCAGGTAGTTACTGACATGCCTGTCACCACAGAGACCCAGCTTTGTACTGGTCCACATGTATTGTGTGGAGGGCAAAGTGGCACTGGGACAGGGTTTTCTTCAAGTACTTTCATTGTCCACTCTTAAGTGCCATCAGAGCAGTGCTGTGTACTCAGTTTCATTTGCATGCCGTTGGCATTGTGTAATGATCTTTGCTGTTGATCACACCAGTTAATAAAACACTGCCCTCTATGGTGCTGTTGATACAAATGAAACTGAAACCCTTGGGAGAGCATTGGATAGGGTGCAACATCCTAGGTGATGTTTGAATTAAACAACACTGAACCTGTGCGTAGTGTTTGTTTAACAAACCAAAAAAATTGTTTGGTAGTTCTGATGGGAAAAATATTCCTTTACCAATGACAAGTGCAGTTGAGGGGTTGCTTGTGAAGTTACTGAACTTGCATAAGAGCAGTCTTCAAGAGAGTAGAGAACAGTCCACATTCTCCAGCATCACCTTGTGAAGCATCAGCAAAATATTCAGCAAAGTCAACTACATATTGATCTGCAAAATGAAATAATGTTCCTCAGTTCATGGGAGCAGTGATGTGTTAGATGTTGTCTCTGGGAAGTGCTGATAGCTTTGTATGACAAATTTTTGTTCCAAATTTATTTTTATTCTGCAACTTTCACTTGAATTATACTAGGAAACTTGATTTTTTATTATTCAGGAATGCAGTGCCAACTTGTTCGTGGAAAAAGGCAGCTTCCAAACTTGCAGCTTACAAGTGTATTTCAAGGTACATGTTATGCTCATAAGTTGACATACACCCGTGTGTGTGCGTGTGTGCGCACACGCTTAGGTGATAACGGATCCTCAGGGATGTCCTAAAAAGATCCGTTACATGTGAGGCTCAGTTAAATTACATTTTAAATGCGCTGAAATTAGGGATACTTCAGCTAGTTGAAACGTCACAGTGAACAAGCTGACACAAGGGTACCTTTGTGTACAGTGCAGTACAGTTCCAGAACTCTTGACGTAAGTCATGCAGCATCATGCACCAATATGTCCGAACACTCCCTTCCTTCACACACGTACTGTATTGTACAGTACTGTACACTCAAAACTTTAAATACACATTTGCACCTGGTTGGTCGGTTAGTACTGATACATATCACTTCTTGGCCAAATAGTCTGTTCTGTTTAGATACAGCAAAAGTTACAAACTCACTACCTGAAAGGTTAAAAGTAAATGCACTGAAGTGTAGTTGTAATTGATTTATGACAGGGCACTCTACCGCCAAAATGCCAAAAAGATGCTCACATATGGCAGTTATTCCCCCCTGGTGCATTAACAACAGGAACCATCAGGTAGAGACTGCCCCAGTTTATCCATTATAACCGCTAATGGTTGGACCTTATTCTTAGGAAAGCCAGAGTGCAAAATTTACAAGGCTCCATGGTGTCTCTGTGTACAAAATGCTTTCAGATTACATACACAGCCTTCGTGTCACTGATGAGTAAGGTCTTTGTGCTCAAAAGCTTTGTAACTGTAGTGAACTGTCCATTATTTTGCCAAATTGGTATAGCTGAGGAAAATCAACTGTTAGGGGAATATCAGAGAAATCATATGTAACTGAAGATCCGATATATGAGACACGGGTGTAACTGAAGTAGTTGCTCTGCATGGGGAAACAGTCAGGGAATGTAAAAAAAGATCTGTTAGAACTGAGGTTGACTGTATATCAAATGGACATGATTGTTTCTTCTACACATTCTGATTTACATATTTCTTCAATGCTGAAGCCATTGACAGTGACTACCATACCTCTGTGAGATTTTTGTGTTCTTAGCAAAAGTGCCTAGAATTTACACATGAAGTGAGTTTTTATTATGTCCACCGTTTAATCCTGAAAACTGCTGGAAAGATTTGAGTGGAATGTGATATTTGGGTTGGGAATTGGACCTACATTAATTGTTGTGAATTGATTTTTCCCTCATATCAGTCAAATATAAACCATAATCTGCAGAACAAATCAGATCATGAGGTTTAATTCAAATGTGTCGTTGTTTGAACACTTTGTGCAGTGTGTAAAATATGTCTCATTAGGGTCTGTGACTTCACATATTTTCTGGTGCAAATGTTTTCAGTTATGTAGAAAATATAATTTGAATAGCCTTATAACAGAACATTCTTAGATATAGCATAATTAATTTAGATATTCCATTTTTCTTCTTGATATTCCAGCCAGGTGATATTGATAATTATAATTGCTCATTTAAAGTAAGGCTAATGTATGGCAATAGGATAGTACAACAGAGATTCAGTGACTTGTTCACAAGAATCTGATATCCTATTCTGACCCAGATGAAACCCGTTTCCCATGTGTGTGCCTTTCATATCACCCATATATGTTGCATGCTCCATTTATGGAATAATGCTTGATGTAATTACAATGTTTGGCAAATAATGCAAATTTTAAAGTTCTTGATCAAGGGGTTTTTTCTAACCTCATGTTGTGTCCTCTTGTGTCAGAGTATTCTTCTCAGCATTGTTGGTTCACATGGCGTAAATCTGTGTTCTTGCCTTTAATGTGACACTGGTTTCATACCCATACAGAAACAAAGGCAAAATTATTGTTTTATATTTTTTAATGTGTTCTTCATTTAGAGAGCAGGCAGAAAGGTTTAAGTTTCTGGACTGAATGGTAGTGAGCCATCCTTGACTTCACTGTGCTCTTAATTTTTTTCATGACTGCAGTTCTAATACAGAGTTCTGTGTTTCTGTTAATGATATAGCATGTGTTTTTACCCTGTACCATGATGGCAGGAACTTAGACTGTAAGCTGATATGTCCGTTTGGATATTGGCCCATGATTTTCAAAACAAATTTGAAAAGTCGTAGTAGTACAGGATGGCTTCCCTCATCACCATTGTGACAAGGAATTCAACCACGTTTTCCTATGTGGACAGTGGATAATGTGTAAACATGTTCTAATTAATCATATCATTAGTTCCTTGGTTCCACCTTATTCACTGACATTGTTGTACAGTACTTGTGTCTGAAATGAATCGTAGGCTTTGTTCAAGACTGTAAAGGGCTGAGGTCCAATTCTACACCCCTTCCCCTAGCACCTGACATGCAGTTTATCTGATCAGCACTTCGTGTGCTGATGTACGCTGATCTCCATTCATCTGCGTATAGCTCACCTTTGGATGAGAATGTGGGATTTGACAAGAAATGAGCATTTGTTCACCTGTGCTTGAGAGAAGTGATATTAGACAAACGTTGTATGCCCATATCTGTTACAACACCAGGCAATGGGTGGATATCAGGTAGGACTGATGATTACCATTATGTCGATCCTAACTCTCGTGGTGGAGGCTGTGTTTTGTATTTTTATTTTTGAATGTTTATGTGGTTTTTTATGCCTAGTTTATGCATACAGGTTAGTGATTAGCATCAAATATATATCTTTTTTGTTTGGGAAGGGTTAATTGGGACGGTTTGTATATCACTGTGTTGCATCACCCTGATGGAAAATGATGCTGGGTGTTAATTATGCTGATCAAATACACTGTTACACAGTGTATGCAGGCTACAAGATGTTTCAGGGGGAATCTGCCATACTTTCAGGAGAATGTTCCTTAGGTTAAACTACATTAATAAAAGCAAAAATACCTGTATCCAAAGTTGACCAGTTACAGAGATAATGGCAAGAGAAGTTTTCAAGAATGAGAACTGTTACACATGTAATGCTTACGAAATACATATTAAAATAAGGGGGAATTTGTAGTATATGTAATGTTGGTACCTCTACTTAACATCTCAGTCACATCTCAGTGATATAAATACATTAAGTAGGAAAAACTCTCACTATATCCATCAAGATCGTTGGTAGGTTTTCAAGTGCTGTACATAATGTGTGTCACGTGCCTTGGCTTCAGCTCAGTGCACAGTTTAGGGATAATGCATCTCAGTAAGCAGGTACAGTACGTGGAACCCCGTCAAGAACAGATTTTTCTGGCATCAGTATCTCTGTAATCGTTCAACTTGGCATATAGGTATTTTTAGGCACGTCCACAAAATTGCAGAAAGCGAGCATTAGCTTTGTATCTGTCTGTATGGAACACTGGGCTCCCACTGGACAGATTTTTGTTAAATTTGATATTTGAATATTTTTCAAAAATCTCGAGAAAATTCAAGTTTCGTCAAAATCTGACAAGCATGACAGGTACTTTACATGATGACTGTGTACATTTATGATGATGTCTTGCTGAAGTATTCTTAGAATGAGATGTTTCAGGCAAATTTCTAAAGAAATCAAAACACATTTTATGTACAATAAATTTTTTTTCCTGAAAATTGTACGATTTATGAGATAATGTGGAAGAATATGGTCGAGCCAGACAGGCCATAGATGACAGTGTAGTACTGCACATGCATATTGCATGCTGGATAACTAAGGCTACACACACTCAGAATATGTAATAGGTATTGCTTTTCCACGGCAACAGTAGTTACGCGAATGCATCTCTATATTGTGTTTATACTTACGTTGCCTGTCTTGGTTATATCTGTAATTTTTATGTAAGGAACCTTTTCCAGATGTGATTGATCCCTCCTGAAACACCCTTTATATACCATTTTAACAAAACTGTAGTGACTGTGTTTTATATATATGTTTTTAATAAAATTTATAGTTACAGCATGGGGGTTTGTGTGTGTGGATGGTTCGGTATGTTCCACATTGAACAATGTGTGTCAAATTGCACACCCTCGATTGTATAATGAAATTGTGAGGTTATTAGAGGTTTAAAATCTTTTGTTAAAATTAATTAATGTAGGGACTATATTCCACAACGGATTGCTGTGCGTGTCTTTTAATGCTTTGTGTAAAGGTTTGTTCATATTGGTCCATATTAACATTTTCTGGAAATTTAGTTTTGTGTCATATGCATGTAATAAATTATGTCTTTATGTGGTTAAGATGGGCAATAGATCTACACAGATGGCATGTTGATGTCAGAAGTCTTACATTTCTTCCTTTAGTGAAGGAAAGTATGCTGTGAAGCACAAATTTCTTGAATGAGATTAGTTCAGTGCGACTGGTTAATATTGAGTCCATGGCATGGTGTTTGGGAGATGGTGTGCAAGGGATATGTTAAGTGGTGATCAGCGTGCTGCCCGTGAATTTTGTAGTTATTTTCAGGAACTCATTTTGAGCAAAAATCTACAGCTGGAGCAGTGGTGATGAAATAGGATTATTTTGGAGGTGTTTTCCAACTGCTTTTGAACCTAATACAATGCATGTGACCACAGAACAAGTAATGAAGTCAAGATTGGTGGAATGGGAAGGCTAATAAATTGTATTCCTTGAAAAGTGCAGGAAAAAACTTGCAGTCATCTAAAGGAGGCTGCCTGAATTTATTCTTTTTTAAGAAGTTTGATACAACTTAGCAGTACAGGAGCACTTAAAATTAACGTGTCTGACATTTGCTGCTGCTGCTTCAGCTGCTGGTCAGTGCACTGTCACACCTGAATTATGCTCTACAGACAGGCGGTGTTCAGCCTGAGGTCAAATGTCTACCATGGAGTTCAGCTGGTGGACCAGTGAGATGTTGCTGCATAAAGGAAGTTACCAAAAGTTTGTATTTGATTGATAATCCAACATTTTTTAAGGTGTGCTGTGTACTGCATCTGAAGCATCCAAGGCATGACACGGTGAGTTCTAGCACCATCATCAGTTCATGGGTGCAAATTGCCTCATTCTTTAAGTAGATGAAATTTCAGTACCAAATTAGCATCCTGCAAGGTAGGTTATGCTGTGGAAGTGTTGACATCAATATTTGAAAATTGTTTGAAGTTGACATTACTGAAGGCCATCCATCATGTAGCAGCACTTTATTAGGTTGAAGGCATGCCAAGTTGGGAATAGTACCACACATCCTTGTCTGTTAAGCTGCTGCTGCAACGACTGAGTGAAGTGCAGTTAAGGATGAGAGGTCATTCCACTGATGGCTGAATTAACATAAAAGTCACTTACATTAACACTTTGATGACCTATCTGTGTATAAATAAATGTAATTATGGACACTTCCTGCTATCGTACCTGTAGTGATACAGGCAGATCATCAAATGTGAGTATGAAGATTTAGTTCAGATAAAAATATTTTTTAAAATTTTTATAGCAGGTTGTGTGCTAAATAGCTGACCTGTTGCTATTAATTATCACTGGCAGTTCTCCCTCCAATTCTGTGGGTAGTTGTATTCTCTCAGAAGCCAATTATATTGTTGCCATTTGACCATTGGCAACTTACTAGTACGTTCATAGGCCAGTGTGTCAAGGACCATGGTAGAATTAAAACAGTCATAATTAAAATCACATAATGTTGTCTAATATGACATTTTAAGTCTCATCACAGCTTAGAGATTGCTGAATCAAGTAATTAACCTTGATACTGATTGTTGTTGTGGTTTGAAAATTGGAGTTGAAATAAGTATCCTTTAATGAAATTTTAAACATGCGGTATGCAACTTCTTTAACTGCAGGCCCTTCATATACATGTGATTTGGTGAACTGCCACAAAGTGGTTTAAAACAATGTATTGATATGGACAGGAACATAAAATTGTATTAATTTTATTCATATTTTTATTCATATTTCATATTATTCAGTTATATCTCACCTTTCAGTAACAAAAGCGCACATATGTAAAGAGAACTTGTGAAGTTTTTGAAAGACTTATTGCAGGATTGTGTGTCTTCAGCACTTCATGTACGTACCTATCTCTTTTATGAAAATTGCTCAGTTTGGGTTACTGACAAGGTATGTTATAGACTGTGTTTATATGAGGCTGATGCCCGTGAAAATCTCAAGGAGCTAATGGCTCCTGCATTGTGCATAGGAAAGGGTTGGGGGCCACAGGATGCAGGTTCAAGCCATGTGCCTTGGGGTAGTACTTCACCTATATTAAGTTTGAGCTAAGGAAGCTTTTTGTTGTGTACAGGTTTCCATTTTCTGAAGGCTGGTATGAAGCTACAAATGAATGTGCTTTTATAACAAAAGCTAAAGGATTAGTGAAAAGTGTTGCTGTTTATTAGGGTATGCCAATTTCTTACCTTCACTTTTTCGTTGATAGCTTGTGCCACTAACATAACATCTGCTTTTGAACATGCAAAAAAAGAACTCAGTTTCATCAGTTGCAGCCTTCTTGGGATCATGTCCTTGAGGGAAGGATGACATCTTGGTTATTGAAAACCGCATTTTTTGTATTTTTGAAACTTTGTACTTGGTTGTTGAAGCTTTAATTTCACTCCGCTCCACATTTTGTGTGCCACTTCTGGTTGTACCAAAGTACTGGAGTCGTTTCCAGTTGTCACGTGTTTCCTTTGTACATGAATTGTTACTGGCTCACTGAAACTGTATTGCCTTGTCTGTCATGTCATAATTTGTCATGTTTGTTTCCATCAAGATCAGTGTGTTAAGGAACTGGCACTCAATATATATAGGTGCGTGGCACAGTCAAATAGTTCCTGGACTGACAGCAACATCAAATTACTGCTGCCACTGCCTTTAATGGAGTCTGCTATGTCACTTCCTGCTTGGACTAAGGCTGTAGGATATGTGATCATTGACTATGGTCTTGTTAACTGCATGTTTTTTTTGTATGTTGTTGTGACATAGATAATGGCAGAGTTGAAAGAACACTGTCTGCATCAAATTATGTTTTGCGCTGAGAAAAAGTTACTATGAGTACTTCAAAGTGTTGAAAGGGGCATTTGGAGTGCAGACAATGGAAAGAACACAAGATTGTGAGTGCTTTTCTAAGTTTAAAAGCGATGTTACCTCTGTTGAAGATGCTGAACACTCGGAATGTCCACTGACGAGCAAAATAAATTAAAAATGTGGCTTAAATGAAAGAACTTGTCCTTGAAAACAGAAGGCACTATCTGTGAAGTTATTAATATGTTGGGAATTTTATTTGGGTAGTCAAGAGCATTTTAAAACAAATGTGACTAGCTGTCAGATTGGTGCCACATTCGTGTCCCTCCTGCAGAGTGATGAGCATAGGGAGAATCGTGTCATTGGGCCAGGACCTTCAACAGAGGCTTGCATAAATCTTGAGAATTCCATTCAGAGATAATCACAGGCAGTGAGACTTGGGTTTAAGGTTAGAACAAAGAATCCAAGCCAGTTATCCCACTTACCATCTGCATGTCCACAAAAGAGAAGATACGTTTGGTGAAATGTGAAAAAAATAGTTTTTGGTCTTAAGGGAATTTTGTGAAGTTGTGCTACAGGGTGTAACAGTAAACCAACATTATTACATTTACGCATTACAGTGTTGACAGTTTATTCTGCATTGTCTGTGCATAGTATTCTGGCTAAAAACAATGAGAGTGCTGTTCTACACCCTCCCAATTTGCCAGATTTAGTGCTGTGTAACTTCCTTCTTTTCTGAAAAGTTAGAATGGCACTAAAGGGGCAGAGATTTAGTGGTATCACCATTACTCAAGCAAAATACCAGGAGGCATGTGTCGAGTTCCAAAAATTCCACTTCGTGAAGTGTGTCGAATGGTGGTGCAGTCCATGGGCTTGCTGTACAAAGTCCCAAGGAGGCATGAACTTTGGTGTTGTCCTCACGGTGGAATGTCATCATCAGTGATTGTCATTGCACCCACTAGCATCCTAAATGCCTTATTAACCTTTTAAAGCCTAGCGGTAACTTTACATATGACCAGGTTTAACATTAAAAATTTACGTGGTGCCCACATTGCGTTTATGTGTTTTGTACGGATCTCAGAACAAACAGCAACTTTTACCTTATAAAACATTAAGAGGCTGGTTTTTATAACTGAAGTGGAGAGTGTTTACAGCGCGGTACACACTGAGTCCTTATATAAAACAAATACGCTTCATCTTTAAAGGGTTAAAATGCCTAGCTACCATGGGTAGGGGAGGAAGGTGTATCTGGAACACTGGTCTCATTACATTCAGTTGTTCTCCCAATGTGAGCAGTCTTGTTTGATGAGTTTCTGCTAATAGGATTGTAGGCATTGTGTCAGTCTTCAGCTGAAACGTCAAGCTTATGTTGATCAGCCATCTAAGCAACTGCATAAGTGAGACCTGATCCTGCAATGTGTTTCAATAGTTCAGTCAGCACAAATGTTTCCATAGTGCTTGGGTAAGTTCCTTCTTTTCTTTCCAGTCTTCTCAGCTACTCTTAACTGCATCCAAATATTAAATGCCTTCCAGAATCCCTTAATGATTGTACCTTCCATGGTTTGTCACTGATGACCTGGGCAAGTGGACAGCTGAGGTAGTGGGCCTTAAAACGATGCAGTCACACCCTAATCCACTGGTAGTGTTTGGCAGCAAAAGAGTATGGTGATGTAGGGGGTGACATCAGCAGTGAAATGGGATGACCAGGGGTGTAGATGGATGTTAGCAGTGCCTGGAATGGGAGGTTATTCTTTATTGCAAGAACAAAATGATTGGTAAACCATTCTTCAAAAATTGCTGCAGTGGCCCAGGCTTTATTTTTGGACTTCCACATCACTAGAAACTGACTCTTAGGTTAGCCCTGGGATTGTTGGCATGGTACATAAGCAGTGACTTCAACTTTGGTAAATTACAATGTCATAAAGCACATAGCAACAATGTTTAGTCTACCTGGACTAATTGAAATCAAGGCGTAGACTTGACCTTAGTGTTGTACATTCTGGAAGGCATCTTTTTCCAGAAAAGCAGCCCATCCACGTTAGAAGTTTGCCTGGAACAATATCCACACTTCTGACAAATTCACCAATATTTTAGGGAACTCATTTGCAGCATCAGCACTTCATGCTTTACCTTGAGCGTTAGTGTTGTGGAGATCATATGGCTTGTGACAAATGCACCCCTTATTGGTTGCTTGCCTGGGCTGTTTCATCACTAGTACCCTTCCTACTAGTCTGTTTGAGGTGTTGCGACAAACATCAGACCTAGCTGTGAGTTTCAGTTAGGTGTAAAGGCACAGAAATTTTGTTGTACACCCAGAGAGAGAGAGAGAGAATATTCCCATTTCAACAGGAAGTCCATGTTTTTTGCTGCTGTAGGTAACAATGAAGAAGCTTCCTTTAGTTGCTCAAGAAGTCTGTATGTATCTTTGAGGACAGTAGCCACAGTTAATGCAAAGAAATTGCACTTCTAGCACTGGTATTACAGTTTTGCATTCCAGCTTCAGTACGTGTAATGGGAGCTAGTACATGGTTGCTCAAACTGTGGTACATGTGCCACTATTGGTACACCAATCGTTCATTACTAGTATGCAGCCTTAATAAAAATTAGACTTATAAAAAATAAAAATTAGACTTTTAAAAAATAAAGGAAACATAAACCACTAATATTTGCTGATACGCAGCATTACAGGTAACATTATGTAATACATCTGTGCAATGAGCCAGTCTTTCCAGTCCCAGCTTTTGTATTTAAATACAAAAATATGTGTTGGTCGGACATTGAAATTATTAAATTTCATTTAGTGGTATGCCAGCAAGAAGTTTTGAGGACCCCTGATCCAGTGAATTTCTGTATTAACTACGTTGTCCTTGAATGCGAGTATAGTATTCTGTCAATCCTAAGTTGCATTACAGATAACATTTTTGAATTGATGACATTCAGACTTCATAAATATATTTGCATTTACACATAAATATATTTGCATTTACATACTCCTTAATTAGACAGCTGGGTGGACGGTGCATTCTGTACCTTGTCCCTTTCATTATATTTGTACATGATCATTTTTCGTTCAACAAATTCAAAATAACATTTGTAGTTGTTACTTCAGTTTAAATAAGTAAATAAATAGACAAATAAGATGGTAAGGCTATTGTCTCGTCAGTTCGCACTACAGGTTTTTTAATTACTGGGTGCTCTAAATATTCATAAAACGTAAAGGTAATTTGTTTATTCATTGTTATGTACTGTGGCAGAATAAGTGAAACAAATTTTGCGAGGACAAACATATGCATGCTTTTGTGGTTACCATGTTGCATTGCCTTATGTATGGCACACTGCCTGATGCCTACATAAATTGTGGGTTAATAATAACTGAAGGCTGGAGAACAGTTGCAAAGAAATGGCAGCTGTGTTAACGTGATGATTTTGAAGAGACTGGTGAAGCATTTGCAAAATTGTGTGGAGGTTGCGAAGAAACAATCTTAGGTTTATGCTTCATTATCTGTATGCTGTTGTAACATTTTTATGCCTTTCCCTTAGTATTCCTGGAACTTACGTTTATTGAAGTTTTTCATGGTTTGCCTCACTCAGACAAGTGCCTGTTTGTTAATCTTCAAATGGGCCATTCAGCGATTTCATGGCATATTCCTGCCATTTCTTTCCAAGTACATAACATTCATTTTTGTAGGCCTGAAATGTGACTGAATACATATGTAACATGGCACAGTAAAAGTTGGTCTGATACTTTTGAGACCAGAGGGTTGCTGGATATTGTATTTTTTCAAATGTTAAACATACCTCTTGTTTATCCAGTGTCCTTATGCACGAAACCATTTAATTTTTCACTTCATGTCATGTTCTCTTTTCCATACTGCACTTTCTATTCCCTTTTTGCGCTGCTTATGTAATATTTGTGCATGTGTACACGTGTATGCATAAAACCATCAAGACAGCAGTAATTGTTGAACTTTGGAACCTTTGCTGGTTGCTGCCAATCAAAGTGGGGAAGTGCAATGGGCTTCTTATTTGCTGGTTAATGGAGCATTCCAGACCCTCTAATGCCAGATATGGCTTTTACTCTACAGCTTCCTGGGGAAGATTATGTTTCTGAGATCTTCGTTTGACATTTGAGATCTCAGATATCACACTAACTGCCCTGGCTGGGAGTGCTGACCATGATACTGTGTTTTTGCATTCATGGTTCCTGCTCCTCTCCACCACCGCTGCCACCACCACCACCACCACCACCACCACCACCACCACCGCCGCCGCCGCCGCCGCCGCCGCCGCCGCCGTGTGACAAGAGTGCAAATTCCTTTTTGGTGCATCTAATTCTCTTGATAGTTCTGAGTTCTGGCAGTGGCGACTGAGGATAATTTTCTAGTGGAATGTGAAACTGTGTGGTCTGCAGTCGACTTAGAGGGTATTTCTGGAATGCAGAGAGTATGGTTAGGGACTTCAGCCTGGCGAGAAAGCCTGTGTAGGTGACTTACCTATGCAAAAGTATTATTTACACACTACAGAATTTGCATGTCAAGTGTCTGGTCATCAGTGTGTTTGAGACTTGTGTTTTTTTTTGACTTAATAATATATTTGATCAAGTACTGACCTCAGATGTGTGACTTTCTTAATATATTTGATCAAGTGCTGACCTCATATGTGTGGCTTTCTTTTCACTCTTTTTTTTGGCCCACTTCCTTTTCCCACAAATCTTCAGTTGTCGTATTCTAGACTACTAATGTTGCAGAAGAACCTTTCCTTCATCATCAGGGTAGATGAGTAAGCCATGTGTGGAAAAGATTGCTTGTAGATACTGCCCACAGTCTCTGTCTCGCGCTTTACTGACTCTTCATGCTTTTCCTCTTTCCTGTTCCATATTTTTACTTTCATTTTATTTTTATGTTTTTTATTGTCTCACTTTTATGTGTTTCTCAACGCACTCTCGCAGTTTGTCCTTTTAAGGTTCCTGCGTTCCTTCTCTGCACCCTTACAGGCCCTCGCCCACATACTTTTGGTTAAGCCAAAGATCTGTTGTCCACCTGGTCCTTACATCTGCATCATCTTTTGCCGTTGCAGATTATTCATCTGCCCTGGTTATTGAAGCACCAGGCTGCTCTGAAATATTGTTATGTTTCTACTGAAAACTGCAGGGTTGGTTGCAGGAATTCAGTTGATTTTTTAGGATTGCTTGCCAAGATTTGTACTTAACAACAGGCAGGCACTTAAGTACGAAATGTAATACATAAAAAGGAAGAAAATGACATAACAACAGAAAGCATGCAGTAGACAATTGTAAAGATGTAAAGAACTAGTAGTTTCTCATTGCACAGCAATTGTGGAGCAGAAATTCACATGTTGAATGGTTGTGTATGTATGTTGCACTAGCTGCACTTGTTACAAATATGTGCTGCAGTTTGTTGAAGTAAAAGTTACTTTGTGTGTTGCAGCATTACACAGTTTTTGTATGTAAATTTGGTGTATTGTATGATTATTTACGAGATTTTGTTCACCTCTTGCAGCAAGAACAAGACTGAAAGTCTGGCAGTTACACAGAAAAGGACTTCCGAGAGCGAGGGAGGGAGGGAGAAAGACAGAGAGGGTGTGTGTGTGTGGGGGGGGGGGGGGGCATGCTAGAGAGAGGTAGAAATGTCGGGAAACATTGTGGTTGCTTCAGAGACATCCGACATCTGACACCATATAGTCCTGTAGATATATATATGGATGTTTCAGTGAAACTTGCTGTCCACATTGTTGAGATAGGTGAATGTGCTGTGCATGGAAATGATGGTGTGGACACTGCAACAAGCTGGATCAGGGCAGAGCTCTGGCTGAGGGGGTTTGAGTGTGAAGGAGTTGAAATGTTTTGTTTAATGGTGCTGTCGGTTTCTAAAATAATGTAATGTTGGTAGACGAGTGGAATGTGTGTGTGGAGCATTGATGGAATGATACAGTGGAAAACTGAAGTACTCTGAAACAAATCAGTCCAATTGTTGTCATGTACCACAGATTCCACATGGACTGTCCTGGATTGAACCTATGCCTTTGTGGTGAGCAGCTGGCAAACAACTGCCAGGGCCATGTCATGGCGGAGAAGTGTAAATAAAAGTATAATGAGCGAAACCAAGATGAGTAAAGTAAAGAGACAGGAGGCTGGCAGACCAGTAGGAGTAGGGTTAAAAATGGACAGGAAATATTAAGGAAAGAGGATATGAAAATCATAAGAGAATAGGTAAATTCAAAATAAAAATGAAAGATTGTGTTGGAAGGAATGAATTTGTGGGTATTATTGACTCCATATTGAGTAAACCGAGTCTAATGGATGAGTAAAATGTAGGGATACAGCTATGTGTCATGCTTACAGACCTTTATGACATAATGTGTGCCAAGAGTGTTTGCATAACGCGAAGGTGGCTGAGTTTTTTTTGAGTACTTTGTTGTGCTGAACCCTATTTTATCTTGCAAAAAAATATAGAAGGAAATTGATCAGTGTCGTGCAGATGTGAACATTGCTGTAAAGTCATTTTGGCTTTGCCAGTGATCCTAAGTGCAGCATATGTGTTCACGTTGCAGAACCCTTAAGTGAAACATGTACCTACAGGTTCCTTGTTTGGAAACATAGGAGGAATGTTTACTGGGATTGGGATGGGATGGTCTGTTACAGCACAGGGAAACAGATGCGTACCATCCCTGTATAGGTTTGTGTATGCCAGTTGATGTATGATATGAAGTAAATGATAATAGCTCAGCATTTTTGATGAGTGGGCCTGTTTTCAGAATGCATTTATGACTGGGAATTACCAGCAGGAATCATCTACATGTGCACACATAAATGTTCACTGAAGTATTTTTTATAAAAAATTTATATACAGCTAGTTCATTAACGTTAATTTGTATGTACACTGCTATTGCACGGCATCTTGGATGTACTTCTTAGTTATACCAACTAAAATAATCCATACTTGACTCCTTGATTTCATACTGGGGGTTTTCAGGTATGAACTTCAAGCAGCTTAATGGTTTTTTGTGGGCCATAGTAATCATGAGTTACTGAAATCTCTGCAGACTTCTGTGAATAAGATTATTGTGTTTCTGTTTGACAAGTTCCTGTTATATCTGTTATTCAGAGAAGATTTTTGGCTATGTTGTGGTGGTGCAGTTGTGGTTCCATTGTGTGGGAAAGTAGTAGTGACAGCCTTATCAAGTTGGTGGTTCTTGCCATGTGTACATACTGGGAATGATGCTTTGTTTTCCATTAACCCTTTGCAGTCGAAATTATTTTTGTGAACTCTAGTAGTCTGGTCCAAACAAATTTTTCAGAAAGTCTGTAAGATTTCAAAGAGCAGCCAGTATGTGGCAAGAACTTAGGAAAAACCCAACAGTGTTAGATGGTATAACTGAACACTGTTTGAGTGTAAGTTGATGGATTGATAAGGATTTCTGTTGCTGGCTAAAGAAAATGTTTTCTTTGACTCTGACATAAGTTCTGAATATTTTAATATTGGCAGCAAGGTATGGAACTAATGTTCCATACCTTGGTGCCAAAAGTGCTCCTTTGCAGCTGGGTGTGGAAATAAGGAATGAAAAAATGGAAGTACATGCTGTTGGTAAAGTAGGACAGTTTGTTGTATTCATTTATGGGCATTCACTGGGCTGGGTAATTTTGTGTTGGCCTCTGTTGTTGTACTTGAAAGCCCTAAATTTTTAGGATGCATCCACCTTTAAATATGTGGAAACTGTTCTGGAGAAGAATAACATTTTGAAATGAAGAAGAAAAGTATTTGTAAATTTAGAACTAAACTTCAAATATTTGTAACGTCATGGCATCATGCAAAAATTTGTCACATTGATCTGTCAGTGTACCATTAAATTTGTTTTGATGATGCTACAAGACAGACTAGTCAGCAACTAGAATACAGTAACATTTTTTTCAATTCATGAAATCACACAGCCATGTGGAGAACATTATCACAAATATGTTAAAAAAAATTGAAGGATGTGTGGTGAAATATGGAGGAAGTTTAGAAATGTGAAGTATGCTTCTTAGCTAAGTAACTCAACATTCACTTTGTTTCTGCCCTGTTTTTATCTGACTTATTACATTTTACAGTGTGCTGGTGCTTTGTACAGGTTACTGGTTGATCATAAATGAGATATCTAATTCTATTAGTGATGTATGAACACAATGTTCAGCAACCATTTGGGCTACTGTTTAAAATTTCGGTGTGCTTATACCAAGTTTTTATGGCATTAGTCACATTTTTACATTGCAGTACAGTGCTTGGATTTCGAATTCACATTTATAAGTTAACATGTAATGTAATTTAAAATTGTGACAACAAATACCATCACGTATATAAGTATTAGCAAAATTGTGTTTGTTTACACTGCTGTTCCAACAATTTTGTATCTGAATAACAAATTACCAGTGGCTAATTACATAGTTTGCTTGCCAGTTGCAATGGAGACATATACAGGTGTACATACTATTATTAAAAGTTGGAATTGTATAATAAAATGCATAACTAAAAGACACAAAGCATATGCACAGGCCCAGTAAAAGTCGTAAAAGTACAGTCCCAGAGTGATACTTGTATATCGCGTCGTAAACACCAAAGAATGCCACATCGCATAACTAAAGGTGTTGCTTGTACTCCAGTCTTCAGTTTTGCTAATTTGGAATGTTCACTGATTTGAAAAGAATCTGCTGTGAATTTTGGAAAGAAAAGTGAAAGATAGCAGTTTTAAATAAGTGTTACTGTGACATGGTAACAACATTTATTTGTGCTGCACTGCAGCATGGTTTTCCATACTTCATTCCAAAATTGTGAACTGTTGATAACATTTCCTTCACTTGTCATATTGGGGTGACAAATAGATAGCCAGTGTTATGTTATAGTTTGTAATTGTTGATGTTAGTCCTTGGGAAGTTTAATGAATAGAGACAGTTCAGTAAGAGGACCTTTTTTTTTTTTGGCTGGCCTTCTCAGTGCATGTTTCATTTTGTATGTGAAGCAAATGTATTGGTACAAAGATACCATTTTGTCCAACTATACATAATCTAAAGAAAACTTTGGATGTATGACAGATGTTCGTTGGAAGCATTATTGGCGAACTTCTGAAGAGCAGCAATTTTTCCGTATTTATGTAGGCTTTTTTCTTATTTTTTTTTCAGTGAATAATCTTGTGTTGTGATTTCCTTCTTAATTTGTGTGTAATTTTCCAGATATTGATTACTGCTGGAGTCACCTAGGAGGAAACCTTGCCATTTTGGTAAGTTTTTAGAAATTTTATTATAAAGTAAGTAATGTGGGTGGAGTTGACATTCACTCATTGTAGGGATCAGTAGCAGGCTCCTGTGTGCATGGTGATGTAGTGTCAGGTTCCACTTTGATGTTTGGCATCCCATTGTGTTATACGTATTAACAAGTAGGATTTGTACACCATGAAACATGATCTTTATTAGTAAAAAGCTTGGGGCACCTAAATTTGATATTATTCATTCCATGCATTTTGACTATAATAATCTACGTACACCAACAAATGCATGAAATTTATATACACAACATGTTGAGAAATGATTTGGACAGGGGTTGCTGTTGCAGCAAATGAAAAGCTGTAAGATTTCCAGGTTATTGGATAGTGTGGTCTGTGTACATCATTTCACCACTGTATGATCTTAGTCATTCATGTCTGTGAAGAACTGCTGTGTCATTACTGAGTTAAGTGGTCAAAGGGCATGGACAGCAGTGGCAAAACAGAAGGCAATTATCACGGGCAGAGAGAGACCATGTGGTTCCAGTGGAAAGAAGGCACTATGTTCCATTATCACTCACCCGAAAAAGAAGAGACGGTCACTGCAATGGAAATACCCTGGAAGTCTGCAACTCAAAAAATGTTGAACTTGTCCTGCAGGAAAGCAAATGGTCACCAGGGTATATTGCTAATGGAGTGGCTTTTTACTGGCATTACAGTCGACATTGATGGGTACTGTGAAATACTAACAAGACTTTGGCACAGAATCCAACAGTGATGGAAGGATAAATGGTCAAAGTCCAGCTGCAGCATGGCTCTGTGCACCCACGTACCAGTCATAAAATCTGGTGAGGCATTGACATGACTAGGGTTCATGTTCTGTCATCTTCCCAGCTCACCCGACCTGGCTTCCTCGACTACGCTGTGTTCGATAACATCAAGGACGCATTATGCAGTGAGCAGTTTTCACCTTGAAGCACTCCAGGTGCCTGTCCATGACTGGTATTACAAAACCTCTAAAGAATTGTTCTGTGAAGCCATCCAGAAGCTCCCAAGGATATGGCAGCGATGTATAGACCTAGGGTGGGAATGTGTTGAGGTAGCACATTCAGCTTAAAGATAATAGAGTTGCTGCGAATGGAGTGACTCCAAATCATTTCCGAAAGCTTCTTGTAAAATTGCATATCATCCATATGCATGAACTCTCCTACATGTTTCAGTGATAAATCCCCATTCTCGGGGTGACACGTGACATGCCCGTACACAGTACAGGCACTTCGTACTATTGGATCAAAAACTCTGATTCTGGATGTTTCTATACATATAACCACACACAATGTAAGCAGTGGCACTACAATAAATCTTATTCAGGATTGTCAGCATCACATTGTTTGTAGTATGCACATTTTTGTATTTATACCTGCCATTATTTTTAACACCATGTGTAAATTTTATGTATTGATTTTATATTCCTTTTTATTAATGTCTCCCTGAGGATGGCGGTTTATCACTGAAACGTGCAGGAGAGGTCATGTATATAGATGTGACAATATGTAAATTGTGTGTATTGATGATTATTGTTACATGAACTGTAGAAGCATATGTTTGGTAAGTCGTCATCAGGCCTATCCAATAAAATATAAAAATAAAGAATTGTGTAAGTACAAAATATCACATGTCAATTTGCTGGGCATGAGATCTTTGATTCTTTACAATGTTTACAGTAGTGATTTTTGTTTTTTTTTAGTCCTGTAAATTGTTTGTGTGTATTAAGTTGCATAGAGTTTATCTCTTTAAAACTTTTTAATACTTAAAGTGTCTCCCCTTGCTGTATTTGTTGTGTGAGGGTAAAGTGTGTTGTTTAATTCTACATATTCTATTTTGTAGGTGGTGTTTATTCAAAAATCACTGTAATAAAATTAGCATACATCAGTAAGGGCTACCATAGGACTTTTTAAATTGTTTTAAATGATTGGTTTGCTTGCTATGTATGATTTCATAATTGTATTGGTGTTTTTTAATTGGATATTTCTTTAATGTCACATTAGATAGATTTTCATATTTTGTGTTTGTGTAAATATGCCACAGTGGAGTGTTATGTTATTATCACATTAGGTAAATTTTTGTCTAACTAGGGTGTATTGAATGTTATTATATAATTGTTATTGCATAATAATATTAAATTATTATTACAGAATATTACATAGTTACTGGACCAAGTGCATTCATGTTATAACCTTATGTATGATTACACATACATTAAGCCACTGTAAATGAAATATGTGTATGGAGCAGGGTACATAACATAAGTTGGGGCTTACTGAGCTTGGGGGATGCCTGTATAACTTGTGTAGCAGAGTCCTTCTTCCTCAGGTAGTCAAGAAATTCATTGCAGTTTTTGGAACCTGAAGGTTTATTACGGCATGCATGAGAGCCCACTACCTGTCCCTAACGTGAGCTCAGTCAGTAGAGTCTGTGCTCCATAATCCTATTTCTTGAAGATCCATTGTGATACTGTCATGTGATGTATGCTTAGGTCTTCCAAGTGGTCTCTGTCACTCAGGTTTCGCCACCAAAATTGTGTGCACCTCTGCCCTGTACATGCCACAGTCCCTTTCAATCTCCTTGATCTAGTCACCCAAGTAACATTTCGTCAGGAGTATGCAAATCATTTCAGGCTAATTAGGTTCTGTATATTGTGGAAGTTCAAATTTATGAAGTTTTGAATGGATTTTTAACTTAATTATACTGAACTTGGATTTGAATTTTACACATCGTTAATTGTGCTGTTGCAAACCTTAATACTTGAGTGTTCTATACTGACACAGATAATGTATAAAGTTAAAAATTTGTCATTCGGAGTAAATTGTTGTTTGTGTTGTATCTTCATGGTAAGTGTACATTTGATGTCACAGAGACAGTGAAAAGAGGTAGAAACAGTGATGTAGATAGAGCATTTTGAAAGTTGATTCTGTTTTGTGTCTCAGCCTTTTTACTCCGGAACCCATATATTCTGATGAATTAAAATTTTTGATCTTGAAAGGTGGTTTACATAAAGCAAAAATATTTGTGTGAAAGATAAGCAGATTTACCTCCATCTAGAAGCTTTGCAGTAAGCATTTGCACGTGTGCAACAAGAATAATTCTTTTGTGGGGTACGTGCAATCAGTTATTCACTTTTGTAACTCTTTTGTCTTTAGTATGTACTGCATGATACTGGCACAAAGTCAGAACATTTTAATGGCTGTAGTTTGAGGGCTTTAATATTTTGTCCTCTGCATTCTTTATTGCTTAAGTTCTAGTGTGCATTTGTTGTAGCATCAGGTAAGCTGTCACTTGTAGCTGTGTATATATAAAATGATTATATATATTTTGCTTTTATATGTTACATAACTTACTCTGCAACCAACCAAATGCCAGGTCACATACAATTACCCAAGCTTGACTGGTTATGTGATAATATGCTGTCTTGTCAGGGCTATTGCACACATCAGGGAGTGGTGATAAGATGAGTTCAGAGCAGTGGTGGAATGAAGATGAGCCACACGAAATGGAAGAACCTTAATGGAGACATGAAGAGTTTCCACATCATCCACCAGGAATGGAACACTCAAGTCACCAGTGTGATCCCGTGTGCACAGTGGAAATCCAGCGTCTGTCTACGTGAACTATGGCACAGCCTGGAAGTATGTAATTTGTTAATTTTTCTTACCATCTTGACAAACTGAACTTATTCCAGGGTTTAAAGCTCTAGTGTTCCTTCGGCTCCAAAAGGCAATGTTAGTCAACGTGCAGTTTGATGCTGGGAGACTGGATGTGAGCGAAATTTGTTTGCCAAGGACATGCAAGGTAATGGGCAGCCATTTAGAGTGCTGGTCTTTTGCAGGGTACGCTGGGCACTAAATTCCACTTTGAAAGAGATATTCGTTGTTTAACGAGTAGTTTTTCACGTTAATTTTCATTTGAGTAAACTGTCTGTGGTTAATTGAGTACCACTCCATGAAGACAAACTTCTGTTGAAACTTTGTTGTCATAAGTGACCACGTGCTGGTTTGTGCAATGTATGGGGAGCAGCTGAGTGTGCCATATCTTGGTGTCCATGTGTTTATTTACTATGATGTTGCAGGAATCGTAGCAAATCAGAGACGTTTTGTAGTTCTGGTGGCTTGCCATTGGTTGATACATCACGGTTTCAGTTTTGTGTGGTAGTCTTGAAAGCAAAAGTGTACAGTCCCACATTACACTTCTTGCACTCGACTTAGAACTTTCCCACCCTCATGGCTCATATCAAACAAGTGCAGCAGTACAGTCTGGAGGATGGAAATGGCCAGTGACTGCTGTGGTTTACCTCAAGCTGCGTTAACTTGTCTGAAATACAGGGCCTGTCTAGGGGTTGACATGGTTGTGCTTATCTCTCATTCCAATCAAACTGTCCACGTGAGAAAGTTAGAAGGCTCAAGTCATCTTGGTCCCACCTATAGTCAAGAGGAGGAGAGTGTTTAGAAATGTTGTATCTTGGAAGTTAAAGAATAATTTTTATCCACTTCCATGTCTGGCATTGTATCAAATAACTTCATGTCCTTATGTCAACATAACCCATATGTGTGTTGTAGTTTTGTATGATTTTTAGGTTGAAGCTTTTCTACATTCATCACAGAAGTTACTATTTGTAAGACTGTCCAGGTTTGTCAAATATGTGTTCTCATTTATCTCTCCTGCCCTCTTGTGTCAAGTTGTCTATGGTTGTAGATAGAATATTATCTGCTTCAGCCGATCATTCCATGGTAGTATGTCATGTGACGTTCCCCTCTGGTAGGTAAGAGTTTTCACAATAATTGATCTCTTTTTTGTCAGACAGGTAAATTAGGTTATGAGGGAAAAGACTGTGTGTAGCTTATAGCCACGTCCGTCCACCTTTCTTGTCATGTCTCACAGTTGTATGAATTGCCATCACATCTGCAGTCTCGTGGGCCATGTTCTTTCCTAAGTTCATGTCCGTGTCATATGCATATCCACTCCTTTCACATGCTTTATAAATTTTCAGACAAACCATTTGTGTTTTTGGGTATGTATTATTTGAAATCTAAATTCCTATTAATCACACTGTTCATTCATCCAGGTGTCATACAGAGTGTCAAAAACAGGAGGTAGTTGTACTCTGTTGCTATGTGTCATTATTGTCAGTACTGTTGCAGTTGTGATGAATTGTATAATAGAATGTGGAATATAAGTAGAGATGATCAACCCTTCAGCAGTAGCATTTAAAATGAAATCATGGTGTGTGCCAGACAGAATTTCCTTTGCATTGACATTTAAGTTTTGTGCATTGTTTATGAAAAACTTTAATTTTGGTTGAATGAAAAAGCTGTAATTTCCAGTTCTTAGGAAATGGAACAGACTTTTTGTGCAGCAGTCTTAAACAGTGCAGTAATTATCCTTAATTTTCTAAATGACTTTATATTTTCAGTTTATTTTATTGCATTTTGCTTCACCTTGCAGCTTTCTGTTATGGAACTTCATGTTTCAAGGTTACATATGTTGGGTTAGGTGCAGTATGCATTATTCTAAGCCAGCGACCTGCTGCCGCAATCCTATCTATGTAGAGAACCGGAACTCATTGCCAGAGATCCCCACCCTGTGTTACGATGTTGAATTACCTCTGAACATGCAGGAAGTGTCAGGAACCACAATAACATTCTCACAGCTAAGAAAGAGCAGAAACTATTCATTACAATAATTTTGTACTGGTACCTGATCATGGACTTCAAGAAAAACGGCATTTAAGAACACATTGAAAGGATTTTTCCTGGTGTTCACTGGAAAAGAAAATTTGTGTTTGGTCCACTTGGCACCAGTCCACTTCTGGCACTGGGGGCAGTGAATAAAGCTGACTGAATGCACACTGGTCACTCCAGCCATAGATTATTTGGTAGTTGGAGTCTGCACTGCAGGTTGTATTGCATGTTCGCAGGGTTGTACATACTACAAGCTGGAATGGCGCGCACGCGCGCACGCACACACACACACACACACACACACACACACACATTCAGTTTTTGAGGAATGAAACAGATATTACAATTAACCCTCTTCTTCCTGTGGTCTGGAGTGAGTGGGCATCCTTGCATCTCAGCATCTCTTCACCTGGTGAGCCACCACTACCCAAGGAATAGAAAGTTGTGTGGGCTGGATATTTTCGAGAATACATGCAAACTCCTTCAGGGCAGATAGATAGATAGATAGATAGATAGATAGATAGATAGATAGATAGATAGATAGATAGATAGATAGGTAGGTAGGTAGGTAGGTAGATAGGTAGGTAGGTAGGTAGGTAGGTACGTAGGTAGACAGACAGACAGACAGAGACAGACAGACAGATAGATAGATAGATAGATAGATAGATAGATAGATAGATAGATAGAT
The DNA here is from genome assembly GCA_013340265.1 of Coptotermes formosanus. NCBI lineage: Eukaryota > Metazoa > Arthropoda > Insecta > Blattodea > Rhinotermitidae > Coptotermes > Coptotermes formosanus. The sequence continues at coordinate 122,892 of BLKM01001905.1, forward strand.
AGATAGATAGATAGATAGATAGATAAAGAAAGAAAGAAAGAAAGAAAGAAAGAAAGAAAGAAATGTAGGTAGATCAATACAAAAGCAGAAGGCGAGACTGAGAACAGGTAACTAGATGTGTGGATGGATATGTAGATGGATAAATGGATAGAGAAACAGATCGTTTTATAGTGGACAGATACATTGGTATGTGAATAGAATGTAGATAACTACTTAGATAAACAGATATATAGGTAAATATATATTAATGTAGATAGGTATATAGATAAATATATATTAATGTAGATAGGTACGGAGGTAGATATTTAGATTGATGGGTGTATGGATGGATGTGTGTATAAACAGATTGTTTGAAAGACAGAAGTACTAGTAAATGGGTAGACTGATATCAAAATAGCATGAATAGAAAATATTTATTTATTTATTTATTTATTTCTAATTATACATTCATAAGATCCATATAAGGTAAGAAGCCATTGGGATATAGAACTTGTCATGTAATACATGCCTGTGAAAGGAAATTTAAGTAGATGTCATAATAATGTACAATATATAGGTAATAATATAATATATACAGTTATTCCTAATAAAATTATGTAATATTAAAGAAATTATGATAAATTCTTACCTATCCCAAACATGACTTTAATTATATAAAATACATAAGTTAGTTAAAATACGGTTGAATATAAGTAAGTGTTATTCTTGATGGAAAGATTCTTCAAGAGTATAAAAAGATTTAAAATGAAAAGTAGGAAGAGCAGATTTAAACTGTCTGGAATTATGAGCCTGTTTCTTAGTGTCTAAAGGAAGACTATTAAAAAGTTTCACACCAAGATAATAAGGCCCCTTCTGATAAACTGATAAATTAGATTGGGGACGATAAAGATCTAATTTTCGCCTTGTATTTATGCCATGAATTTGAGATATAATATGAAATAACTCATTAGTCTTCATTACAAATAACAGTAAGGAGAATATATGTATTGTGATTGTAATGGGTGAATTCCTAATTTCTTGAATGAATCCCTACAAGAGTCTGTAGATATTAACCCACACATAATCCTAATTATTCTCTTTTGGATTCCAGAAGTCTGTAAACTACTGGAGGAATTACCCCAGAATATAATTACATGAGATGAAAGAGAGTGAAAATTGGAATGATATGCTACTTTTATTGATTCAGTAGATAGAATGGGTTTGATAACTCTCATTGTAAAACAGACTTTACTCAACTTGGGCATGAGATCAGATATGTGAGCTTTCCAGGTAGGTGAACTTTCAGTTGTGATTCCTAGAAATTTAATAGCAGTGACACTCGAAATGGAACTGTGCTTAAATTGAAGAGTCATTTCATTGAGAGAATTTGATTTAGTCGCAAACTGCATATGCTGGGTTTTCTTATAGTTTAAAAGTAGTAGGTTTGCATTAAACCATTCATTTAATTGAATAAAAGCAAGATTTATATCCTTTATGTATTCAGTATAAGTATAATTACTAATAATTAAACTCGTGACATCAGCAAATAAAACAGGTTTAACATTTGTTGCAAAAATCTGTGGCACATCATTTATTTAGTAAAGAAAAAGAAGAAGACCCAGTACAGAGCCGTGAGGAACTCCATGATTATTGATGTCCCAGTTTGAATAACTAGTATTACCTGAATAGATATCAGTTTTTAAGACTCTGTGGTACCTGTATGTTAAATATGATTTTATTAAGGCTTGAAATTTGCCTCTTATCCTGTAAAATTTTAGTTTAGACAATAAAATCTTGTGGTTGATGCTTTCAAAAGCTTTTTTCAGGTCGCAAAAGATCCCACGTGTACTTTTTTTCATATTAAATGCTTCTGAAATTTCAGTAATTAAAGAATATGAGGCATCTGTGGTTGAAGATTGGGATATAAAGCCAACTGCTCATTAACAAGGATGTTATCATAAATGTGCTGATTTACTCTAGTATAGATAATTTTCTAAAAAATCTTGGAAAATGGAGTAAAAGGAGATAATTGGCCTATAATTGGATGGATTTTTTCTATCACCAGATTTAAATAATGGTTTAATCTCAGCATACATCAGGCAACCAGGAAATATGCCAGATGATAGCATTTTATTACAAATGTGAGTCAAGGGGGAAAGAAAATATGGAAGACAAAGTTTTAAGGATTCTGAGATCTCATCATAGCCGTAGGAGTCCTTTTTTCTTTAATGATGTAATAATTTTAGTTATCTCAGTGGACGTTATGGCATGGTATTTTATTTTTGGAAAAGGACTGTGAAAAGCTTGACATAAATAGTCTAGGCAGTAATGATTACTTTTAGTAATACTGTTGAGATTGTTTTCCATTGTTGAGGGGAATCAGTTGTTAAAGGAAACAGCTATGCCTTGCTTATTAGTAGTCACAGTCTCATTGGTGTTTAACTCAAGTATACCATCATCCACGTTTGGATTTCCGGTCACTGATTTAGTAATATTCCAAATTGCTTTAATTTTATTATCTGAGTTTTGAATCTGACTATTGTAATACTGCCTCTTGGCTTCCTTAATAACAGCTTTTCATATCTTACAATATGATTTGTAGTAATTTCTTAGCGAAATATCAGTATTATTTGCATGGAGTAAGTAAGGAATCCTTTTGTGCTTGCAAGAATTTCTTATGCCAGGAGTAATCCATGCAGTTTTACTATTATTATTTTTTTTTATGGAAAACATGAATAAAGTGTTCTAAGAAGTGTTGCAAGAAAAGAAGTGAACATGTGTTTATATCAGTCAGGTCAAGAACATCATCCCAGGTTTCAAAACTTAACTGAGCATCATGAGCAGAGAGGCCATTAATTAGAGGCAGTGTAGATAATTTTTGTGTATTGAGATGTCAATTAATATATTATCAATTGATGAATTATTCTGTATTCTTGTTGGAAACTCAACCATACTGGATAAATCAAATGTGGCTAATAAAGTATCTAGTTGGTTTTTCCTTGTATTGTTAATAAGATAACATTTAAATCACCACAAAGAATTAATCTACAGTTGTTTGTATATAATAAATTTAACATGCATTGAAGTTTAGCCATAAAGTATGTGAAATCGCTACCAGGAGCTCTATAAAGTGATACTATATAAATATTAAGAATAGAATTTGTTAATAAAATTGCACATGCTTGATCTGTAGAAAATTTTTTTAAGTCAACATTTGAAAATCTTAAATTCTGATCAACAAAAATGCAAATGCCACCATTTTTTAGCATCTACAATAGCTAGCTCCAAGAGTATATCCATCAATCTGAATTGCCTCTAAGTCGAGTTGATTCTTATGGTACTCAAACGTAAAACATGGTGGATTAAGATATAAAAAATTAAACAGTTCACCTGTTTTAGGATGTAAACCTTGAATGTTATGATGGTAATTTTGTAAGGTATCTATCAAAGTACAGTTTTCTGACCCTGTGTGATAAGAATAAATAGGTATATCTGTAAGTGAATGAGTCATATATGTTCTTTGATTTTCTTGAGATTCTGATATTTTACTCTATTTCTGTAGTTCATTGTTTTACTGTCTAACTTGACAGTCGAGTTTACCATAAAGAATCCTCAATTATGATTACAGGGACCTTTCTTATTCTGTTGGAGGATCTAGTTGAATTTTTTTGGTCCGATTAACAAGACTGCTGTCGAATTTTACCTTATCAGCAGTGCTTACATTTGTTGTTATGGGTGTCCTATTTGGGGTGGATCTTATTGGAGTCATTAACATCACATCTGTGTCGTGATTTCCAACCCAGTTTTATGGGTGCTTTCACTTATTGAACATTGTGTTAATACATTTGACTACTTGATCGGATACATTTGATTTACCAAAGTTGTTTAGATGCGTACCATGCTTTGTGAAGCTTTCTCTAGAACATCCACTCTTAATTAAGGATACACAGTTGAAGAGTTTTAGACATTTTTCTAGTTTTTGATTAAAAGATGAAACTTAACTATTGATGCAGGATGAAGAAGATAGATCATATCTATGAGGCACATTTACTACAATAATATCAGTGTGTAAAGTGCTCTTGACGAACTGAAGAATGTTCTTTATGCCGGAAGTAGCTTTATTGTTACGCATGTCATTTGAGCCACACCACACCACTATCGAATCCTTTCAAGTAAGCGTGTTGATTTCAGTTGATGCGGTATTGGTAATGATGTTAGATGAAACACCAGATTTAATGAAACCACAGACTTCAAAATTAGGACGTAGCTGGTCCTTGATCCTTTCTGAACATCCTGTTCCATGGCTGTCATTCAACAGTACACTTTTATGATCTTTAAGTTGAATGCCTACTGCACTAAATTTTGTGACTGTCTGTCCTTTCATATGTTTAGTTACACATCTTTCAGAAGGTAGTACTTGACCATTAACAGTTGTTGCGATATTGTATAGTGATGTGCTTTTAGACTTATAGTAATATTTCACTTTACCTGCAACAATATCTGGCCACTTAAGTGAGGAGTTGATTTACATCATTGTTCTAAGGTTATTTATAGACTTCAAGAAAGCCTATGATTCAGTTAGGAGGGAGGTCTTGTATAATATTCTCATTGAGTTCGGTATCCCCATGAAACTAGTAAGGTTAATCAAAATGTGCCTAAGTGAAACGTATAGCAGAGTTCGGGTAGGCAAACATCTGTCTGACACGTTCCCCATTAAGAATGGCTTGAAACATGGAGATGCTCTGTCGCCATTGCTTTTCAACTTTGCTTTAGAATATGCCATTAGGAGGGTTCAGGCAAACCAGGAGGGCTTGAAATTGAATGGTACACATCAGCTTCTGGTTTATGCTGATGATGTTAATATATTGGGCGGAAGCGTACATAGCATAAAGAAAAATGCAGAAGATTTAATTATTGCTAGTAAGGAGATTGGTCTAGAAGTAAATGCTGAGAAAACTCAGTACATGGTCATGTCTCGAAATCAGAATGCACGACACAATCACAACATAAATATAGATAATAAATCCTTTGAAAGGGTGGAAGAATTCAAATATTTGGGAGCAACCCTAACGAATTGAAACTCCATTCATGAAGAAATTAAGAGCAGATTGAAGTTGGGGAATGCTTGCTATCATTCGGTGCAGAATCTTTTGTCTTCCAGGTTGCTATCCAAAAACACAAAGATTAGGGTATACAGAACTATAATTTTACCTGTTGTTCTGTATGGATGCGAAACTTGGTCTCTCACATTGAGGGAGGAACAAAGACTGAGGGTGTTCGAGAATAGGGTGCTGAGGAGGATATTTGGGCCTAAGAGGGACGAGGCGACAGGGGATTGGAGAAGACTACATAACGAGGAACTTAATGACCTGTACTCATCACCAAATATTATTCGGGTAATCAAATCAAGAAGACTGAGATGGGTGGGGCATGTGGCACGTATGGGGGAGGAGAGAGGTGCATACCGGATTTTGGTGGGGAGACCCGAGGGAAGGCGACCACTTGGGAGACCCAGGCATAGATGGGAGGATAATATTAAGATGGATATTCGGGAAGTGGGATGGGAGGACATGAACTGGATTGAGCTGGCTCAGGATAGGGACAGGTGGCAGGCTCCTGTGAATGCGGTAATGAACCTTGGGGTTCCATAAAATGCGGGGAATTTCTTGACTAGCTGAGAAACTGTTAGCTTCTCAAGAAGGCCTCTGCTCCATGGAGTTAGTTAGTTAGTTAGTTAGTTAGTTAGTTAGTTAGTTAGTTAGTTAGTTAGTTAGTTAGTTAGTTAGTTAGTTAGTTAGTTCTAAGGTTAGATGCAGACATGTTAGATGGTGGTTTTATGTTTGCCAATGAAATGCTAGCATTCGCTCTCTGTCTTGAAGCATGAAACAAGTTCGACACTACTTTTATTTGTCACATTATTTACGTCACATTTAGTGGAATTGACAGAGGAGCTGGAAGAACTGTCCACAGAAACACTTTCCACTTCATTAAAATCCACATGTGCACATTCAGTGGCTATGCTTGGGCTGTTAATCTATTCAGAACTTCATTTTTACACTGTCCGTCTGTAAAAGCTCGATCACTTTTTGCAATTATTTTAATTCAGATATAGCATCATCCAATTGGCTTTTCATCTGAATACAATTTACACAAGACACATCACTATTTATATTAAAATTTGGTAAAGAATTATGAGCATTGTCAACATTCACATCAGCTATGTCTGCCATCTTGATTGTCCAATAGAAAATAGATGGATAAATATATGGATAAATAGAAGGTAGATAACGATATAGATAGGAGAGTAGAGTGATAGAAAGATAGCAACAAAATAGATGTACATGGGTGTGTAGTTTGGTAGGTATGTAGATAGCAAGCGCCAGTCAAGAAGGTTTTGGCAACATGTATGAAAACAGCTGTTTCGTGTGTCATTGCAAATCTATCTCAACTTCATGATTAAAAAAACTTGCATACCTTTTTTAAAATGTCCATGAAATTGTAAAAGCTGATATATTTCTTTGTTATTCACATTGTGCCCTGTCACTTGTAATATGAATTGCAAGAGTTTCTGGTAAATTGCTAACTCATTTCCTGATATGAAGTCCCATAAAAGAAGAAAGTAACCATAAGATAATAGAACTACTCTTCTTGGACTTCCTGTCTGTTGAAGATGGGACCGATACGTTGTCCCAGAACATCAGTAAAGGATTACCACTCAACGCTGTTTGGTGCCCCAGAAGAGCACAGATCTCAGAACTTAGCCTTTTTTAAAGTAGTTCCTTCTTGTATGGTATTCGAATGAGTGCAAAATGTGGAAGAAAGTAGTTATAATTATTATATTAAGAATGTTAATTAATGCATACTCTAGGCTGTTCTCACCTTTTTTCCAACGTGACACATGTGCTTTGTGCTTTGAAACCCTTTATTCCTTCAACATAAAATCTACTGTAATTGATTCTTACAAATTCAGAGAAGATTAACATTACATAAAATCTGTATGTGGTATGATATTTTGCTCACCATTTTCATTGTCAGCACACCTGACTTGATAAAAAACAGCCAGTTTCAACGATGTTGTCTGAAATAAAGTAGAAAATTGTTGACTAGTGTAAAAATTACTAATTTATGGATTTTCTGGGTGTTTGCTGTTTTCAAGCATGAACTATATGCCTTGTGCTCTCAGTCACTTTACTCCCTCAGTATGTGATCTGCTCTCATAAATGTGTATGAATTCGTCACAGATACCCTTCACATGTGCCAGATGTAGTGCAATGTGTGGTGGACTGTTCTCTCATCCAACAATCGCAATTTTGCACCATCTGACTTCCATCTTCTTGGCCCCCTGCAGGATGCAGTCCAAGGACAGTTTTGTGGACAGTGATGAGCTGAAACACAGCAAGTGTGAGGAGCTCTGATGCTTCAGCAGAGAGTTTTACGCAGCCAGCATACAGCATCTATTGCAAAGATGAAAATAATGTGTTGGTAATCAAGCAGACTTTTGGAAAAATAATCTGACCTTTGTACAGGATGTATACATGATACACGTAAGTTTCATTGTAATTGTAATTATACTGTAGTTTCTGAGAAAAAATAGGAGACATTACTTTTGTACCGCCCGCTCGTATGCCCAGATGCTAACTTTTGGGAGATTTGTAAGAAGTGTCAATTCTCATTGAAGTTGTATTTCTTTCAACAGCAGTGAATAATGAAGAAACAGGGGCAAGAGAAAGGACAAATGTAACCAAAAAATATTTAATGTTACTCATTCCGTACAGTTACCTTATACATACAAGTTTTACTTCAAGTACTGCACAAAGCAATTTTTATGTGTTTACGTGTTTCGGCCATGTGTTGTAGCCTCAATAGGAAGCCGCAATATTACAAAGACATAAGTTGCTTGTTGTATGTGAGCAAATGGTAAATATACATTAGCTTTTTACAACAGTTAATCTGTGTACCGTATCATTAAAATTAGACTAAAATACATGTAAAGTATTAAAACATGAAATGATAAAATAAAAAAGGCTGTCTTCAAACATCTTGCAGTATTTAAATATCTCCTGTTTTGATGGAGTGGAGGCTTACTTTTCTGATGCCAGATACTTCATGAGTGGTCATTCGTAGTGCACAACTTACTGTAACATGTAAGCAATTTCAAGTGGGAAATGTTTGACCATCTGCTGTACACTCTACACCTGGCACCTAGTGGCTCTCTCTTGTTCCTCCACCTTAAAACTTTCCAAGCATTGCATAACTTCACAGACGGTGAGGAGCAGAAATCGATGCTGGAAAACTGGCTGAACACACAGGCAGCAGTCTTCTGTGACGAGGGGATACAAAAGTTGGTGCCCCGCTATGATGAGTGCCTCAGTTCCGGAGGTGACTGTAGAAAAATAATGTTATGTTCTCGTTACTTTGTGGCTATAAGAAAGTTTGTTAATGATACTTTCTTTTTCTGGCCAGCCCTTACTTTCTGGATGACCTTTGTAGTTTTAATGAGAAAGTTATGTACAAGAAATGTGTTCACAACTACAAATAGCGTGATTCGTGCCATTCAGTTCATGTTTTTTTATCAGTAGGCCTACTGCTAGAAGTGGTTGGTGACATTTATTCAGAAAGAATAACGAGTGTCATGTGGCAGAATTTGGTTTACAAGTGGTACAGGTTGTGAATCTGCATATGGTTTTTACACTGCTGGATGGTCAGTGTACATGTATGTGGTTGGAATAGTGTGCCTGTTATTACCAGAGAGAATAAATGTCAAATTTTTATTTCCCTTGTATTGTTTAAATGCTCCATTTGACATTTATTTTTCTGTTGATAATTAAATCTTATAAATAAAGGAATCAGTAGCATGAGGAAATATCTGATGGCTTTTTTCTTTTTTTCAGTCTGTTTTAATGAAAGGTAAAAAAAAAGGTAAAGCAGTCCCATTACAGGCCTGGACAGGCCCACAGGGTTCCAGGAGGTTGAGGCTCCCAGATTTCTAGACAATCGGCACATGAAGGTGGTAAGGTTGTCAGCCCTACGCACCGGCCGCGTTTACCCCCCAGGAAATATTCCTGGTACTCATTTCCGTTAGAGGCTGAGTCGACCCCAGGGCGACCGACAGGATTATGCCAATGAAAAATTCCACTGACACCATCGGGAATCGAACCCGCGACCTGCCGGTTTGTAGCACAGTGCCTCAACCAACTGCGCCACCGCGGCCCCCCGTTTTAATGAAAGTTTCCTGTTATATGCGTTTATATCTCTTTTGACTATATGTAGGGGCCCAGTTTTTGAAAAACCAAAACTGGAACACTGATGGGGGAGGGTAGAAGGCTAAGTTTTTAAGCTGTCACGCCATGAAAACAGCAATTTATTGATGTTATTACCACATAACTCAGATAAAATGATTACCTGCAGATGTGTCTGTGATGATGTTAATTCTTTATTACATGCTGGCGCAACAGCCATAAGAACAATTGGAGAGTCAGCACAGGAACCATAAAAAACACCCAATAACAAACTACAAATATATAATATATATTAACAAACCAATATATAATATATGTGGGTTACTTTATGCTGCTACTGTGAAATTACAACAGTAAACACATTAACGTCAGTCTTTATTCTCGTCGCTATGTACAGTATGATTGCTATATACAATTGTCCGTGTCGAACGTATTTACACGTGTTTCTCCTTTGATACTGTGGCGGCGAAGGGCCGCGTTAGTGAGGTCCGGCAAACGTTACTCCTGTGAAGAAACGATCTCACTGAAGCAGTGCAGTGAGAACGAGTTGTGTACAGTGTCAGCCGGTTGCGCGGTGGAGAGCGTGGGACAGCTCTGTGGTGCCGAGCAGCGTGTGCTGGTAGGCACTGCGGCGCGTTCCGCAGGATGCGAGCTGTAGATGCTGCTAACAGGCCGAGTGGCGGATGATGCTCGGGATCCGATCGTGGAGGCTCGTAGCACGTTGAGTGTTGATATTGAACGCTGGATCCGGAATACTGGAATGCACAATTTTTGCCAAACCAACCAACCAAAGAGCTAACTAAGGGCGGAGACTTGCGCGAAGCGCAAGTCGACGTCCCTTTGTCTGAGTAGCCATTCCTGCGTTTTAACGCATCGCTGGGCTCTAAAACAGACACCTTACTCTATAACGGGGACTTGCTTACGCTAACTGTTTATAGTCCTGATTCGCGACCGGGACTTGGTACGCTAAAGGCTACGGCTCTGGGAGCACATAGACTTCCTATCTGAGGGGGGGGGGGACTTTGGTTGGATGGCTGCCTGGGAGTTGAACCCAGGGTGGCAAATCACGTAATGTATTGGAAGTGCGCACTTTGGTGAAGCCGCCGTGCCCGCGGTAAAACCTCAGTCAGGGCGACCGAAATGCGCTCAGCTAGTGAATAGCTAGCACGTTTCGACGTCGACTTGTCCGCCATTTTGCATGCGGCCTCGACTAGTCAGCTAATCCCTTAGCTTGCGCATCCGGCAGCTTCCGTCGGCCCTCGGTCAGCGTAAGTATCTGCCGAGTTGCCGAACTAAGAGGTTCCCCACACCAGCTAACTTTGAGTCGTAACTCTCGGTTAGGGCTCTGGTGTGTTCTTCAAAGAAGGGCACCCCAAGGTCCTCGTGAATCTGCCTGCTACTGATGTACCACGGTGCACCAGTAGCAATGCGAAGACACTTGGACTGGAGAGCCTGCAGCTGCTCAACGTAGCTGCGAGCTGCGCACCTCCAGATGGGACACGCATAGTCCATCATTGGGCGGATGAGCTGCTTGTACAGCAGAACTCCGTTCCTGATGGAGAGGCCGCTTCTCCTGTTTAGGAGACAGCCAAGCACACCCAGTCGCTGGGAGGCTTTCTTTCTGACCTGTACGATATGAGACCGCCAGGTCAGGTGTGAATCTAGAGTCACTCCCAAGTAACGGGCTGTATCGACCCATTCGATTGGCTGTCCTAGGAACTGAACCGGTCGAGGTCGGGGAATTCGCCAGGCGGCCTTAGCAAAGAGCATCGCATTGCTCTTTGAGACGTTAATGGCGATTCTCCATTCTCTCAGCCACCGCTCTAGGTCACTCAGATAAGTTTCTAAGTACCTGATGAGCAGCGCTGACTTGCGTGACGTGGCTATAATGGCCGTATCGTCCGCGTACAGGGCCAGCTCGACGTGGCGGGAAGGCACAGGCATGTCGTTAACATACAAACTGAAGAGCACGGGGGAGACTAGTCCGCCCTGCGCTACTCCAGCGCGCATGTGACGACGGGTGGATGTGGCGGTTAGGAAAGCTGCCTCGAACGTCCGGTTATGGAGATACGAGGATATTATTTTAACAAGACAGGAGGGGAAATTTAGGGCGGTTAACTTGAAAAGGAGACCATCGACCCATACGGTATCGAAGGCTTTTGCCACGTCGAGGAAAATCGCTCCTGTCAGTCTCTTCTCGCCGAAGTTCCTAGTCACTCTCTCAACGAGGCGGGCCAGCTGAAGAGTCGTGCTATGTTTGGGTCTGAATCCAAACTGCTCATCACGCAGTAACCCGCGCCCGCTTACTTCGCTTAGGATCCTACTAAGTAAGATCTTTTCGAACAGTTTGCCAATCGTGTCTAGCAGACTAATAGGCCGATACGACGAGGGTAGTGACGGGTCCTTCCCAGGTTTCAGGATGGAAATCACGCGGGCGTGTTTCCATACTGGTGGGAAGTACTGCGCTAGGAGCGCTGCGTTGAATATCGCTACGAGGAGGCTTATAGCCCGCTGAGGAAGGTGCTTCAGAACCCTGTTCGGTAAACCGTTGGGGCCTGGAGCTTTGCCGACCTTGAGACCCCGAATGGCGTCCTCGACCTCCATGGGGTTGGTTAACCTAGGCTCGCTTGCAGGGGCATAAGAGTATGCTTGCAGCGCCTCGGTAACCTTCTCAATAACTGCCGGGTCCGACGGGTCGTTTACCGGCTGAAACTGAGACTCAAGGCTGTCGGCCAGGGCTTCTGCTTTCTCTTAATCAGAAAGAGCAATTCCGCCCGGAGTGACGAGGGGAGGGAGTGGGAATTCTCATCACCCGCCTTGTCATCTTCCAGAGCGATTGGTCCTCGGGGTCAAGGCTCTCTAGCGTGCCGCTCCACTGGTCGTTACGCCACTGATTTAGCTGGTGGGTCACAGACCGCTGAAGACGGTTGACCTCAGCTTTCAGAGCAGGGTCCCTGGTGATTTGCCACTGCCTCCTGAGCCTGTTCTTCAGGCGTATCTCATCCTGAATACATGCCGGTATTGGGGGCCGTGGGTCATCGCGAGGGCAACTCTCGGGAGTCGACGCCGCCAGCGCCTCCAAAATTGCACTGGACATTTCCTCGACGCACGTGTCGTTCTCCCCCTCGTTTGGCAGCAACGGGGTGGACGGTAGCCTCTCTTCTAGGCTGGCCTGAAATTTGACCCAGTCGGTCCGCCTGTAGTCAGGTCGGGCTGGCATGTTGCGAAAGGATGATCGGCACGTTGTGTCGATCACTACAGGAAGGTGATCTGAGCTTAGTGCTGAGCACGCCGTCAGATACACTGGGAAGGTTAGGTCCTTGGTAATTACGATGTCTAAGACATCGGGGGTAGCCGAGGAGTTATATGGGACAGTGGTGGGTGAGTCCGGCCCATAGATCAAACAGGAGTTTCCGCTAGCGTAATCACGCAGGAACTTGCCCCTGGTCGTGGTCAGCCGCGAATTCCAGTCTACATGCTTGGCATTTAGGTCCCCCGCCATCAAGACGGGAAACCCTCCGCCAAAGCATGCTGACAGGTCCGATCCGACTATGGGCCGGGAGGGCGAGAGGTACACTGCCAAGATTTTAAGAGGGCCACTAGCCAACATAATATGTACGGCAGTTGCCTCTAACTGGGTCAAACCGAGGATGGGTACAGCGTAGTGATCTATACCCCGACGGACCAGTATTGCTGTCCCGCCTCCCTCTGTGGGCCGGTCTGTTCGGTGACAAACATAGTTTGTAAGCCGAAAGACGTCTCTCTCTCGCAGATGAGTTTCTGTCAAGAGACATACATCCACTCCGTGCTGGCTGAGGAAATGTTCCAGTTCCAGCTTTCTGCCGCGAACACCATCGGCATTCCAGCAGGCCAACCGCAGTTCTTTCACCATGTTCGTCCTTCTAGGCCGTGCTGCCATATTCGGCTACAAAGAGGACAACAGTTTTGAGGACGGCCCGCGAGCGGGCCGCCCCAGACGGGAGGGTGGGCGCAGCTGTGAGGAGCCGACGCGTCAGCTCCACACAGGCGCCCAGGGGTAAAGTGTCGAGGAGATCGGAGATCTCCTCGACGGGTGACTTGACGGATTGAGGTCGAGGTGTCGGTTTAGTAGGATTTGGGTTCTTAGGTGAAGATTTCCCAGACTTCACCTTTGTACTAGTCACTTGGGCCTGCCCGAGGGCCTTCGTGGCTTTTAGTACCGGGTTGGCAGCATTGCTTCCCGTGTTAAGCTCGGTCATTTTGTCCTTTTGAGGGGCCTCTGTGACCGGCCTTGAGGCGGCTTCAGGAGGGGTTGGGAGGGTAGCCTTAACTACACGGCCTCCTCGGACAACATGGTTCCAACCAGATCCAAGGCTCTCCTGCTCTGCGGATGGCTGTGGCGTGACCACCCTCTTCGCGGCGGGCTGGAGGGCAGCACCGCTGGTCCGGGTGCGTTGGTTGGGCACTTGCTTTGCAAGCGCCGCTTTTGCCTCTTTCCACTTGCTGCAGCCCCGGTAGTTGGCCGTGTGGTTGCCCCCGCAGCTGCAGCATTGAAGCTGCTGCTTTGGGGTCGAGCACTCCCCTGATAGGTGAGTCTCCCCGCAGGCAACGCACCGGGGTGCATAACCGCAGTTCCGCTGCGTGTGGCCGAAGCGCTGGCACCGCTTGCATTGCACAGGACCTTTCGGTGCTACGTACGTCTCCACTGACACCCTTAACCCGCATAGTTCAGACAAGGAGCGAACCTTCTGAACCCCCGGTCCTCGTGCCACCGACACGATAAAGTGCGGGGTCAGGGGTCGATCTTTGGAGGCGTCCAGATCACGGCGCCCAGAGCGGAGCTGCATCACTCCCTGGACACATATGCCCAGGGCTTCCAGCTCCTCACGGACGACGTTCTCTGGCATTTGCCTGCCAAGATTCTTGATGAGGAGACGTACCTGCCGATCATCGGGGAGGGAGAAAGTGTGAAAACTCACACCTTTGCTCCCATCGAGGGATCGGAGGGCACTCACCGTGGCCCGAAAGCCGTCAGCTGTCCTTGGGACAATCATCAGTTTCTCGGCCTTCAGCTGGGCCGAGAGACTGCTGGGGCACTGCGTCCTTAGCCAGGTAGGGAAGCCGCGAGTATCAGAGACTCCTGAAACAAAGATTGGCGTCTTGTTGGGTCGCTCGCCGGCGGGAGCGTCCTTAGCAGTCAGGGTGGTGCCAGCTGGCATGCCATCCAGAGGCCCGGACATGTCAGTAGACATGCGCCTAGAGGCTGCCTCAGAGGAGACAGCGGTTTCGGGGGTATCCGAGTCCTTGGCTGAGGGCTTGGACGGCCCACCTGACTGCTGCGGGTTAGCGTACCCAGCAACTACCGCTGCGTAGGCTGGCCCATCTTTGCCGGGAAGTGGCTTGCAAGAAGCAGCCGCCTCCCCAGGAGTGCCCAGTGCGGACGACCCGTCAAGCGGGTTAGGCGCCGGGCGTCTAATCGCAGGCCCCCAAGAGCCGTCTGAGCTTGAAAGCTCTTCGGCCTTCCTCTTTGCCGCCGGGCTCTGCAGCGGCTTGCCGGACGCTTGAACCATACTCGCGGCACTAGAGCCCGCAGGATGGGGCTTGGAGGCGACCACACTGGGTGGTTTGGCCTTGCTAGGCGCACCGGCCCTGCTCCTCTTTCGCGCAGCCATCGCTTTACGCAGCTCTCGGAGGAGAGCTGGGGAAAGCTCCATCGTCGAAATAGCCGTAACAAAGGCTAATTCCTCCTGCTTCATCATTGCGCCGAGAGCAGGGGGACCGTACTCCTCAACTGCTACTCCCTCTTACCCACTGAAGGACCAGAGCAGCAGCAAACAGGATTACTTCTCGGGAGCAGTGAGTACTCCAACCGACAACAGTACGTGAGCGCCCGCTTAAGAAACTTACTCCAGAGCTTACTCCTTGCGAAGCGCACCAGACCACCCTCGCACCGCACCGCACCGCACCGCACCACCGACCAAACTTTCGCACAATTTTTGGCTGGAAATGTTGCCTTTTATACCTGGCCGTCGCTGGGCTGCCCGTCTGCGATTGGCTGGCGTGAAGAGCTTGTTGCAGTGGTGGGGAGACCGACTACCGCTGTACTGCGCGGAAAGGGCCGTTTTGCATTTGTGGGGATGTTCCCACATATATATAATAATATATGTATATATAATAACAAACCAATCTGTTGTACTTCTTAAAGTAAAAGGATTAAGCAGAATAACCTCTTGCTGCATACATTGTTCGTATGGTTTAATTCAATTCATTTCACGCAAAACTGCATTTACATGCCAAACAACATAACAGAAACGAGGTGAAGAGAGTGTGAATGCTGCATCAACACCATAATTTTTAACACCATAATCTGCTGACACAACAGCCAAAAGGCTAATTACAGGGACAGCAGAGGAACATACATACAGAAAATACATGCAATATGCAATCACAAACTCATGAAAAACAGTAAAACGTGATGAACATAACATTTTTAGTACCTATAATTAGCGTAATTCAGCAAGTTGTTTTGCAAAACACTTTCCGTTGAATATACCAGTATCCGTAGTGATGGCATTAGCTGCCAAAATGCATCTAGTGAAACTACAGCTGCGACATCTGAAGTCAGCATGAAACAGAATAAAATCTATGAGGTCTGGAAGGCCAGCAGTTTCCAAAATGTAGGGCAAATTTTGAACAGGTTAAACATTTAGTAAGAAAGAAGAACCATATCTAGGCGATGCCTCCGAACACGTAAGATATGAAATTTCAAGTTTTAGGATATTGATGCAGTTGCAAGTGATTAAAGAAACAAGGATGACAGACAAGAACTTATGCTGCATGCACCCTACTTTATATGCATCAGTAGAAGAAATGGAATTGGACGCAACAAGGCATATTCTAACGTAGGTCTAAAACGTGCAATATGGTAGTAAAAGGCTCTGTAGAGAGGAAAAGGAAAAGTTTACCGTCCGAATTAGACCGAGCAACCGAATTTCGTGAGCAAATATGTGATCTCCATGATGGTGAAAAAGCAGTTTGGAGTCAATAAGCACAACCAGATCTTTGATGCAGTGTGTAATAGAGGTAAAGTATAGTTCAACCTATAACAGACCGTGCAGGTCCAGAGGAGGAGTAGAGATATAGCTGTACTGTTTCTTTAACCTCGGCGCTGTGTGGAGGTAGGTGGTCAACGCCACGTCCCCGCCGTTTTACCCCCGGGGGAAGAGACCCGGTACCCATTATACAGGAGGCGGGTGAACCCCAGGACCGGTCTGGACGGGTGCGGAAATCACGCCACCAATTTGTAATTGAAGCCGAGCAAGTTGGTTTTTCTAGAGAAGGCCTTGATGTTGAGCTTCATGACATTAGAAATGCACCATTCATTAAGACATTTTGTATCCCGTTAAGGTCAAAGACTTATGAGGGGACTACGAAAAGTTTTGACGTCATCGGCAAATAGAAGGCAGTTTGAATACCTGACCACACCACAGTCGTTAATGGTCGTCAACGAAAATGTTGAAAAAGAATGGTTCCGGATCTGATGCATGTGGCACACCAGCAGACACTTTACATGATGACAAGCTCTCCGCAGTAACAGACATGAGATGCTTTTTTCGTGAAGTAAGTACGGAACCGGCTTATGTAACCAGCAGATACTCCGAAGTCATTTAGTTTTCGTAGCAGCGATTCATGCGGAACTAAAACGCGTTGCTGAAGTCAAAAAGAGAGGGCATCAACCTGTCGCTAAGAATAAATCAGTGGAGTAACAAATTCAAGGTACGTGACAATATTGGTAGCGGCAGATTTAGATTTGAAAAATCCATACTGAAAGGTATTACACGTAACCCATTTTGCGCGATTTCGCTTTAACGCGACTTAAAATTTACACCTCTTCAAATTTACGGGATAATTTTCGCTTTAACACGATTTACCATAGGCGTTCCCTGGTCGTGCATATCTTCTGTAGAAGGCTAGCAGCAGGAAGTGATGCACTGTGACGCCATCAGTCACGTTTATAGATTTATTACGTTGGTGACAGGCCCCTAACTACGCCGCTCATTTAGTTTCTTGTTCAACAGCATGGGCTTTTCTTACCAATATGAGTGAGAATCGTAAGTTTGCATCACCTAGTACGATCCAAGTGAAAAATCGGCTAAGGACGATCGGTACTGAAGAGAAATTACACGTAATTGGCCGACGTGAAAAAGGCGAAAGAATTGTTGATATGCCGTTACGTTGGACTCGCTCGTCATAGCGTACATACAATTCGTGATAATGCTTGAGCCTTACAGAATCTGCGAAGTCAGGAACTAAAATGTTGTTTGTGTAGCAAGTCTACCACAGTCCTATCCGAATGAACCGTATCAAAAACTATGGGTGTGAGTCTCTTACATTTTATTGCATTAGAAATAAATATATTCTGTAAGAGTGTATGTATACTTTGTAGAAATGTGTATATACTGCATATACATACTCTAAAGGTCCGTATGTCCACTAGTGATATAGTCATACACTATATAGAATGTTGTTGTCAGTCCCCTAACCCACAGGAAATAGTGTTTTAAATGGAAATTTTGAATTCGATTTGCGCGACGTTTTCCAGGATTGTAACCATGGCGTAAAACAAGATCTACCGGTAAATTTTGTGAAACATGGTTGTGCATACGTAATTGTTTCATCGTTACACACGAGTCTGTCCGTAATTCACCAAAGCTAAACGTGCGGGTTAATGCACAATCGCATCTTTGGGCCATTCGTCTTTGCTGAAAACCCCATAAACGGTACGTTGTTTTGGGGCATGCTTGAGTTGTTTTTGTTTCCTCACGTTGATAATCTACCCAGTGCTGGCGACATTTATCTACAGCTGGACGGAGTACCTCCTCGCTACAGCGATCTGGTAAGTGCAGCTCTGGATGAGAAATTCCCAAACAATGGATCGGCAGTAGTGGACTTACACCTTGGCTTCCCAGAAGCCCGGCTTTAACGGTTCTTGATTTTTTCTTCTGGGTGTACATCAAGAACATCGTATATGCCGAAAAAATAAGAGATCTGCAACACCTGAAAGGATCTGCGCAGCTACTGAAACGCTTACGCCAGAGATGCTTTCTCGTGTATGGGAGGAAGCTGAATACAGACTAGATATTTGTATGGCGACAAATGGTGCCCAGTTTGAGATCTATTAGATATCATATAGCCCATGTGAATTATTGTTTTTGTTGTAAAATACAACGTTGTGTTCTCTTCCCCCAACCAGGTTGTCTTCAATAGACGCCTGAACTCCAACAATTCTTTTATGGTAACCCTGTTTTGGAAAAATTATTGAGAATAGAAATTTTCAATTACTCACTGAAGCACGGTTTTCCTTTTTGAATACAGGGACAACGGCAGCTTCGTTCCAAAGTGTAAGGACGCTTCACTCAGATAAACTCAAGACACTCAGCTCACTGATTTTTCTTTGCATATCCATTCCTCATCCTTTACAGTCTCTGCGCATTCGATATAATCACTAATCTACGCATCCCTGTTTTGATATTGTTCATTCCTTGCAATATAATATGCTTCTTATTATTAAAAACAAGTTGCATATACAAATATATATATATATATATATATGAAATATACAGTCTTCCGTCCTGCATGTTTCGGCGATCGACCGTCATCTTCAAGGAGCAACGCCTAGAACATGGACTTGAAACCTAACGAAGACAGTTTATACACACACACGTATCTGACATAGCATTATTACCGCTTGTTATAATGTAGAATGTATAACTGCAGTCGAAACCAAACTACATGGGTGTATGGGGCACCTCGTATATTGCGTCAGATATTCTGTGGTACAAATTAACTTATCACTGTTAACCATAACATTATACTCCTCGGTTATAACGACACAAATTATTGAGTCCCTTTCATGACGTAACCGAGTTGAACAATATTAAATATACGAATTCGTAGCGTAGTTGCTATGTGGTTAGTGGACGCCATAAAGATTTAGTAATATTTTGTAATCTTAGTTCATGATATATTGCAATAGGCACGTGATGCCCTAGTAGATATTCAAGCCGTGTTGATATTGCAGACTGTGGCACAGTGGTATGTACGTATTTGGAATTCCACTTGCTAGGTGGGGGTGAAGTGGTCGCGCGGTCTAAGGCATCAGTCTGTGGTCGCTCGCTTGCTGGGATTAGGGGTGCGAATCCAGTCTACAATGACACACCGAGCTGAGTGGTCGTGTACAGCAATCCTATCAACAAATAGAGAGTAGTGATTACGTGTGCGTGAAGTTGCGACGAGGGCACTGCAGTGAAGAGGGATGGGTGATCGTAAGAACACTCTAGTCTGCGCCTTTACGAAGGACAGCCATCGAATTTCGGCCTTGGATATACACGAGTGGATCCATGACAAACTGCGGCTTCCACGGAATGAAGTGGAACTTGTACAAATAGACGGCATCCGGCGAGAAGTGTTTATAAAAGTACGCAACCCCGGACTAATTGAGTACCTCATATATAAGAATAAAGGAACCATACCGTGTGTCCATCAGGAAGGAGTACTCTCTCAGGTAAGGATCAGCATGGCCGGACTACGGACTCACAGGGTACGAATAGCGAACCTCCCGCCAGAGCTGCAGTCAACTTTCCTGATGCGTGCCCTAGAAAAATACGGGACGGTTTATGACGTCAAGGCAGACGTGGTCGGCGGCCTATGGATGCCGTGTGCCAAATGGAATATAGATTGTGACGATTAACTGAAAGGTTCCATTCCTTCCCATTTGATGGTAGCAGGCCATAAAGCTTTAGTATCATATAAGGGACAGCCTTTAACATGTTATATGTGCAATGAAACGGGGCATCTGGTGAATCAGTGTCCCGCCCAGCATAGCGATCAGCGCGGGAAGGACAGGCTGGGGCGTGAATCGTGGGCAATAGTGATGGCCGGCAGGAAGGGTGCAACGTTAATGGGTGGAGCCGACCCCGTACAAACATTAAGGTAGATGGTCAAATGGGACAAGACAAAGAGGACAGTTTCGACGATATGGTGACTGAGGACACTAATAGGGCAGACCATGCAACGGAGAAGCGTCCTTTGAAACAAGTCTGAAGCACGACAGTCCTATGGCGGGACGTGTGGACACGAATAACTAGTGCCATAGAGACGAGGACGACAGGGATGATGGAGGTGAGTTCACAAGCACAGACGGACGCCGAGGAACAGAGGAGAGGAGAAGAGGGATTTTTTTCTAGTACACTCGCAACCACTCACTGGGACCGAGAATGCAAAGGATGATGATCAGACGTCTAAGCGGATCGGAGGTTAAGATGAGACGTACCAGTGTGTCGATGAGGCAAGTGGGACAATAGGACCAGGCGACGATTTTCCTGGGCTACCCAGAATAGAGGAGACGGGAGCGGACTCCTTTCAGACTCCTGTCGCCCTTAAAAGACAGCTTAAAGAAATGACACCGACGAGGGAACGTGTACGGAGTAGACGCGGTATGCGGAAAAAGCGGGAAGGAGGAACTGAGCACGAAACCCACACAGCAAAGTATTTACATATAGCATAGCCACGCTGAACATCAGTGGAATACAGTCAGGCACAAGGATGCATATGCTGCAGGACTTCTATAAACACAACGACTTGGACATTGTTTTCTTTAAGAAGTTACCCACACAGACTTTACCTGCATTACTGGCAGGAATATTTACATAAATGTGGGCACAGACCGGAGGAGAACAGTGATAATGACAAAGGACGGCATATCACTGACTGGTGTTGAACGCCTTCCGTCTGTGACAGGAATAGCAGGGTGATTCCGAAATATTTTATCGTCAATATATACGCGCCTTCGGGGACTAGTAGACACTCGGAGAGCGAAGAATTTTACAATCTTGACTTGACATATTTACTGTGGAACTTCCCAACTAATTATGTCATAGGAGGAGATTTTAGCTGTGTCACATATCACACCGATTGTACGGGGACCCCGACTTACAGCAAGGCGTTGGACATTCTCATCAAACGCTTTGGACTCTTCGACACGTGGAATACATCCGACACTCGGCCACTATATACTCATTACACCCAACATTGGGCTACCTGAATAGATAGGTTGTATATGTCCCCTGAAGCAGAGTGCGGCCATTATACCGGCAGCTTTTACTGATCATCACGCGGCGCTGGTGCGCTTACTGTTAAATGTTCCCCAGGTGTAATGGGGGCGGGGGTACTGGAAATTAAATGCATCACTGCCACAAGAGGATGCGGTGTTGGACAGGTTTCGAAGGACATGGTGCATGTGGCGACTGAAACAAGACTCATACCTCGACCCGCTAATGTGGTGGAATAAGTATCTGAAGAAGGCAATACGCGTATTTTTCTTTTATGAAGGACAGGAAAGAGCCAGAGAGGAGAGGGACAGAGAAGACTATTATTACTCGTGTCTATATGATCGCTTACAAAAGCCTATAGACTACCCCAACCTACACTCGCGAATTCGAAATTTTTAGGCAAAGATCATCAGATTGCAAGGGATTCGAACCAAAAAAGTACAGGTGGACATGCGCGAGCCAGCGCCGTTCCCAGAAGAACGGCTTTCGTTGTATCATTTACTATCGGTGCGTAAACCTAGGCAGAGACGACTAATAACAGAGATAATGAACTCGACATGGCATATGCATACCACAACTGGCGCAATCCGGAAGGTGTTTTACTCGGAGCGGCAGACTGCATACAATAGACTTATTGTGGACTCCAGTTGTGCCGAGGAACTATACTCAGTCATTCAACACACGGTTCCCGAAGATTTATGGGACGTGCTTGATGCACCAATAACAGAAAATGAAATACGGCTTCCAATCGAACAGGCCCCCCACAACAAATCTCCAGGGATAGATGGTTTATCGGCGGAATTTTACTTCTGGAGCTGGGAGGTTGTAAAAGAGGATCTTACAATTATGTACAACACGTGTCAGACTGGACGGATGACAAGTGCACAAAAACAAGGCATAACAGTATGTATTCCAAAGAAAGACGCTCCAACACAGGTCAAAAACTACCGGCCTCTCACCTTATTAAACGCGGAATACAAGATCTATGCCCGTGTACTAGCGAATCGCATGGAGTTTACCTTGCATACAGTGTTGCACCCGAACCAATATAGCTGTGCACAGGGACGTACAATCCTTGACGCCACAGCAGGTCTCCGAGGCATTATAGCGTGCGGCACCCTGTCCCCCCGGGGTCTGTGCCTCCTGGCGTTGGATTTCGCGCAGGCATTTGACAAGTTATCGCATGAATATCTGTTCGGACTTTGGAACGCTACGGTTACAGTACGAAGATCAGAGGTGCTATTTCCTTATTATACACTGAGGCACGGTCGTGCGTGTGTATTAACAGACATATGTCTCACGGTCTCACAATAGGTTGCTCAGTGCGCCAAGGATGCCCTATGAGTATGCTTCTGTATGCACTGGCTTTGAATCCCTTACTTACCTTGCTTGACACCCATTTACGCGGGGTACACATTGGGCCAAGGAGACACAAATACACAAGTGTTGCCTATGCGGACGATATGACCGTGATCCTCGCGGACATGGCGGAGGTGGAGATATTGGAGAGGACGATTCGGAACTACAAAAGGGCAAGGGGGCACGCATTAACTGAGAGAAGTCTCATGCTTTACCAGCGGGGGCGTGGGATGTATCCCGCCCAATACAGATGATTCCATACATCACCGAGGTGAAAATCTTGGGGATTAGGTTTGGTGCCACGGTGGAGAAGTCTGCTCACAGCACGTGGACGGCTGTAGCGCACACGACGAATAGTAGTGCCCGAGATTTATATCTGAGGAATTTGTGCCTACACCAGAGTGTGCAGGCAGTCCACACGCATCTGTTGTCGAAATTATGGTACGTGGCACAAGTTTTGCCCACCCCTGCTCAGTACGTAAGGCAGATAACCACTGTGATATTGTGGTATGTATGGAGGGGCGGGATATTCCGAGTACCTGTGTCAACTCTCTATCGGAAGGAAACGGACAGCGGCTTAAACCTGGTGGACCTACAAGCGAAATGCATGACGTTATACCTAGCACGCCTTCACCGGCAAGTGGGAAACTCGGAAGGATAACGGCAGAATGGCTCGCCACTTGGAGGAAGTATGTCCAAAGGGACAACCCACCACAATGGTTCTGTCTCCCCCATTGGCTATGCTACTTGCGTGCTTACTTCCAGGAATGGGCATATATAGAATAGGGGAATGCAGACGAGTCGTATCGCGGACCGAACTACCATATTTACTCATCACTTAAGGAGGGGCTGCAGGCAACGCGTCCACATGCGGCGTTAAGAAACACCCCAATTTCAAATGGAATGCAAGATGGGGAAATATTAGTTGCAAGCACCTCCCTCTGACGGTGCGGTCACGTTGGTATACCGTCACACATGACTTTACCCCCACAAACGAACGCCTGCACACAACAAACCTGACTGAGGATGGCCTCTGTCGCCTTTCCCATGCCACGGATACAACAATACACCTCCTGACCAGGTGCGGAGAGGTGGGGCTGGTTTGGAACTGGATGTGAGAGCGCTTAGCCATGTTTCTCCGGGTTGATAAAGTCACATTCCGGGAAAGTGGATACTGTTCCCGGACTTTAAATTATGGCCACCGCAAAAGCATCATGCGACATTATGGATACTTGGCCATATATCTTCTCCACTCATAGTCCCCCGACACTGCAGGACTATTCTGACTTCTTGCGCGGGTCACGATGGAAGACTTACGAAGGGAGCAAGGGCCGCCGGGTATATGGCGGATATTTAGAGGTGTTATAGCCAGAACCTCGGGCGGTGTGTCCCTCGATTCAGAGTCAGGAAGATAGATTAGATGTCAGTAGTGCGACTCTTTGCTAGGAATTTTCGCCAGTGGTAATCGTTTTGTTCGAGTGGTATTGCTTCCCCGCCTTTGTGTTATGCTTTAGGCTAAGTTGCATTCTTATTTTCACACTTGAGTTTTGTTACATGGCCAGACTGCTGATCAGTGGCGATACAGTGATCTTTACGCTGAACATTTGTGAGCCATCTGGCATCAAGGACACATATCAGATTCGTTGCTTAGACCATTTGTTGTTATTTGCACGGTTGAGTCTTGTGTGTATTTAGTTTATTAAGGGAAGAAACTGATTTAATAAAAAAAAATCCCGCTGGGTTCTTGGATGTTTGTCTCTTGCGAGTGTTGTGTGTTGTCAGGTAGACGTCTCTGCGTCGGGTTCATCACTCGCCCACAGGAGTCCTGCCGAGTGTGGTGTGTCTGTGATCGTGAAGCCTCGATAATGGGGAGGCCCTGGCCCACTAGGGACTATTACGCCATACAAAATTAAGATAGGAGGCGAGCCTTTGAGACATTACGTCACAAGACGGGAGGTTCCAGGTTCGGTTCCCGACAGGCTCCTTGAAAATTTCGAAGTGACGTATTCCTTCTGTCCGCATTCAGTAACCCTGGGGTCCACTCAGCCTTTAACAGAAATGAGTACCAAGGAATTTCTTTGGGTGTAAAATGCTGCCGGCGCGTAGATCTGACACCCCCCCCCCCCCCCCTCTGAGTTTTCGTGATTTGTTACGGAATAGCTGTTCTTGCTCGAAAATTTGCTGTGGTTCATCGGTGGCATACAAACAGCTGTAGTTATTTTAATCCATACTGGATTTTCTCCCATGGTGGTTGGTTGTTGTGCACGGTACGGGGGCTGTCTTATTACTGGATGTTTGTGCCGTTCAGATGACCCACCCCGACATGAAAATAGGAGGATGGATTCTATTTTAAAACCTTAAGTCTTACATTAATAGGCATACCCGTCCTTTGATTTTCGCGCCTGTAGTTGATGTGTAACTTAGGATTTCGGTGTTTAGCGGCGCAGTGTGAACACGATGCACCTTTCATTTTCTGTCTGTAACGGTAATTCTTTTTACTGACAGCCCTCCTCCTTTCGTCGTTATCAGACCGGCTGCTAACTGCAGCACAACGACGGCAGGGGACAAAAGTGGTGCTTCCGCCCCGGGCGGCGGAGTCCAAGGGGCGGCAAACTGATTATTTCAAATTCTGCGCTCAATGAAATCTAAATTATTGAGCCAAATAAAGGATAGTTGAAGAAAGGATTGTAACTTTTTAAGCTTGATGATTTATGTTAGAGGCGGCCATTGTAATTACTCGCGCCGGGCGCCAAGATCCTAGCTGCGCCACTGGGTACTAGTGATTCCAGGCCCTTAACCATGGGGAGCGAAAGTGGGTGCACTGCACCCACCATAAACGTAACTTGGCTAATAGCACTGGGGGGGGGGGGGGCAAAATTTACCATGGGTATTAGGAACCATATTTTACAAAAGAGTCAAATTTGAAAGGGGGGAAAATTGGTCCCATAAAACGCAAGTTTTCAATTTCTTTTTTCTATTTTTATTTGTCATTATTCATCCCAGTAACTAAAAACATTATCCCTAAGTTGAAAAAATATTGGGGGCATTAGCGCCCTTGCTCCTTCCCCTCCCCCAAGTTACGCGTATGGCACCCACTACAAACCTGGCTGCACCCACTAGGAAATTTCGAAATATCAAAGAAAAACGTGCTGATCAGAAGTGAGCTTCGTGAAGAAAATATCACGTAGACGATCCATGGAAAAAGCACACTTGTGACTGGCCGAGAGCGCGAGCGGAGGACAATAGATATGTGATAGACTCACGCGTAAAGAAAGCGATATTCTAGTTATAGTCGCATAGCAAAAGTGTGGGAGCATTGGTTAGAGTTCTATAGTGCATTCCACTTCCGGGAGCCCTTCCTCTAACATCGTGACCGTTCTAGGTATTCTGGCATGTGTCTGGCATCTTCAGCTACCGTTTGGAAAGCTGGCGCCACATGAAATCATCCACAAAGCATACTACTGTGATAGTACGTAAGCTCGCACATTCTCAAAAATGTATGTTAATTCAAGATGTTCCGTGCAATGTTATACAGCGCATTACATAATTAAAATTTTGATTTTGTGGTCCTGACAAACGTGCTTTCTACGCTTATGCATGCGTAATACACGTACACTGTGTACGTGTATTAGAGCATTATATGCGTATGTACAAATATGCATCCACACAAAGCCGCTGCACACAGTGTTCCGAGTCTGGCTGCCGGAGTGAGTACTTCCCACCCAAACGTTTACTGAAACTCGCACCACAACTAACCCACATCTTATCCGTGTAACGTAATGACAGGTCACAGCATGATACCATACAAGTCGCAACATATCTAACATGCACGTTTCTCTATTATTTCGTGATTGTTATTAGTGTCACCAGATGGCAGTAGTCGCGAGATTCTGGCCACGGATAAGGGCATTGCGGCTGCTGGGGAGTGCGGCAAAATGTGTCTATACAACCAACAAGAAATGCTGGAAATACGCTTTCCTGAAAAATAAGTGCTTGGACGTAAATACCTGAATGTAATTTTAGATAGTTAATAAAGTAATTATATGTGTATTTGGGGCGATGATTCTAGCGCTAATTTTCGTAATGTAGGGAAGTGGTTCGCATAGTTAGGTTCTATTAATGGCTCCTGGAAATTTCTTAAGTCTTTCAATACTTCGGGTGTGGAGTTCAAATTTTGTCACATTCCGAGGTTGCAATAGTGGCACTGTACATTACGTGTACATTACATAGTGTAACGTTACAATTTTTAATTTATGTAATATTCGGCTGCAGGTGGTGTTGCACTTACATAGTAATAGCCGGTCATATATCGAGCCAGGTTGGTCCACAAAGCAGTTGTTTTTGAATACATTATTTGTGCTCCTTTACTGTTCACGTTGTTGAGAACTCACAGACAACTTATATTCTTGTCATTTGAATGTCTCATGTGCGTTATAAGACGTTAGTTGCACAAGGCATTGCGTTGTATGGAAAACGTTAGGTATTCGCTTACAGTTTTTGTCTTCAGTAAAACCCCAATTTCAGTAACGAAGTATGTAACTAAAAGTGCAGAACTGTTTACAGCAGAATGTGTGAAATTTTTATTTGCCAGTTTATGTTTAATATGATCATGTTACACTATATAAGTGTTTTTGCAGATTGTTACATAACTGTCAACGGTGTTGCCAAAAGTGTTCATTATGTATCTGATGCATAAATATTCTAATTTTATAGAATTATTTAATATGAGAATTTCAAATTACTACACCGAAAAATTAAAGCGCAGTAGGATTGTGCTGTGTTATTTAGATTGCCGTTTTTGTGGGCACTGATTAATGAACTTGTTAAAAGTGGAATTACTTGTGTGGTTAAATCTTAAAATTATTCTGCTTAATTTCTGGAGCAGTGTATCCAGCTTATTTGGCTAAAGAAACAAAGATACTACTTATCCATTGCAGGTTAGTGATTGGAATACAATGTATATATTCTTTTCATCTGTTTCGACTGTCTTTTGATGTGTTGGGATGTTCATGCCTGTTGATAAGTTTGTTAATTGTCTCATTGAAAGCATCCCAGCATTAGTTGCTGGAATATAGACATGCACACCCACGACCATAGTTAATCTTCTCTG
Organism: Coptotermes formosanus; assembly: GCA_013340265.1. Taxonomy (NCBI): domain Eukaryota; kingdom Metazoa; phylum Arthropoda; class Insecta; order Blattodea; family Rhinotermitidae; genus Coptotermes; species Coptotermes formosanus. The sequence goes on from BLKM01001905.1 coordinate 150,668, forward strand.
TGATGCAGCTGCTCTAATGCCAGTGCAAGGAAGAAGATTTATAGATAACCGTCTATGAAATTATGTATACAGTAAATTACTTTTCTGGTATGTAAGTGAAGAGAACTGTGTGGTAAAATGATTGGAGCTCACAAACAGAATAATGGTAATTAAATGTGACCTTTAAGATTATGATGCTGTGGTCTGGTGGAGACATAAAAGGCAGTGGACCACAAATTTTCCAAAAATCTAGGCGCTACCTCAAAACTGTAGGCACCAAAAGTATGACGTGAAGCAATGTGTACTTAGAACCAGGGCTGTGGAGTCAGTACACAAACTTCTGACTGCAGCTCCTCAATTTTTAAAACTCCAACTCCGACTCTGACTCCTCCGTAAAATTTCAGTATATATTAATAATGGTAAATCTGTAAGACATTTCGTCACCACCAGGTGAATCATCAGGCTACTTTTTAGACTTATAACCTATTTTTAAGTATAAGTGTAATGGTTATTGTAGCTATCAGGGCTCTGAAATTGGAGTATCTAGTTAAGATTTTAAATTGAGTTTGGAGTCAGAGTCAGTACATTTTTACTGACTCCAACTCCGAATCCGACTCCAGCTCCACCTAAAATTCCTTCTGACTCTGACTCCACGACTCCGACTCCACAGCCCTGCTTAGAACCCACAAACATTAGGCACCACTCTACAGAATTCAGTTGTTGAGGTGACCTGGTGCCTGGAATTTGTGCACCACTAGCATAAGGTTGCTTCAAGATGTTTCTTAACTTCCACACTAAACTTAATAACCCAGAATGCCATAATCTGAATCTTCACTACTGTGAAAACCACAACACTCGTTAGAATACCATAGTGTTTTTTGTGCTGATTTTTACAGTTCTGTTATTTGTAATAAGTAAAACAGTGAGACATGGTATGAAGTGTCTATGTGTCCCATAATCATTTTAGTAGCTGGCTGTCTGAGTAGATAATGTACTTTGCCTTGAAGTCATTCAACATTGCTAAGTGCTACCACGTACTAGTAACTTAATGAACCACTTGAGCCAACTGCATGATGTTTAATGATAAGCACATACTTTACTAGTAATGTAACCACCATCTTCCAGAAATTTGTCCAGAACTAACTCTGGAAGTGTGCTTCTATATTACAGTAATTGAGTACGTATGAAATACCCTCTTTTTTGTGAGTTATGTGCCATCAGCAGGGGCCGCAGTGGCACAGTTGGTTGAGGCACTGCCCTACAAACCGGCAGGTCATGGGTTCTATCCCGGATGGTGTCAGTGGATTTTTTCATTGGCATAATCCTGTCGGTTGCACTATGGCCCTGGGGTCAACTCAGCCTGTAACAGAAATGCGTACCACGAATATTTCCTGGGGGGTAAATGCGGCCGGTGCGTATGACTGACAACCTACCACCTGCATGTGCTGATTGTCTAGAAATGTGGGAGCCTCGACCTCCTGGAACCCTCTGGGCCTGTCCAGGTCTGTAATGGGACCTTTATATGCCATCAGCAAACAGAGTTTTTAAGAACCAGTGTTTTCCATTATTTGTTTTAAGAAGACGTGGAGGTGGGACACAATAGAGAACAAGTGTTTTTTTCACAGCATATTACATCTCTCTTAGGGCAGTCGTGAATTTACATGGTTTGAAGTCAAGTAAATTCTCAACACAGACAAACAGTGGTTTGCTAATAGACTGTACTTGTAAATCGTACTGCATGAAATTGTTTTCCCCTTGACAATTTCTTCTGTCATTTCTTAATGCGGTAGAATTCCTTTAATGCGGCACTCATGAGACTGGACAGGTGCTGGATTGTAAAATATTCCGTATCATCAGACTACCTAAATTTTGCAGCCAGCCATCAGAGAATGAGCACTTGTCAGTTATTTTCATTTTGTCATAAAAAGGCATAACTTTTTCAATTAGTATAGGCCCAGTCATGGGTTTTCCTTTGGAAGGCACTGCTGTAAACCACTGATAGAGCACCTTTACCAGTTGCGCTAAAATAGGCTGTTTCAGTGTCTGTTGCTTGGAAAGGCCCTTCACACTTTCACATAAACGATTGTCATTGGTCCTGTTTCTTTGTATCGTAGATAGTTGAAGATCTGATCTTGTGTGAAGCCATAACCACATGCTTTTGCCACTTTGAAGCCTCTCAATTATTTCAAGTTCCTGAGGAATCATTGAGGTTACATATTGGCTTTTGCCAGGAGTACCTTGGTTACTCATCTTGGGATCTTTTGAAGACATTATTATAGCTCAATGTGCTCAACAAAGTCTGGATAACGTAGGATAAAGTAACGGAATCATGTATTGATGGTGAAACTTCTGGTCAGAGATCACACATATCTGATCTTGGGACTATTTTCCTGAAGTGCCAAACTGTCAGGATTTCCGAGGAAAGGAATTTTACTATATTACTGTATGAACTGAATATATTATGTACCATTGACTAATACCATGATTCCTTTCTCACCTGTCACCAGTAGTACTTCACTTGTACTGGACAAGCAGACAAATGATATTTGTAAGCCCTGTGTTTAAATGTGATTATATGTTTGCAGATATTGAGTATGTGATTCTGCAGTGTTCTGATGATAGAAAGTATGCTCATGTATATCACATATCATCATTCAGTTTTTGGACTTAGCCCATCATTCTTTGTTGAAAAGTACAGAAAGTGAACACAACTTTCAGTGCTTGACAATAAATCTGTCTGTTGGGCCCAAGTGAGTAGATGTTTTTTCACCCTTTTACAGAGCCTGCGTCAAAAACACTGTGCTCAGTTTTTGTATTCTTAAATGCGCGATGAGTGACAAGCCCCAAAAACAGAAGATCGCAAAGTCGAGTACCTGGAATAATATGTAGTTACATGTTAAGAAGTTTTGTAAATGTTTGTTGTGGCAGAACACAGTACAGTTCTGACCTCACACCGTACCATCAGACTGTCACTTATTTGGTCCTTTGTAAAGGACCTATGAGGACACCGTTATGCCAGTGATGGGGCACTGCAAAACACTGTCTGCAAGTGACTGCAGAGGCAGGGGCTAATACATGTTCTTGTTCAAAGGTGGAAGAATAATTTTGACAAATATGGAGACTACACTGAAAAATAACTATGCCTGTAGCAAGATTGTGTTGAAGTTCCATCAAATTTTCACATGTCCAACTTGTAAATAGCGTGAAATAAAAAATAGATATTACTTGCTGAGTGTGCCTTGTAAAATGTATGTAGTAGGTATAACTGTACAGAAAAATGCATACATGCACTGTAGCAGGTTTATTAAATTTTACTGTGCCCAATGCAGGATACAGATTGTCTTTGTTCTGCATGAATTAGTGTGCAGTATTATCATGGCAGTAGCAAGATTAATTTTTTACACACTGTAAATATTTAATTGAAAGACTTGACATTAAATATGCAGACTAAGATATTAAGTAAGGTATTTTGTCCAGTTGCTATTTCTTATATCCAGATTTCAGTGCTTTGCTCATTATCAGCCATGAAACGGAACCATCATTTTTGACTTCAGATTTTAAAATAAGGAATGAAAAGGTTACTGAGAGAAAAACAATAGTAAACAAATTATTTTCAGCTAGTGTAATCTGATCTACTTGATTTCATTTTTTAGATAAATTAGCTCAACTTCTGTGACCATTGTGCAATGTTTGAGTGGGCATACAGTGGAGTGAATGGATCTGTGCCTGGTAATGGTGGCCCAGAATGTGCTTCATTTCTTTCCCCATCAAGAAGAATAATTGAGACGGGCATAACATTGGCCATTGCTGTGATATGTATCATGTGGGGCTACAGGCACCTGTCTCTGATACCACACATCTGCAGTTGTAGCCAGAAAAATGATACTGGTAAACGGGTGCTATTGGTTGTCACATCCCTGATGTGGGGGATGGAAATAGGTTTCAAATGTGCATCAAGAACTGTGATATATTTATTCAATCCATGCCATATTACGACAGCTTTACAGGCAAGTATCAGCATGTGTAGTTACCTCCTGTTGTTTATATAGCAGTACAGAAGGAAGGGTAGAATGGCTAGTGTTACATATGTTTTTATCTTGATAACATCAGCAATAGTTTCTTTAGAGAAGGAGATTACCTGTAATTCTAAGAAGTTAAAATGTAATTGCCAGGTAATTTTAAACCATTTTTTAACTGCTGTCAACACTGTCAGTTCTTCGAGTTTTGTGGATTGTATACCTTGTGTTATGTAAAGATTTTATGTGATCATGTCTGCTATACAGGAACAGAACATGAATAATGGTCACATATACAAAATTATGTTACTGCATAGGGCTTTAGAAACCTTACACACTGTTCTGAAAAATCCCTTAATTATTTAAAGATAAACACGATCCACGCTTGTCTTTCATCGAGGGCTGGTTGAGTGGGTGCATTTAAGGCCACAGTATGAATGGACTCAGCCTCACCCCACTCCTGCAGAAGAAAACTATGTATTTAGTGCTTCCATGGATTAGTCTTTGGCTCAGTATGTGCTCTCCATTATTCTGTCAGACTGTTTATAATTTGAAGCATGTGTATGTCAATGGCTTTGGCAAGGTGGGTTGGTTCTAGTCATGATGGCAGATGCAAGGGGACTGTCAGGTTTTACTTTCACGTATACTACTTTCAAACGTTTTCGTGCGTCATATTTAACATTCTGTAGCCATCTGTTTTGTATGGCCATTCGTGGCATGCTAAATGCTCACAACAGTTCTCTGAGACTTTTTTCTCTCACAAACCACTATCAAAACCCAAACATGTACATGTACCACTGGGTATTGAAAATATTAATAACAGATAGTGTGTGCTTTGAGCATCCAGGTACAGTGGATTTGAAGTCTTCAAACCTGCTAACCAGCAAAACAAAAACACTCTGGAAACCTCAAATCTCATAATTTATACTTTTCTGATTTAATGTTTTGTTCTGTTAATGTTCATTGTACAGCACTTTAACCCTTTAAAGACAAAGCATATCTGTTTTATATAAGGACTCAGTGTGTACCGCGCAGTAGTCACTTACCACTTCAGTTATAAAAACCAATGTGTTACTGTTTTATAAGGCAAAAGTTGCTGTTTGTTCTGAGATCCATACAAAACGCATAAACGCAATGTGGGCACCACGTAGAATTTTTTAATGTTAAACCCGGTGGTATGTAAAGTTACCGCTAGGCTTTAAAAGGCTAATGTACTATTAAAATATCAAAGTAAAATGAGTAGTAAAATATTCTGATAACATCAGCTGCTGGATTCTAGGTGGCACATTTCTGATAGTGAGTATGAAATCCCATTCCAGCTGCAGGCAGTTTCTCTGTCTCGTCTGGATTAATGCCTTGGCAGAAAAAGTTTTTTGCACAAGTGTGGTGATCCAAATGGTAGCCAAGCTATAACTGAAATCTGTCCAAAGGAAAGGTAGTCCTTGCTCATTTCACACCAGAATTCCAAAAGGGATGTTCCCTTGAAAATTGTCTGAAACCTGCACTCTATCATTTCTGTGCATTCTCATTGAGTTTTGACGTCTTTTTACATAATTTGAAATGTATTCTGAATTGCACTAATACAAAAAAATTAAAACAGTACACCATGCACTACTTTCTGGATTAAAATAATTCAGACTAAACTTATGCTCAGACTGTGATATGTATTGCTAACAAAGCTAAACCACAGTACCAAAGTCACTGTACATTTACCAATACTGAACTGCAGCATTGTAAATGAAAAACTTACAGATGATGTTAATAATCAAAAGAAAAATTCTGAGTTCAAATAATTTAGGTCACATAGTGGTCACACTGCCAAGCTGATGCACAGGCTTAGTTCCTAAGTGGCTGTAAACTTTCTTAGAAAAATACAAATAAATATTATAATGCTTCCTTGCTTACTTGCTGCTGCACACAGTCAGCAGAGTTTCAAGTTATTAGGATTTCTTCCTCGCAAAACGTTAACTGCCTGCCGCTTCAAATTTCACTCCCAAAATACTGACCTGTTAATGACTGTTAGACAGTACACTGGAACTTACTGCCTTGGTTTGGTTATGCTGGCTTCTTTTCCACTGTGCCTTTTGCAGCCTGTGTCAGGTCGATGGAAAGATTGGTTTTTTACCACAGTGATGTTTCATAATCTCAGGTTTTCTTTGGTGCTGGGTTCAACGTGGCTGCATGTTTCAAATATTGTACTTTAAATAGCTGAAAGCTTTTGAGATTGTGGTATTCTGTTATATTAATTTCATTAATTGATGCTGAAGCCACATGGTGTAGCTTGGATGACTGTGATACTGTAGTTACAGTTCTTGGAGATTTTCTGAAGCATGCCTGGATCATGAACAGACGGTCCTCCCAGTAACTGAAAAGACATTGAACAAGGGATTCTTATGTCAGGCTGCATATCCCTTGATACAGTTTCAAGCTGTGCTTGCCCTAGACCTTCTAGAAATGTCAATTGGCAGAGAAATTTCAGATCTAATTACATGTGTGTAATGAGACAAGTTGCATAATTTCATTAAGCTTCATCATTGATTCTGACGCTGTGAGCAAACTATACCTTCATGGCCTTCTGATAATCTTAAATTTACACAGGACCATAAAAACCCATTGTTAGGTTATAATGTAGCTACATATACTGCACCCTACCAGAGTATGGTCTTAGACTGCTTCCAGGGATTAGAAATACAGCCCATACCACACTCAACTCTGTTGGGTATGGGATATACACCACTGCCTGTTTTTGAGGGGCTGTTATTTGCATTTCAGTTCAAAAGTCAATTATGATTTAAGACATTTGGGCTTCAACTGAATGAGTTCTATTCTGTACATACTGTACGGCTGTTATGAGTATACTGTACAGAGTTGACACTGATGGTGATGCAGGATAGTATCAAAATTTGTGTGTTACAAATTAGTGGAAGTGCAAGGCACTAGACCAGAACAACAGTGTATATCCAACTAACTGTTTTGATATAATAGGCACGTATAGTCTCTGATGCTGACATGCCTGTGAACCCCTCCCTACACACACCACAGAGGCATGCTTATACCTTTTTATTTATTATGAAGGTCCTTTAAGAGGCAATACCACCTTTCATCATGCCAGCTTTTGTGAAATCACAGATACTTCTTTTACTTATATTAGTGACATCTGTGTACTACAAATCTAGATATGATGAATATACTTTCATTACAGATATATTTGCTGGCTGCACAGCCCAGCAAACTAGTTACTGTAATATATAGACTTCAGTTGAATTTCTTGAATGGTGCAGTCTTGGCATGCGCCTTTCCTTGGACAGAAACTCGAGTGGTGAGTGTCAGTGCTTGATTGCATGTATAACAGCTCTCATTCTTTAAAACTTATGTTGTCATTATCTGTGTAACCTTTCAGCTTTCAGTATAGTTATGTTTGGTTATATTGATGTAATTTAATGTAAAGAATATTCTCCTGAAGTATGGCAGATAATGCCTGGTACATTCTGTGTGTCCTGAAGGTGTGGCAGTGAAATACTAGTGATAGACAAACTTTGATGGGTCACACTCTTCCAGTGATTATTTATTCATACTTATCAACATTAAATCATTAACAATTTATGGTGTTTTTACTGTCCTAAATTTGTTTTTGATGCAAAAAATATTACTGTATCTTCATTCATGAACTTGTTATCAGATGTAACACAGATACAATGGTGATTAATTTTCATAAGCTAGAAAATTTTTTCCATTGGTTAGTACTTCATCCCAAAGGTCACTTAGTTCCTTGCCTTTTAAACACTACATATGTTAGTGTAAAACTGAAATAAGTGTGTTGAAAATACTACACACCTCCAGACAAAGTTAGGCACTTGGGATTTGAGGATCATGAAGCAGTTTTCTTAGACTAGATTGCAATATGCAAACACAGCTAGAAATATCTTCAGCACCTCGAATTGTGAATCTAACATATTTCTTTTTACATAATTTCAGTTGCCGTTTGAAAAATCTATATACTGGATTCAGCACAGTATGATGGTGATTGTGCCTTATTATTTACTTCGGTTGGGAGGTAAGAGACACCTCATACCATGTACAGCAGTTCTGCTATTACACTTGTTTTTTTAACACTAATTGGCTATAATGTGATTGTTGAATAGGTGAACATTGTTTGTATAATGGAAGCTTCCGCATATGCACATTGGATATTATGTGATTTCAGTGATAATTGTGAAGATACAAGGTTGGATGATGGGCCAAATTTTTTCTGATCTGACCCTGTTTTTATTGCACTGTTTCGTATATTGCGGGGTCTCTTAAGAATGCATCCGTCAACTATCACATTATAGCATAACTGACTGTACTTTTACTTACGTGACATACAGTCAGCCACACACAATAATGGCAGGCAGGAAAGTGGTAGAAATACAAAATCAGAGATGATTTTAAGTACATACCTAATGCATGTAGTGAGACTCCATTGGCCTAATACATGTCTTTCATTTACTGTGCTCCTGAAATCTGTCTTGACATGCATTAGAAGGTTCTCAGTCATTACTGTTTCATTATTTTTCTCTAAATATTTGGGGAGTTTTGAAAGCAGTTAACAGTCTTGATTTTCGTTGATCTAACTATACCAGTCATCCTAACATTATAACTTCGAAATCCAGTTGTGTATAAAATAAAACTCTAACACTTAATGCAGTGCAGAGGTCTAGCTTCTTTGCTTATTTTGTGAGGAACATATGAATAGTACCAGCATAGACGCTGTGCAACCATCTCACAAGGAAGCACTATGGGCTCTGCTAATCAAAAATACTCATATTTGTATGTAAGAATATGTCTTTGAAAAATATGCGGCATTTGTTATAACTTCTGTTAGAATGTAAAATCATGGTGGCAGTACAAGTTCTGTACTAGTTCTTTGTATGACAGTCGTAATTAATGAGTCATTAGAGCAATGCATGTGAAATTTTGTGTACAGAGATCATAAACGTACCTGCATATTCTATGTGACATGATATTTGTATGTTAACCATTACAAACATGGAAATATGACATAACTCTGATATAACTGGAATTTCTACTAGTGGAAAGTGTGCAGAGACATGGGTCACTGAATTTATTATAGTGCTTGCTAGCCTCACCATGTAGATTGAAGTGTTTCGAGGAAATGAGTTATCATATGAAGCGGGGCCAAAAAGTTTTGCCTCCAGATAAATAAAACACGAAGGAAGGAAGATATTTAAGTGAAACAAAAGAAAGAAATGTACCTTTAACCTTTATTTACAATTGTGCATGATCATTTTTCCACATAATCTCCTCCAACTTCAATACACTTTCGCCAATGTTCAACAAGTTTTTGAATTCTGTCCTTAAAAAGTAGTTTTCTTTCTCCCAAACCCACTGGTATACTGCAGCCTTGACTTCTTCATCAGAGCTGAAGTTTTGGCCCCTGAGGTCTTCCTTCAGTTTGGGGAACAACGGAAATTGCTAGGCGCGAGATCCGGGCTGTAGGCTGGATGTGGTAACACTGTAAACCCCAAACGTGCAATGGCATCACTTGTGGCAGCACTTGCATGAGGCCTGGCATTGTCTTGTTGAAGCAAGACATCATCAATTTCTGCACTCTTCCTCATTATGCATTTTTTTTAGACTTTCTAGGGTTTCAGTGTAGTGTTCTGGGTTCACTGTAGCACCTTTTTTCAGGAAGTCGGCGATCACAACACCTTCAGAATTCCAGAATGCAGTCAGCATGACTTTTGAGCAGAGGCTTTGGTTTTGAATTTCTTTGGCGCTGGTGATCCTTTGTGTGGATGTTTCATAGACTGTGTTTTGTTCTCGGGATCATAGTGATGCACCCAAGTTTCATCACCTGTCACTATCCGCCATAGAAATCCCTCACCTTCTTCTTCAAAACGACCCATAATTTCCGCTGAAACTCTTGACTTCTTCTGCTTTCATCTCATCAGTCAGTTTTTGACGGACCCACCTGGCACAAAATTTTCAGAATCCAAGAAAGTTGATAATGTGTCCCACTCTTTCTTTAGAAATTTCCAGTTTAATGGGAATGTCCTTCTGTTTAATTCTACAATTTTCTCGAATCATTTCTTCAACGTGTTCGTGATGGGACCCATCTGTTGCTGTCGGTGGCCTCTCCAACCTTGGTTTGTCACATAAACTTGCTTCCGCCAATACTTCTTGCTTAAACTGCAGTACACAACGTCTGTGCTTACATCAACACATTAATCCCCATACGCTGCCTGCATACAGCGACGTATTTCGACAGGAGAAATTTTTTCCACAGTCAAGAACTCGATAACGACACATTGTTTGAACTGAATGTCCTCACAGCCTTTCATTTTGACTGGCACTGAACAGGAGTTATGGATAGCTGTAGGTTCAAGGTTACATGTGATGGAGAGGAGATATGATGTGATTGTGTGAAGCTGGTTCTATCCAATTTTCATTATCCTAACAAAAAATATGACAGAGGAGGCAAAACTTCTGAGCCCACCCTCGTAAGTTTGTCCCATTACTGCTTGTTGTCTTTTATGTGTGAATGATGAATACATATCCAGGCAGTTTGGAGAGTTGACTGTATGTCCAGTGTCTTGCATTTCTGTGATCTTTAAATTGTGAGTATTAGAAGTTTTAGCTTTTATTTTAGAGTCTTATCATTTCTACATTCCTTTATCACAAGTTGGGTTGTGGACTTAGTGAATTTAGAACAGCACATACAAACGTGGATGCTGACATGCTTTTGAACCAACTGACCCACCCATGCATGCATGCGTGCTCTCCTCCACACACACACACACACACACACACACACACACACACAAGTCATGCAGATTTGTACTTACTTCAGACATTATGAAACTCTATAGCAAAGATGTGTTTAACATTTACTGTATTTTCAGATATCACTTTGTAATGCAGGAAGTTCAGTTGAAAACCAACCCAGAGACACAGCATAAGTAATGACCTCACATTTCCACATATAATATATATACAACTTACCACATGTTAGATTAGGTGCTTGAAATAACCTTCAGCTCTCAGGTATACGTGATTTCAAAGGAACTGAAACACTGGGAAACCGTACTCTAAATTTCTTATGACACTTTCAGTGTCATCCTTGTATAGGCTTACACAGTGAATATGCTGTGCATTAAACAGTACTGCTTACCCATGAATGAAACAAATTCAAGTTGTGTTGTGTTTCTCACATGTCATACAATGGATTGAACTCAACTGTGTGCCGGCAGTTATGAAATGCCCCCAGCACCTACGACAGTAAGACTGGCTGCGTGTGAGTCACGCAGTTATGCATTAAGTTATATTATGTATTTTATAGTCTAACATGCAGGTATATTATTTATTTTATATATACAAAATGCAATAAAATGTAAGGCTAAAGCATGCTGTGCATCTGGATTCAGTTTTCAGGTGATGTCTCTGTATTTGAGAGGGAGTCATTAATAGCAGCCAAAATTAAAGTAAGCAAGGGCATTACCAGGTGAGATCATTTATTTTTCCACATGATACCTGGAAACATTAAAACACTTCTCCCATCATATTACTGACCTCTGAAAATCAGCTGCCTGAAACTGTGTTGGCTGCTGCTGTAGCCACATCAAACGTAACATTCAACCTCTGCGTTTCCACCAAGGTGTTCTTTGAATTTACCAAGGAGGTGAAAATTGCTCAGTGTGAGGTCCAGGCTGTAGGACAGGTGATCAAAAAGTTCCCTGCACTGCATTAGATCTGTCATTGTCATGTAAGAGCAGTAGATCTCTTGTCAGGAGCCCAGGTTGTTTTCTGCAGATTGAGTCTTACTTGTTTGCAGAACTGCACAGTATTATGTGGCATTGATGGTTTCACCAGGCCTTTGAAAAATGGACAGACAGTTGTGTCGCGAGAAATTCAACATTTTGTCATTTTGTGCTCAAGATTCAGGTCTCTGGGAACCCACCTAGTGCAAACTTTTGGAAACAGCAAGTGATGATGCATTGTGCTGCTGGCTAACCTGTGTGGAAAGCCCAGTAGCAACTGCTACTTTACCTGTTCTTATCTCTCTGTCCGCTCAGATTGTTACTTACACCTGCCCCACAGGTGCATTTGTCACAATTTCAGCTGGGCAGATAGGTCTGGCATCATATTCCAGTTTTGAACGTCTTGTAGGAATTTCTTAACCCCGTTTAGACAGACTTTCCATGACAATTCTTGCAGTACACAGGAAGCATATGTTTATGATTGTCCCTCACCCAATGTCCTTTTACCCACCTAAAACGAACCATGACACACTGCTCAGTGATTGTGCAGTTCTGCACAATACAGTCATCATATTTAACAACTCAGGACACGTGTCACACACATGCAATGCACTTGTGGTGTGGAACCACTCTGCAATATGCTAACCCCAGCCCCATACTTTGTAATTTCCTACAGTCAGTAGTAGCAACATCATGGACACATGAATATGCAGCAGCATTATCACCACTTGCTCTGGGGTTCTGAAAATCGTGTGATTAACCTGGGAAAAGTATGCTAATTTGTTAGAGTAAAACTTTTCAAAATGAGGTAAAAACGAGGTAGCCCTGCAAAACATTTTAGTGTTCAGTTTGATAGCCATAACGAGTGGACCCTTGGAGAAAGGCATATGAAATTTCATATGGAGATAGCTCATGATAAAATATTGTTTTATGATAGAAACGTGGCAGCTGTAAGAAACTCTGGGACCATGAAAATGGAGTTTTGAGGTTATGTCTAAAAAATTTAACATATGCAGAATCTGTACTTGAGTAACGTGTTCTTTACAGGAATAAAACAAAATGACAGGTACACTAGTATGTTTGTAAAACAGAAATCTGTGCAGTAGGAAACTACACTTTGTGGTTTCCACTCAAGATGTGTTGACCCAGTCAGAAATGCTAGAGATAGTGAAATAAATGGCCTAAACAAACCCAGAAATATCTAGTCATAAATGGTTCTTGTTTTTTATGTTATCTCAAAAACTGCATCTTTGTCAGTGAGATGCATACATCAGAGTGAGTATTACTCATGCTGTGTAAATATTCAGTGCTCCCTACCCACCTACCTGCATACTTACCTATCTTCCAGAGTGCAGCTGGCCAAATGCACTGTGATTAATTTGGTATTGGAGATTTTTCCAGCCAAAGTTTGAGTTGGATCATTATTCTGATCACATAGTTGCTGTCATTATGATGAAGAGAAATATTGCCATGTTGATGTGAATTACATTCTTTCACATTCTGGGTGTGATGTAGTCCACAAAATGTATTAATGCAACAACATATCTACTCCTCAGGGGCATATAATGTGGAGAAGTATTCAGACTTCAGCTGGTGTCTTGTGGCCTACGGGATGAATCTTGTTTATCACTTTGTAGTTCTACAGATGGTTGCCATTGTAAGTACACTTACTGTCTGCTGTCACTTCTGTCTGCTCGAGGGTCACGGTATGTTGCGAAATGAAAAAGAGAAGTAGTTGTCTCCTTTTTGCAGGCATATCCTCTTTCCCTGTGAGGGGTAGCAACTCCTTACTGTAAAAACATAATACATTATGAAGTGACTGGATATTTGGTCCTAAGACTGATGAGGTAACAGAAGACTGGAGGAATTGCATAAAAAGGAGCTCCACGAATTGTACTTCTCAGCAAACATTATTTGGGTGATCAAATAAAAAAGAATGAGATGGGTGGGGCATGTGGCTTTATGGGGGAGAGGAGAGGTGCTTACAGGGTTTTTGTGGGGAAACCTGAGGGGAAATAGGCATAGATCACCACCACCACCACCGCTGCTGCTGCTGCCATCGCAACAGCCCTCCAGCAGCCAAGGCCTTCCATAATCTCTTATCCCAGATTTCCTGGTTCAGGGCAACACTTCCAGTTTCGTATTGTTATGGCCTTGCTATCATCATACACTGCATCCTCCCGTCTAATTTTTGGTCTTCCTCTGCTTGCACCTCCTGGATTACTAATTAGGATTCTCTTCACAAGTCTGCCTTCCTCCAGTCTAATGACATGTCCTGCCCATCTCAGCCATCCCATCTTTATGAACATTATTATAGTCTCCTCCTTGTAAAGGTCATGTAACTCCTTGTTGTTTCTTTTGCACCATTCATCTCCTTCTTTGATGGGACCATAAATTGCCCTGAAGATCCTCCTTTCAAACACCCCAAGGCTTGCAATGTCTGCTACCTTTAATGGTCATGTTTCTGACCCATATGCCAGCACTGGCCTGATTGGCATCCTATATATTTTTATTTTATTGGGGTGTGATAAGAACCTAGATTTCAGTTGTCTGTTGAGTCCATGATGGCATTTATTAGGAACCACAATGCTTTGTTTTATTTCTTGGCTCACATTGTCATGACTTATTAGGCAGCCCAAGTAGGAGAATTTTTCCACGCATTCAAATTTGTAATCTCTTACAGTGAAGTACTTTTCTTAAAATGGCTGTGGCCAGAGACCATATATTTTGTTTTTTTGTTCATATACCAGGAGAGCCATTCTCTTCGCTGCCCTTCCCAGCGAAAGGAAGACTTCTAATGCCATCGGAGTCCTGGCGACAATATCAATGTCATCAGCATACCCCAACAGCTGTATAATCTTGTAATACATAGTGCCTCCTTTCTGTAGGCCCCTTTTTGTTTTTATTTCGCCAGACATCATCCTGTATTTTCGCTCTGTTCGAAGTGTCTCCATCATTGTCATTTTCACTAGTCTTGTCAGTCTGGCCAGTATATTCAGCTGTTTCATTGCCTGATATAATTGGTCGCTACCCACTGTGTCATAGGCCGATTTAAAATCAATAAAGAGATGGTATGTTGTTAAGTTATATTCATTTGTTTTTTGTAGCAACATCCGCAAGGTGAAGATCTGTTCTACTGCGGATCTGTTTGGCCTGAAACCATACTGATGATTCCCTGTAATTTTTTCTGTATAAGAGATAGTCATTCGTAAAGTACATTCGATAGTATCTTGTAGCCTGCATTTAACAGGCTAACCCCTCAGTAGCTGGAACAAATTAACGGGTCTCCCTTCTTCAGTATTGGGCATAGTGTATTCAAATTCCATTTCTTGGGCATTTCTTCTACATCCCAGGTGTTAGCTATCAGCTCCAGGATTTTCTTTTCACATTCTTTGCCTCCGAATTTGTACAGCTGTGCCTGCAGAGTTTCAGATCTGGGTGCTTTACCATTTTTTAGTTTTTGGATTGCTCGCTTAACTTCTTCTGAGGATGGCGGCCTTTCTTACCCCTCCAAGTCTCTTATAGAGCTCTCGCTTGTTTTCTCCCCAGCCTGTTCCTGTACCTGCCCAGCCAGTAATTCTCCAATGTGTCTGTGCCACCTCTCTGATATACTTGCCTTGTCACAGAGTATCTCACCTTGCTCATTCTTGTATACTGTCAGCCTAGCCTTATATTTGTTATGGGCTTTATTTATTCTTTATAAAACTTTCTGGCCTGCTGCATTTTATGTAGCTCCTCCAATTCTTCCCTCTTTCAATTTTCATATCGCCTTTTCCGTCTTCTGTGTACTTCTTCTCATGTCTTGCTATGCAGTGTGCTTCCACGGACGATCTGGTGTACCTTCTCTGCTGCATTAAGCCACATGCTTTATTCTTTGCATCCGTTGCTGTGTTACATTCGCTATCAAACCAGTCATCAGTTTTCCTTCCCTTACCTGCTCCCCCAGCACTTCTATTGCTGCTTAACTAACACTGTATGGCAAATATCTCCATCTCTCTTGCACTGGGGTATTATCTTCCTGCTCAGAATCCACCAAATACTTGCTCACTTTATGTGCGTACATCTGGGCAATATCATCAGACCTTAGTTTCTCAGAGTTTTCTGCTTTTATCTCCCGGAAGATTCTTAGCATTAGAAGTTCATGACTGAATACATGTTAATACTGAAAATGATCTGAATCAGTGTTTGCTCCTCTGTATGTTTTCACATCCAACAGATCTGAGACATGCCATCGGTTAATCAGCACATGATCAGTTTGAGTAGAGGTCGATTTATCTGGACTCTTCCAGATTCTCAAGTGTATTTCCTTGTGCTTAAACATTGTAGACACTATAACTAATCCCCTCAATGCAGCACAATTTATGACCTTTTCCCCATTGTTGTTGGTTTGTTTGTGCAGCCCTTTCATTACCAATGACTAGGAAAAACTTATCCTTATTCCCGAGCTGTGCTTTTGCATTGCCCATAATTAACACATTGCCGTCTGGGTGCCCCTTTAATTAAATACCCCCTGTTCTCGGACGTTTTACACACTTTAAATGTGAAACACCTGAATGGATTCTTAGTTACCATTTGACAGTATAGATGAAACTCCTGAACCCAGTATGGAAGAAACTGCACATAGAGGTTCCAATAGTTGCTCGGTGAGTGGTATCTCTCAAAACAAGACCCTTTGTGAAGCGGAACAATGCAGAATTTACAAATGTATGTAGTTTCACTTTGCTTCTTATGTTCTGCACTTCCTTTACCCTGTCTTGCAGGATACTTCTTCCCTTGCCCTTCCCACCAGCAACAATTTTGTCCAGTGTGTGTTTGTTGAAATCCCCCAACAGTCTGCACTGGGGTCCTGTTTAGGCCCCCTTGGTGCTGGTTGCCTCTCTGACCATTGCATTTCATCAGACCTGGGCTCGGTTGTATTCTGGACTTTTGATATCCACGACCTTTCTACCCGGTGCAGGAAGCTCTTGAACTTTTGTTTGTGTTTAGTGTTCTGTACACAAAAAATGCATTAAGTTGTGCACAGTTTAGCAGATACAGTACCAACTTTGTCAACCATTTGATAGTTTTCCTCAAAATTGAGTAATAACTGAGGTACTGGCCTGCCCTTCCAATGCCCTTCGTGAATTTATTGCACTGGACAACAGCATTAGGTTTCTTTATTTACAGGTTTGTTTTTCTGTCTTTCCTTCCAGTGTTCCCTAATGTTGCGTCACGTATCGTATTTATCATGGCACAAGTCTCTTCTCCTTCGATGCTTGGACCATGATGTCACCCTTCCTCCAGAACACTGACTGACTTTTTCATCTGGATGGCTTCCCATTCTAGGTCTCGTGGAATGCCTCTGTTAGCCCTCATAGTGCCACACACACTCTCACTTTCTGTCTAGCAATGTTTCAGCTACTTTCACACTATCATAGAAATTGTCTAGAGAGATGTAATGATTCTGGCCTAAGTTTCTGTCTAAAAGTGATAATACTGTGTCCTCCAACTTCTTCCCCTCGGCTGCATATATATCTATGTGACAGACATAATCTAATAGTGCCTCACACACCATTCTCGCCAGCATGTCACATTTTGTTGTTTTTCTTGGATTGTACATCAGAAATTTCAGGCGACCCCACTGTAGGTTCATGGCTTCTTCAAGTGACAGTTCTGGCTTTGGGCTGTAAACTGACCTATATTTATGCAGAAAATATTCATACACAGGCTGCATTTGGAATAGCCCCCCTGCATCTTGTGTTTTCTGGCTGTTGTCACTACAAATGCCAGGCTTGCCAAATAAAATCAAAACAGTTTCTGCTCAAGGGACAAGGTTGCGACTGTTTACGTGAACTACTTGTGGGGACGTCACTGTTACTTTCCAAAATTTCAGATTCACTATCATCAGAAACATCAGAACATGTGGCTGCATATAACTCGCACAAAATATTGTGGTCTTTCATTACCCTCCTACTCAAAGCCATGATTGCAACCAAAGGAGCTTGCAAAAGAAAATACAGAGCATATCTCGTTCTGTGGTCGCTTTGTTGCAGTCATATGATTCTACGAATGTGGGGTTAGGAAGGGTCAGTGTGCTTGTAACTTGAGACCCAGACATCCTGCTTCAAGCCACCGATAACCTTGACACGATATGTTAGACAGAACGGCCCGCAGACATAGGTATACGACATCACGCATGAAAAGGTCGAAATACGTGACCCGTCGACAATGCATGGCTTAGCAATCACATCTTTATACGTGGCCCAACGACAAAGTGTTAATATCATGCTGAGGGCATCTGTCATAAATGTTTTCCAACTGTGCATAGAATGCTGTCTTATCTCCATCTGAAGGTTTCTTTGTGGGGGCATGTATATTAATAATACTATAGTTAAAGAATTTCCCTGTTAGTCATAAGTGGCAAATGCATGGGTTATATGTGTCAAAGTTTAAAACTAGATGTTTTGCTCTTTTATGCACAGTAAAACTAACTACAAGTGCATGCTCCTTATCGTGACAGCTATGGAATATTATATGTCCCGCTTTCTCCATCATTCCTTTTCCGAACTGTCATATCTCCTGAAGGCATGTTACATCTGTGTTATAAGGTCCCTGCTCACCCAACAACATTTGTAAGTATTTTGGTCTATAGAGAGACAACACATTCCATATACCAAAAGTCAATTCCTTAATAACACTGCCAGGTCATACCAAATTTCTTTGGCCGGCTGATACAACTTTGGAATTCTCAGCGGATGGATTTTTCTGGAGGCAGGTTGTTGACCCACCATCCAACCCCAGCAATCCTGGAGGACTGATGATTTTCTGTCAGGGTTTACTCCCTTAGCCCGATGCTCCTGTTTTAAGGCACCAGAGACCTGCCTTTTGCCGTACTCTCGTCTGCTACACTCTGTGCTGCGGCCACAGAGTGCATTGCCCAGGTGTCCGCATGAGGAGGTGAGAGTTAGGACTTGCTGACAGAGCCCCTTTGTTACGCAGGAGGCATTCTGGTATTTAATGGTGGTTGTCTGTGGGCATCAGCAACCCCCTCCAGAGCTGTTATCAGCCTTTGACCCCCTACGCATAAATCAGAAGGTAACATAAGAGTGGATTGCCAGAAGATAGGGTTGATGGCATAGATTAGGTTGCTGTGGCTCAGGATAGAGACAAATGGTGGGGGCTTGTCAACACAGTAATGAAACTCGGGGTTCCATAAAAGGTGGGGAATATCTGACTATCAGAGGAACTGTTAGCTTGAGAAGGACACTGCTCCGTGCAGTTGGTTGCTTGTTACTTGGTCAGTGTGCCAGTTGGTTATCCTCTTCCCCTTCCGTGTTTTAAGTTGCGGAAGTCATATCAGTAATTTTTAGATTTTTTAATTTTAAAATGTGCACAGCGAGTAATGTCCAAATAAAAATGCCCCAACAATTACTTTTTGTTTTTACTAAGTATAGTAACATATTTTCTTGAATAACCTTTACACATTAAAAAAAAAGTGACCAAAACTTGAGACATGGAGCTTTTTTGTCACAGGATCAGCGGCAGTTACGGTTTATTCATGATGAGGTTGGCACTTGTCAACTTTTGTTTCAGTATGGGCAGTAATGGGCAGCTTAGTCATTATGAAGCTTGCATCACTACTTGTGCAAGCACTATCTTGGCTTTCACAACTTTCTTTTTCCTTTTGCAACCTCCATGCAGCGTCAGTCCACAATGTTAGGAATGGATGTTGATCTGTGACAATGTGCACATGTTTGGTTAAACATTTGTACTGAAGACATGCGTGTATAACCTTTCATGGGTACTGAAAAAGCAAAAATATGTATCAGGGAGAGTAAATCAGAAATGTTGCTGCTGTGGGAAATAAGCAACAGAATCACATCAAAATTGCAGGCCAATTTTTTATTTCTTAAAAACTCCAATGCGTGGCTTATTGAGGGTGGTTTTATATGTGAGAAATTGAAGTAATAATATTTTCATTATTGAGAACCATTTGCTGTCTTGAATATACAGGCCTGTACACACACACACACACACACACACACACACACACACACACACACACACACACACCTGTGTGCAGTGGAACTTGGTTGTAATGTCATGAAAGGGACTGAATATTTTATATCATTATATATGAGTGTTATTACGAGGGTTGCTCAGAAAGTAATGCCCCACATTTTTTTTCTCAGAAACTATTTACTCAGAATGTATGAAATTCACGCACAGTATAACTGGATGTTTCCTTTACACATGTTATTTTTCCACACGATCTCCATCTACGCCTACGGCCTTACGCCAGCACGAAACAAGGGCTTGCATTCCTTCCCTGTACCAGCTGGTTTCCTGTTCACGTAGCCATGTCCTCACTGCACGAATCACGCTCTCGTCATCTTCAAACCTTGTCCCATGCAGGGCATCCTTCAGTGGCCCAAAAAGATGAAAATCTGAAGGCGCCAGATCAGGACTATAGGGGGGATGGGGGAGCACAGTCCAACCAAATTTGGCGATTGCCTCCTGGGTTTGTAAACTTGTGTGAGGGTGGGCGTTGTCGTGCTGAATCAACATGTCTCCTGGATTCCTGTTAGGCCGCACTGGCCGGTAACGCTGTTTCAGTTTTTGGAGGGTTTTGATGTATGCGTCCGAATTGATTGTCTCACCTCTGGCCATCACATCCACCAGAATCACTCCATCAATGCCCCAAAAGACGGTGATCATGACCTTTCCGGCAGAAGGAGTTGTCTTGAACTTCTTTTTTCTTGGTGATTGCGGATGATGCCACTCCATTGACTGCGTTTTCGTTTCTGGCTCATATTGGTGAGCCCAGGATTTGTCACCTGTGACGATCCGGTACAAAAAGACCTCCCCCTCAGCATACAACAATTCAACATACAACAACGCTCCAACAATTCATAACAGATGGCTTTCCTTTGTCGTCTGTGCTCGGTTGTGAGACTTCGAGGAACCCATCTTGTGCATACCTTCGAATATCCCAAAGCATCAATAATTGCCATTGCACTTCCATTGCTGACTGAAAGCTGTACAGCCAATTGCCGACTTGTGATGTGCCGATCTGCATGAATAATGTCATCAGCTGGCTGCAACATGTCTGGGCTGGTGGCTGCGGCAGGACGCCCAGACCGCGGCCGACCATGCAGCTCTGTTTCTCCACTTCCTGAAGCCTTAACTCTCTGAACCCAGCGTCCAACGGTGCTCCTATCGACTGCACAACTTCCATACACAGCACACAACCATTTGTGAATGTTCCCTACACTTTCTTTCTCCGCCACTAAGAATTCAATTACAGCTTGTTGTTTGTAACGTGTGTCACACACAGACGCCATTTTCACAGACTACTACAGCGGCACTATCTGTCGGACGACCGTGTAATTACACATATGTGCCCAATAAACATCAATGTTGCTACCTCTCAATTTTCACAATGCTATCTTTCTTCTGGAATGAGAAAAAAAATGTGGGGCATTACTGTCTGAGCAACCCTCATATAACCAAGGATTATAACGTTATGGTTAAGAGGGAGGAAGTAATTGGTACAACAATATCTGACGCTATAGATGAGGTAAACTGATGTCGCTAGGACTGGGTTTGGCTGTGTATATATATAAAATTGATAATCTCGTAGTCCTTTTAGAACCTTCACATGTTTTACGTTTGATTTGTTACATGTTCTTTCTACTTGTTTTTTTTCTTGTTCACCAAACAGAGAATACATTACCAGTACTCTTGACATGAAATCTAGGTATGGTGCTTGTGGTACAGATGACTCCTTAGCAGTTATTCATTGTAAGTTCACTTACATTAAAAATATAGAAATAATGGAGTATCTGAATTTTAACAGTATAGTCATTGATTTTGTACACAATTTGTCTAACACAATTTGCTGTGCATTATTTCCCGTAACTTAATTTATTGAATTTGTGGCTTAATATGTAATTCAACAAATATATATGTTTCTAATTTTAATTAATGACATACCAGTACCTACATCAGAACTCAAAGCAGCTGTGTCCAGGCACTTCTTTCCAGCAGCAGCATATGTGTTTATCGGTTCGTATTTGGTCCACTGAGCTTGTGTGTAGCCTCAAACAGGAACCAGTTCAATTGTACACCCAGAATTGCCTAATTTCGTAAGAGCTTTGCTGGCAAAATGTTTTAATTTCATCTAAGAACAACATGTGAGGAATCACTGGCTTAGAAACATTTGTCGTTTGTATCACTTATGTGTCGAATTTCTTACTACAGTTTTAATTTATCAGACATTTAATATTGAAGTCATACTTTCATGTGAAGTGAATAGTTTCTGTGACATAGGAAAGTGAACCCTGTGTCATAAGACATATTACAACATCATGCATGTGTTTTGCTTGTTTGCATTTTTGCAGGTGTCTCTTGTTTTATCATTTTGAGTACAAGAAATTGTACAGTGTAAGAAAGTGTGTGTGTGTGTGTGTGTGTGTGTGTGTGTGTGTGTGTGTGTGTGAACGCGTGCGCGTGGGTGCTTGCATGCGCGCGCGCGCGCGTGTGTGTGTGTCCACTACAGTCTCTCAGCCTGCTGGCCATGAATATTGTGTATATGTATATTTGTACATATTATGTTATGCCTCATGATATTTATGCATTTAATAACACATTTTCCATGTAGAGGAAATTCCACATTTGCATTTATATTAGTAATTTGTGGTCAGTTATTGTCTGCCATCCTAAGTACTTCATGAGTTGTGTCATCTTCACTGTTCAGTGAGATACAGAAAACTGAGACAGATGCAAGTCGTCCAGGATGTGACTCTGCGTTAACTGGTAGGGTAGTGACTGATGTGTTGGAGGAGCATAGCGCTCCCCTCTTGAGGGTTAAAAAGTCCAAGAAGTTTCACAAATCTAATAAATTTGAATACATTTAAAATGTGTCAGAGTCCCCTGCATCCTGTTTTGCCACCACAGTTGGCAGGGTGTGTGATTTGTGTGTAAGATATGTAAATTGCCATCTCTCAATAGTGAATTGTCAGAGCCATGTATAAGGTGTGACATAAACTATGAGGACAAATGCTAAGCCCTTTGTCACATTGGAAGTCTGTAGCTGTGGGTTTTGTTCATATAGGCAATTCATAGATGGTGTGTAAATGTACTCTTCTCACCATTTCTACATGCAAGTCTCATATGGAGCCTAGACCAGTGACATACTATAGGTGGTACTGATGTTTGTTTCTAGGTGGCATAGAGGCTCCTGTGAACACGTTATCAGTGGTATGGTTTTGCTAGTTAACAGTTCTATTAATAGTGCATGCTAAGTCCTCTGAAGACATGCATGTCTACCCAACTTAGAATGGAAAACCAGAGCAGAACTTTCTCCCAAGTTAGGGGCATAAAATTGTAGCTTATGAGTGGTATAGAATTTTCTGTTACGTTTCTGTCTGACCTCGTGAATGTTGATGACATGACAAATTCTGCCCTTTGGCAGGAACTCTGTGTCAGTAGGACACAATTCTTTGCTGTAATTATACAGCTAGCCAGTGACAATGTATGTTAAAATAAACCTTACCTGGAATTTGAAGCTGTGATTTTAAGTGCAGACATGCTGTTTTACTGTTTTTGTTGTCAGTGGTGTGGGAAATCTTGCCATTTTGTTGTCACTGTGAGATGTCAGTGACGGTTGTTGCTATGACCCCTTTCCCTTGCATTTCAGTGTAGGATCTTTTGTTTCTTTGTTTTTTTAATGTTTTGTTGTATTTTGGGCATCACATAGGGGTTCTTTGGGACCATTGAGTACCACTGTGATATTTGTTAATCTTATTTCCTGACAACACTTTGACATTCAATTTATTATGTTAAATGAACCTCTTTGCAGTCAAAAATTTTTTTTCCCCTTTTTTCTGCTGTTACTTGGTTTACTACAAGTGTCAAGAAAGTTGGAATGTTTTAGAATTCAGTTGTGTTCATTTTACTTCTGATATATTTGTTAAATAAAATAAATGTGTTAGTTTGTCATCTTGTTGCTGCATGAGGAAACATCTTTGTGCTTTGTTCTTCTAATACCTTCATACCTACCACTACTGTCTCAAAATATTTGACATATAATATTAAAAGGAGTGTTTTTCTAGAAATGGTGAACACAACAAGCTGCTGCTGCTTACTGCTGAAATAGAAGTGACTTCTGTACATATATCATTTTTGAATTGGGAATCGTAAGGACACTTTCCACCGGAGAAATTGATGTGTGGTGCCCCAGCAAACTGATTTTATATTAGGTGTTTTGTGTTGAACTGAGTCAAGCACAGCAGATCTGCCATTGTGAATTTCACTGAAACATGCAAGTAAATGTTATCTGTAGATAGTCACTGAACCTTAAAGCTTTGTCTGTTATGTTCTTTTGCAGCCGTTAGAGGTAAATCTCAACCTCATATTATGTCCGATGGAACTGGATCCATTTTATGGTCCATATTACCGCATTATTGCTGTTGCACATCAGGCAATACTGTGCCCTTTAACATGCAAAGTCTTTTGTGCCGTCTCTTCACTCTTTGCAACTCCGCAGCAACACCTATGTGATCCCCTGTGCGGGGAATGCAATTTGGAACAGTGCCGCAGTGAGAACAAGCACCTCCACAAGAACTAGGGTTATGTTATGTTACTAGTGGGTTTCCATCTCTCAAGTTATGTGCCATCATTCCTGAGTAACAAAGCAGAATATGTTCATTTAAATTACTGGCATATTATGATAGAAAGTTTGAGTTTAAAGTGTTTTAGTCAGTATTTTTTACAGTTGAGTGTAGTCATTCTGTTGCTTGGATGCAGTGAATTGATGAAAATAAGTGTAACAAATATTATAAACGTTTCTAATGTCAGAGTGTAGGAATCTGTTACTTTCATAGAGTAGCATAGAGTAGAATATAATGGGTGGGTTCGAGCCCTTAAAGACCCAATGCACCTAGGCCTTTTTTTAAACAGGCCCTTTGTGCCCCCTAAAATACAAATGCTTTCTTAGAGTGTTGTGGCCCTGTATAAAGCCACGAACACTCTACGTTATGCATAGCAGAAAAGTATATCAAGTACACGTTGTGGCCCAATAACCATATTGGCTGAACCATCCCTCCATTAATACCTTTAGGTTCCCTTTATGGTGCCCCTGCAAAAGAAATGCTCTGTTTCCAAAGCCTTCTGAAACACATCTCTCTGAGTCCTCAGTTTGGGACCCCTCCCTCCAGGTTCCCCTCACAGAGCCTCCATAAAAGAGAGATGCTCCCCTTCCAAAGCCTCCCTGACATGTTTCTTAGCGTCCTCAGAAAAGAAACCCGCTTCCAGGTTCCCCTTATGGGGCCCCTACATAGAGAAAGATGTTCCATTTCCAGAGCCCTCTTTGCATACCTTTCAGAGTCCTCCAAGAAGGAGCCCCCCTGCTCTCCAGGTTCCCCATACAGAGCCCCTACATGAAGAAAGCTGTTCCATCTCTGGTGCCCTCTTTATGCATCTTTCGAAGTCCCCGGAAAAGGAACCCCTCCTTCAGGTTCCCCTTACGGAGCCCCTACATAGAGAAAGATGTACCATCTCCAGAGCCACCTTTACATATCTTCCAAAGTCTCCAGACAAGGAACCCCTCCAGGTTCCCCTTATGGAGTCCGTACATACAGAAAGATGTTCCTCCCCCAGAGCCCTCTATGTATCTTTCAAGGTCCCCAAAAAGAAACTGCCCTCCAGGTTCCCCTTCTGGAGCCCCTGTGTAGAGTAAGATGTTCCATTTCCAGAGCCCTCTTTATGTATCTTTCAAAATCCCCAGAAAAGAACCCCCCCCCCCCCCAATTCCCCTTACAGAACCCCTACATAAAGAAAGATGTTCCATCTCCAGAGCCCTCTTTACGTATCTTTGCAAGTCCACAGACATGGAGCCGCCCACCCCTCCAGGCTCCCCTCTCGGAGCCCTACAGAGAGAGAGACACTCTGTCTCCAGAGCATTGTTTTAACTCATCCCTCAAAGACTGCAGGCAAGGAACCCCCCTCCAGGTTCCCTGACAGGGCCGCCATGGAGAGACATCCACAGAGCCTTCGTGAATTTAGTATCTTTTGGAAGTCCCATTTAAGGAGCGCTCCTGCCTGTTACTTCCACAGTGAGCCAGCATGAATTTGATCTTCAAAGATGTACTTTTGTGTTGTTAAATGTTCAACCAAATATCATCATGCTGACATTGACACTCAGTATTATGCAGTATGGGTTTATGAACCTATACATTTCTTGCCTGATTGGCTTTGGAATTTTGGTTTTCAATTACATGCTTTGTATTAGAATTTTTAACCAAATACCATCATTCTGGCATTGACCCTCAGTAGTTTGCATTCTGTGTACATAAACCTGTGTACATTTTTGGCACAATGACTTCCAAGTTTCGATTTTCAAAGACATTTTGCATTATTGAATGTTTAACCAAGGACCTCATGCTGGCATTGACCTTCAGTAATTCGTGTTTTGTATTTATGAACCTGTATAAGTTTTTTGCCTGAATGGCTTTGGGATTTTGATTTTCAAAGACATAACTATTGTATTGTATGTTTAATCAAGTACATTGTGCTGGCATTGCCCTTCAGTAGTTTGCATTTTGAATTTGTGAACCTGTATAAATTTATTAGCTGATTGGCTTGCGGATTTTTGATTGTCAGATACATGCTAACATATTAAGTATTTAACCAAGTACCATCAAATACAGTTTTTCAGTTCAGATGCTGGGCTGATTGAAAGGTTAAATAAAGAGGATTCTCAGCTGCAGTTGATGGAACTTTGTTAAACTTGACACAGTATAAATCAATTTGATGCTCTCCATCCCATTATGTATAGAGAATTACATAAATAACACTGTATTCTGTCTGACACAACCCTGATTTATTATTTTTTCAGACACTACATGTTTCGATCAAGCAGATCATCATCAGATGTTTATTTTATAAAAAAACTTAAAACTCAAGCTAAAAATGTAAACTTTATGTAAATTTTTGTGAGATCTCACAAATGATGTAAAATATAAATTACAATCAACTTGTAATTCTAGATGGTTTGTCATTTAATACAAATGGTATGGCTTTTAATTTAAAATTTAAAATTTTTTTAGAATACTAGTTCCTAATTAAAAGGCATTAAAATGTTGATTGAATGTTTTCTTCTTCTCTTCTGTGCTTTTAAGTCCGTTATTAAAAGTTTAGTATAAGTTGAGTAATTAGCTGTTCCCTTCAGTGTATGTTGGTGTAGGCCCTGTTAAAATTATGTTTTTGGCACTATATTTTCTGTTTTTAAGTCTGTTTACTTCTTCTGTTACCTGTAATGATACTGATATTTAAGTTTTTATAATATTTATTATAAATTGCTTTTCCTCTGCAGGGTACAGTTTTATGCTTTTAAACTTTACTTACGATTTTGCCTTCATCTCACTTATTATGGACTGTTATTCACTATCTGTATTTTATTGTCACTTGACAGCCTTATTCTGGGGTCAGTCACCTTGTCCTGCTATTGATGTTTACTCATGGCTGACAGCTCCTTGCTGATGTTTGTTTGTATCTGTTTAGTTGATTCTTACTGTGACCTGTACACCTCCTAGCTTATCATCATTCTGAATGGTTACATAGAATAACATATTTTGCATGACTGTGTTCTTATTATTTATTTGGTTATCCAGTTTTGTTTTTTTATATACATAAAATTTGTCCATAGTGGTCATGTGATCACCTCTATATGTGACATAAACAACATCCATGATATTCTCACTTGGTCCTGTAGGATGTTTTTTGTCCAATAAATGCTGGGCAAACTTTGATTTATCATTACCGTATTTATAATCGTTAAGATGTTCTTTGAATCTCTCATAGAAAGACCTCTCAGTTTATCCTATATTTTACAATCCGAGCATTGCAGTTGGTAAATCCCGCTTCTTTTATGTACATAGCAAGTGTTGCTTTGTCTTGTTCTTAATAAATTTCTAACCATATTCTTCATCTTGTAAGCTATCTTAAGATCAGTACTTTCGAACAAGTTTGTGATATAGTTTGTTTTCGAATAGACGTAAATGTACCCAATTTTTTATGGGGCATTTTTTGTTCCATGTTTGTTTATGTTTATTCATTCTTGCCATTTTGCTATCTAATATTTTTACATTGAACTGATTATTCACTAAAATACTTCTTATTACATTTATTTCTTTCTTTCTTGCTTGGGTGGATTGAGTGGATATGTTTCAAGTCTGTTTACTAAATAACGAATGGCTGCTGTCTTACATTCATGAGGATGGCATGAACTGTATGGGACTGTACAGTCTGTAGATGTAGGTGTCCTGTAAATTGTCATTTGGAATTGATTATTAGGCTTTTTAATGGTTATATCTAAAAAGTTGATTGTGTTACGTCTTGTATAGTAGACTTTAGGCTACGGGAGGCATTGTTAAGTAAAGCATCTCGTGTATATCTGTTTGGTTATTAGTATATACTATTAAATATTATCATGTCCAAACACGTAATGTTCGAGAAAATAATAATAAATAAGGTTGTGTCAGACAGAATATGTAGTGTTATTTATGTAATTGATACAGTATTAGTTGTAAGTCCACTTCCATTGTCAGCTTATATTCATGCTGTTTCTCTTTCTATTTTCACTTTTCCAGTGTTGTGGCATCATGTGACATTGTATTTTAAAGGAATATACATATGAAACTTTGTTTCATGTTTTATAAAGCCATATGCTGCTTTGGGTCAGCCGCTGCTTATGTATACTTGATATAGAATGGCACCTCTGCTGTTAGTTGTAGAAAGACAAAATAGTGATGCACGTATTAAAAGTATGTTCTTGCATGGCAGTTTGATTCTGATATTAGCCCCCTTTCCCTCAGTGCTATACTGACATATCTTTAACTGCTTTATTGTTGTACATAACTATCCAACAAAATATCAGTTGCTTTTATTTTCATTGTGTAACACCTCATGATTGTACATGAAAATCAAACTCTTTCATACTGGAAAAATTTAAAAAATACTACTGCAGCAACCATGAATGTGTGATTTTTAAATGTCCATGCTGAAGGGTTAATGTGTATTTATGTAATCATAGCTGCATTCAAGAATTAAACAGTGTTGAAGTAGGTAATTTATTTGTCTGGTCATCATGGTGATAAGATTTTAAAATATTTCAGGGCCTATGTGTGCAGTTCTATAAAATGACCTTTATTTGGTTTCACAATTTAAGAACTCAAAGTTTCTACCATTTTTGCGTTTTGCTTCAAAGTTTAAATCCCCATGATAATTCATATCTGTAATAAGAAGTAAAAGGACTGTTTTTTTGGTACAGTTGTGCATCAGCAATTACAGCTGTAGTCAATTTTCTTATAATGCCATGCCCATAATTACGAGCTGGAAACCCTGTACATCCATAATATTAGGATGGTTAAACAAATTGTAGTCTCTTTATGTATTAGCCTTTTACATGCAGGACTGTGTGATGAAACTATTCTGCAAAATGATCTTTCGGTATTCCAGGGAACATTATTTTAATTTATTATCACATAAATATAATTGCGAAGTATGATAATACAAGTAATAAATATATGCTACTAATTATATAGTTATTGTTGAATAATGAATATTCAAGCTAAACTTAAAATATGTAAAGAAAACTCAGTTTAAGAAATGTCATGTGTGAAAAAATGGTTTCAAGGAGTGACTTCTAAACAAACAGCAACAATACATTCTAATTCCTACTCAATTTTGTAAGCTAGTCATCCTTTTAGTGTAATACTGATCTCAAGAATTATGATAAAGTAAAGAAATATTAATTAGTATTAGTATTTAGAGTTAAGGATGAGGCTGTGATGCGGACAGGACCAATTGAAAAGAGTTGGTAGACTTACAAGCAGAACCATGTGTCCGTATTCTGTGTTTAAGATGTGTCATTCTTTAGCCAGCCGCGGCCCCCCCCCCCCCATTATGTATTTCGGTGACAGCATAGAGCACCAACTGTGATGCAGCATGCAAAATATTGTGTTCGGTTTGATATCAAACCTTTTGTGCTTGTTTATTTTATTTTTTATAATCAGATTTTATTAGTATAACTTCATATTTATTGTAATATCTTAACATTCACTAGTGACTGATTCTCAAGTTATCTAGTCTGAGGAAAGCATTACATCATTATTGAACAGGTTAAGAAGTTCACAAGATTATATGCTTACCATATTTCATAAACATGAAAATTTTCCCATAAGGAGTTTGTAGGTGCTGTGCACACAGATTTTTCAGATGCATGTTGCAAATATTAGAATTGATTAATTCATTCAGAAAGAATCATATGGGCTAGACTAGTCTAGTGTATCAGCAGTTCAGAGGATTATACTGCCTCCAACATGAGGTTAACATTGGTATGTACACTTACGTACATTTGTTACATACTACATGACATCACATCACATGAGACAGGCACTGCTATGATAACATCAGACCTCACTTAGCTGGTAGTTCGCATTCGTGGTGGTTTATATTTGTCATTAGCACAATTCCTATGTAGGGACATTCCACCAACAGTGATTTCTTCACACACATGTTGAGTTCACTGCAAAATTACCATGCTTATTTAGAAACTTGTCACTATAAATTAACACTGTGAGTGGTCATGAAGATTTGCTGATTCAAGTTGTAAGAAACTCTGAATTTGCATATTTTTATGTAGAAAGTGAACTGTTGTGGATCACTTGGAAACTTAAATGGTACATGTAGAAAACTGCTGTGGAGGACATACACAATAAATGGTTAGTATTAAAGCACAGAGGACCTGGAATAGTGTGATTGCTATAGTGATGAGGCTGTGGGCTGGATGATTTGGGAATCATGTTTCAATTCCTGCGTAAGGGGCAGAAGATTTTTCTCTACTCCAGAAGTGTCCGAACTGACTCAGAGCCCAACAAGCCTCTTACTAAATGGGTTCCAGGGGCTCTGTCCTCTGGGTTAAACTGGCTGGGGCATGAAGCTGACCAGTAAACTCCATCCAGTGCAAGGGTTAAGAATTAGTGTAGTTGTATGTACACTCTCCCATATTCCTTTGTGGCATGTACAGGGACAGCTTTACCTTTTTCCTTATTAATCAATGGCTCACAACTTCTGCAGCTCCATAAACTTCAATTATTCACAGTCAAACAGATAATGTTATTTTGAATTTAAAGTATGATTTGCATTAAAGCATTACTTAAGTCTAAGAAACTGTTCAGTAGCTCCAACTGATATTGAGTTTAATATGACTTGAGACACCATCTGAATGTATGCAATCTAAAATAACACAAAACTTGTTTTAAAGGAGTCTCATAAGATGTTGTGAAGCCCACTTAAGAAGACCCCGTTTAAGAAGATGTAGAATAATTTAGCACCTAAATTTTCCCATATTATTTGCATATATGCTGTGCTTTTAATACATTTTCTGCTTAAAAGGGCTTCCCACCAAAGAAGCGTGAAAAGCTCAAGATGCAACGAATTTTCCACCTATTTAATAAATGTTCACTTTAAAATCTTAATTTCCCATTTGTTCAATGTTACCAACATACGCTGATTAAATAACTCCCTCAGTTCATAAAAATTAATCTCCAGGTACAGCGTGGATCAGAGGTACAGATAAGCAGCCAATGTTAATTTGTGGCATTGTGTTGCAAAATGATTACACTTTCTGACTGCACTGCCATCAATTTCCACACGTGCATTCCAAACAGCATGATGCAACATCACAGCCCATGTGTAATCTGCAGCAAGAATAAGCATGCGTTTAATGGGGCACATTGTAATTGCGACTGTTTTACTTTACTTTAAATGATTTCAAGTGCTCTGTGTGCAGAAGTTTTATACGTTTTGTGTTCACTTCAGATTGCTTATGTGTGTACAGTTTTCATGCCGCTGTGCCACTGATGATTTAATATGCGACAAACGTGGCTACTACATCCGAAAGTATTATAAAACATACATTCCTTTTCAATTAAAGAAAAGCTTTATATTATAAATATGATGGATACTGCCTCATATTCTCCTTGTGAAAGCAAATGCTTAAGAACTCAGCATGTCTGTCTGAAAATACAAGATGCATTACTCGGCCTGTAAGTGAAGAGCTGAGCGGGGAAAAGTTAAAACAGCAAAGTCAGGTGGAATCAGTATTAATGAAATAGTTCTGGCAAGAAGGGGCTTTTCATTTGTCAGTTGTGTTATGTTCAAAAATGTGTCACAATTACTAATGAAGGCAAGACTTGAAGTGAGGTTTGATGGTGAAACTGAAAAATGTAATATGGAATTTATATTGAATAATATTCCACTAAAGTGAAGTGACTGTCAGTTTCAATATAGAAGTGCAAAATAGTGGTTTGAGGCTTACCCTTTGAAGGTGTTTTTCAACTTGATAATAAGCCTAGTATGTTGCATTTCCCAGAAATATCTTAAGGTGGTTTCACTGTATTCTATTGAAGGGATGGCTGTTTTGTTACTAATGTTAATCATACAAAGTGCATATTTATATAAGTCATTATTAATTAATGCAGTCTTGTTATGTTCTTCATTACATTCTGTATATTCACACAATAAATATAAGTTTAAGTTTTCATTTCTTTGATACTTGATTCACTTCATGTCTGTTAAGATACAAATTTACTCCTCCTCAAAGAGGTAGTCAGTCACAGCCAACTTTCCTTTTATTCTTGTATTATTGAGCTACCAAGTTTTCGGCTTCATGAAGCCATCATCAGGCTGTACGTATACAAGAATAAGAAAACGACATAATTGGTGGGAAAGGCCTTCTCCTTTACAAACACAGGTAAAATTTTTTTTACACTGTACATTAAAACGAGTGTATGAAAATATAAAAATGGTGTAACAATAAAAATGTAAATATAAGATAGATAAAATTACAAAGAATGAAGCGTCGACCACAAGATGTAAATGATTATTAAATGTGCTGTGTTAGCGTCAGTACTCCACGATGATGAATTTTATATGTTCGTGTTTTCCCTATTGTTATACATTCAATTCCCAGGTGTGCTTTGTGTATGAATCAGCGGTTTTCCTTCTCAGTTGAATGTGTGGGCTTTCGTTATAAAATCTGTACAGTCTTACAGCAGGCTTGCATATATGGTGTTACTAACTCGTGGTTATACTGTGCTGTCTTACGTGGGGTGAAGAGGTTTCCATATCCACACTGTAAGCCTTGCTTAGCTTTTCATGGTCGACCGTGAAAAGCTAGGTAAGGCTTACAGTTCGGATATGGAAGCCTCTTCACCACGCGTAATAGAGCGCAATATAACCACGAGTTTGTAACATCATATATGCGAGCCTGGTGTAAAATTGTACAGATTGTATAACAAAACCCCACGCATTCAACTGGGAAGGAAAAACTGCAGATTCATAGAGAAAGCACACCTGGAAATTTAATGTATAATGATAGAGAAAATAAGACTAACTAACTAACCAACCAAGCAACCAACCAACCAACCAACCAACCAACCAACCAACCAACCAACCAACCAACCAACCAACCAACGAACCAACCAACCAACTAGCTAACTCCATGGAGCAGAGGCCTTCTTGAGAGGCTGTTTGTCAGCTACTCAAGAAATGCCCCGCATTTTATGGAACCCAAAGGTTCATTACCGCATTCACAAGAACCCGCCACCTGTCCCTATCCTGAGCCAGCTCAATCCAGTCCATGCCCCCATCCCACTTCTTGAGGATCCATTTTAATATTATCCTCCCATCTATGCCTAGGTCTCCCAAGTGGTCGCCTTCCCTCAGGTCTCCCCACCAAAATCCTATATGCACCTCTCTTTTCCCCCATATGTGCTACATGCCCAGCCCATCCCGTTCTTCTCGATTTCATTACCCGAATAATATTTGGTGATGAGTACAGGTCATTAAGTTCCTCGTTATGTAGTCTTGTGCACTCCTCTGTCTCCTCGTCACTCTTAGGCCCAATTATCCTCCTCAGCACCCTGTTCTCAAACACCCTCAGTCTTTGTTCCTCCCTCAGTGTGAGAGACCAAGTTTCACACCCATACAAAGTAACAGGTGGAATTATAGTTCTGTATACCCTAATCTTTGTGTTTTTGGGTAGCAACCTGGAAGACAAAAGATTCTGCACCGAATGATAGCAAGCATTCCCTGACTTCAATCTGCTCTTAATTTCTTCATGAGTGGAGTTTCGATTCGTTAGGATTGTTCCCAAATGTTAGAATTCTTCCACCCTTTCAAAGGGTTTATTATCGATCTTTATGTTGTGATTCTGTTTTCAAGGCATGACCATGTACTTAGTTTTCTGAGCATTTACTTCTAGACCGGTCTTACTAGCAATCACTAAATCTTCTGCGTTTTTCTTTATACTATGTATGCGTCCACCCAATATATTAACATCATCAGCATAAACCAGAAGCTGATGTGTACAATTCAATTTCAAGCCCTCCTGGTTTGCCTGAACCCTCCTAATGGCATATTCTAAAGCAAAGTTGAAAAGCAATGGCGACAGAGCATCTCCTTGTTTCAAGCCATTGTTAACAGGAGACGTGTCAGACATGTTTGCCTGCCCAAACTCTGCTATAGGCTTCACTTAGACACATTTTTATTAACCTTACTAGTTTCATGGGGATACCAAACTTGATGAGAACATTATACAAGACCTCCCTCCTAACTGAATCATAGGCTTTCTTGAAGTCTATAAATAGCTGATGCACTGCCTCATTGTATTCCCATTTTTTTTCAAGTATTTGACAAATGCTGAATATAGGATCAGTAGTTGACCTGTTACGTTGAAATCCACACTGATGATCCCCAATAATTTCCTCTGCATATGGAGTTAACCTTGACAAGAGAATGTTGGATAGAATTTTGTATGTAGTTGACAAAAGTGATATGCCTCGATAGTTACTGCAATCTGTTTTATCACCCTTCTTATAAATAGGCACAATGACTGACTCCTTCCATTCCTCAGGCAATTCCTGCTTATTCCAAATAGAAATAATAAGTTATGGATCTCAGACCGAATTATCCTACCCCCTGCTTTTTATCAATTCTGCTGGAATCTGATCAATACCTGGTGATTTGTGTCTTTTTAGCTTTTCAATAGACTTCTCAACCTCAAAGGCACCGGGCTCAGGCACTAGTGGCTCTGCCATGTGTACTTTAGCCTGCCTAACATCATTAACCCCGTGTATATTCAACAGCTGGGAGACATGATTCCTCCACCTAGCCAAAATACTGTGGGAGTCTGCAACCTGGTCACCCTTCTCATCCTTTACTACATTAATTCTAGGCTGGTACCCCCTCTTAAACTCGTTGATACCCCTATACAAGTCTCTGATATTCTTGTTCTTACTGTTTGTTTCAAGTTCATTAATTTTAGCTTTCATATATTCCTTTTGTTCCTGAAATGTCTTACTAGCTTCACGTCTTACGTTGTGCAGATGATGTCCATTATTTGGTTTGGATTCTGTAACCACTGAATTTTAGCCTGCTTCCTTTTATCTAAAAGTTGTGCACATATTGCATCAAACCATGGTTTATGCTGCTTCTGTTCATGCAGACCTAGACTCTCTTGAGCTGAGATTTTAATATTCTCTTTAATGTTTTCCCAAGCCCTATTCATGTCCTCACAAATATTTAAGTTTTCCAAAGCTGCAAACCTGTTTGAGATCTTAAGCTGATACTGTTTCTAACCTCTAGTTCACATAGCTTCTTGAGATTAAATCTCTGCATCAAACTTCTGTGCTGCTTGTTTACTTACTGCCAGTCCTTCCCTAACTTTTGCCACCACCAGATATTGATCAGTATCACAGTCAGTGCCTCTGAAAAATTGCACATCGAGTATACTAGAATGCCATCTCCTATCTATCAATATGGTATCGATCTGATTGTGAGTCTTCCCATCAAGAGAGGTCCAGGTGTGTTTATGAATGTTTCAGTGCGGGAACATCGTGCCCTTAACAACTAGATTCTTTAATGTGGCAAAATTTAATACTCTAACACCATTATCATTACTCTCCTGATGTAAACTCTCATTCCCATTTGTCAGTTTGAAAGTATCCTCTCTCCCCACTTTTGCATTAAAGTCTCCTAACAGAATTTTGGTATGGTACTTAGGAAAATGATAAAAAAACCCCTTCTAATTCCTCATAGAAACTGTCCTTTGAATCATCACCTTTCTCTTCTGTTGGTGCATTCGCATTCAGAGCAATGATATTACACCAGCAGCCTCTCAGCACTATGTGTGACATCCTATCACTAACAAACTCCATTCTTTTGATTGCTGATACTATTCTCTGGTGTACAAAAAAAACCTTTTCCCAATTGATGATTTTCCTGCCCTTTGCCATAGAAAAACATATACTCCCCGGCTCTTAGAGTCCCTTCTTTTTCCCACCTAACCTCTTGTACACCCACTAAATCTAATTTATACTTAGCTAATTCCCTGGTCACTGTCATAAGTGATCCTGACCTATACGTGCTCCTCACATTCCATGTTCCAAAACTCATGTCCCTTTTCCATAGCTGGGGTTGTACCAAAGAATCGGTCCAGGTCTGAGGCTTTTTTGTCTGTTTTGTAACATAATAATTTTTTATGGTGAGGAGTTGTTAGCACCTTGCCCAACCTCCAAGCTGGAGGACCACCCCTTGTCGGGTGTCCATGACTGCTTATTCAATGTATTTGCGGCTACCCTCCATAACTGGAGGCCGCTCCTCCATCCGCAGCCTGAGGAAGTGCCATGCTGTGGTGACAGGGGACCCACTTAACACAGTAGAGAAAACAAGAACATATAAAATTCATCACTGTTGAATAATGACCCTCACACAGCACATTTAATAATCTTTTACATTTTACGGTCAATGCTTCATTCCTCATAATTTTATCTATCTTATATTTATATTTTTATCATTACACAATTTTTATATTTTTATACACTATTTTTTCTGTATAGTGTATAAAAGAAACTTTACCTGTGTTTGTAAAGGAGAAGGCCTTTCCCACCAAATATGTAGAGTTTTCTGAGTCTTGTATATGTAGAGCCTGATGATGGCTTCACGAAGCTGAAACCTTGGCAGCGCAATAATAAAAGACTTGAAGGAAAGTTGGCTGTGACTGATTACCTCTTTGAGGAGGAGTACATTTGTATCTTATTCTTATGTGTCAACTGAGATGATGAACATCAAGTTCATGTCTGTTACTTGACCATAGTTGTCCTAAAGTGATAATGTGGATGTAAATGTTCATCAAGTCATCTAACTAGCTAACAAACTAACTCTCCTGAGCAGAGTTCTTGAGAAGCTAATAGTTTTGTTAGCTAGTCGAGAAGGTTCATTACCATTTTTACTGCAGCCTGCAACTTTGATTTGTTCACACTTGAACTTTGCTGAACTTTCAAAGGATCTTTATGTTGTGATTTATCCTGTATTCTGTTTGTGTGACAGGAACATATACTTGGTTTCCTCAGTATTCACGTCTAAACCAATAATATCCTTATGAGCAACTAGCACAGCTTCTATGTTTTTAGGGATCCAGATTTTCTGGGATCTGACACTGTATATATAATTGGGTGAATGGTTCACAACGTTTCAAAAGAACATCTTTGGGGACTACTTACTTTTGACAGTAAAGGTACTGTGTTCTTTGGAGCATCAGCAACCTCTTATTCAGTGACACAGCATCATTCCCAGAAGATGTTGGTCCTCAGCAATACCACTGTGAGTACCTCAAAATCATGCACTGTGTTTTTCCTTACAGCGTATATGTTTTTGCCACATAACAATTATTGTAGCCCAGAAGCTGATGTGTTCCATCCAATTTCAGTCCCTTCCAGTTTACTTGAACATGCCTAATTACATATTTGTGACAGACCATGGTTCATAGTTTGTCTTGGAACGAGCTACAAGAAGATGAGATGATAAACTGGTTGTTTGGCTGTTAGCCAGTTTATTTAGTGACATTTGAATTAAATCATACATACACTATTCAAAATTTTGGAATGTGCAGACAGGTTTAGCAGTTCAAACCTCTTAATTGCTCTCTTGCTTAAGCCTTGTATGTCATTAGGTTGGGTAGAGGTCTAACACACCTCATTTCTGTTCAAGGCTTCAGTTCTGTTCTTGTTATAGTGACAGGTAGACGTATGCAGGTAAGTGGTCTTTTTGTTCAGAAAGATGTTTTTGGACAGGCTTGCCTGCAGGCTGGCTGTTTTCTTGACAAAGGAGGGGACATTCCAGAATTTGTGGA
Source organism: Coptotermes formosanus (assembly GCA_013340265.1). Lineage (NCBI taxonomy): Eukaryota > Metazoa > Arthropoda > Insecta > Blattodea > Rhinotermitidae > Coptotermes > Coptotermes formosanus. The sequence goes on from BLKM01001905.1 coordinate 188,659, forward strand.
TTGTAATATTTGGCTTCAGTGAGTGCAGTATGAAAATAAATGCAGCAAATGCAGAGTGTGCATTTCACAACTTAACACTTTTGTCTTAATCTCAAATTTTCTATGACTGTAGTTTATGTATTTGAGTTGTGGGAGTAGTTGCTGTGATTTAAGAATGTTTTAAAAAACCTTCCTTCCAACTGAATTGTGGGCTTTCTTGAAGTCTGTGAACAGCTGATGTGTTGCCCCAGTGTATTTCCAATTTTCCCAATTATGTGACAATGTGTGATCAGTAATTGATGTGTTACATCAAAATCCACGTTGCTGGATGTCGGTAATTTTGTCTATGTGTGGAGTTCACCTTCACAGAAGAATGTTAGATAACATTTTGTTTGAAGTTGATAACACTGATATGCCTTGATATGTACTGCTCTACCTCCTGCTTTAATCATTTTTACTGGAATTTTTAACTTTTAAATAGCCATCTCAACCTCATACACAGTAGGCTTGGATGTTAGTGGCCCAGCTGTATGTATTTCACTTTCCCTGACATCACTAACACCATGTGAATGGAATAACTGACAAGTGATTCTTCCACTTCTTCAGAATACTGTATGAATCTGCAGTCAGATCACCCTTCTTACCTTTTACCAAGTTAGTTCTAGGCTGGTAACCCTCCCCAAGTTCATCTGTGCCTCTACACAATTCCCTGAAGTTTCTTGTTCTTCTGCTTGTTTCAAGTCAGTTCACTGGACTTTCAAACATTCCTTTTTGTTTGTTCTACTAGTTCCATATCTTACATTGTTCAGATTATCTGCAGTAACTTGGTTTGCATTGTATAACCACTGCTGTTTAGCTTATTTCCTCTGCTCTACAAATGTGAAGCATTCTTCACCAAACTGTGGTTTATACTGCTAACTAACTAACTCCATGGAGCAGAGGCCTTCTTGAGAAGCTAACAGTTTCTCAGCTAGTCAAGAAATTCTCCGCATTTTATGGAACCCGGAGGTTCATTACGGCATTCACAAGAGCCTGCCACCTGCCCTATCCTGAGCCAGCTCAATCCAATCCATGCCCCCCATCCCACTTCTCAAAGATCCATTTTATATTATCCTCCCATCTATGCCTGGGTCTCCCAAGTGGTCACCTTCCCTCAGGTCTCCCCACCAAAATCCTATATGCACCTCTCTTTTCCCCCATATGCACTACATGCCCAGCCCATCTCATTCTTCTCAATTTGATTACTCAAATAATATTTTGTGGTGAGTACAGGTCATGAAGTTCCTCGTTATGTAGTCTCCTTCACTCCTCTGGTGCCTCACCCTGTTAGGCCCAAATATCCTCCGCAGCACCCTATTCTCGGACACCCTCAGTCTTTGTTCCTCCCTCAGTGTGAGAGACCAAGTTTCATACCCATACAAAACAACAGGCAAAACTACAGTTCTGTGTACCCTAATGTTTGTGTTTTTGAATAGAAACCTAGAAGACAAAAGATTCTGCAGCGAATGATAGCAAGCATTCCCCGACTTCAATCTGCTCTTAATTTTGTCATGAATGGTGTTTTGATTCGTTAGGGTTCCCAAATATTTGAATTCTTCCACCCTTTCACAGGATTTACTCTATATCTTTATGTTGTGATTTTGTCCTGCATTCTGATTTTGAGACATGACCATGTACTGAGTTTTCTCAGCATTTACTTCTAGACCAGTCTCCTTACTAACAATAATTAAATCTTCTGCATTTTTCTTTATACTATGTATGCTTCCACCCAATATATTAATGTCATTAGCATAAACCAAAAGCTGATGTGTACCATTCAATTTCAAGCCCTCCTGGTTTGCCTGAACCCTCCTAATGGCATATTCTAAAGCAAAGTTGAAAAGCAATGGCGACAGAGCATCTCCTTGCTTCAAGTCATTCTTAATAGGAAACGTGTCAGACAGATGTTTGCCTATCTGAACTCTGCTATAGGCTTCACTTAGACATATTTTGATTAACCTTACTAGTTTCATGGGGATACCAAACTCAATGAGAATATTATATAAGACCTCCTTCCTAACTGAATCACAGGCTTTCTTGAAGTCTATAAATAGCTGATGAACTGCCTCATTGTATTCCCATTTTTTATCAAATATTTCACGAATGCTGTATACATGATCACTACTTGACCTGTTACATCGAAATCCGCACTAATGATCCCCAATGGAGTTAACCTTGACAAAAGAATGTTGGATAGAATTTTGTATGTGGTTGACAAAAGTGATATGCCTCAATAAATACTACAATCTTCTTTTATCACCCTTACATTTCCATTTCCATTTCATCAATCCAATATCAGTCCATTCGCTGCTGGATATGAAACATGTCACAATATTACCAGTATCAATATCAATGACAAACACAATCAAGAAACACAAACAACAACACCCACAGCACGAACACCATACACAATACAAGCAACACAATACAAAAAATACAAAATATGAAAGTATAAAAGCAAAAGATAAAAAGTAAAAAAAGGTAAAAAGGTAAGAAAATTCCAATTTTTGTCAGTTCGAAATATACAACAACAAACCATTAATTATCACTGAGCACTTAAGATCTCATAGTTAACATGATAAAAAGTCCTCTAATTTTGACAATAATTTAAAACTTCATCCACTGAGTAGAACACATTATGTATTAAAATTTATTTCTGCCTTTCTACAAACATTGTTTCATCCTCTAGTAAATCAACTAAAAACTTTGGTAAACTATTAAAGATTTTTAACACCCATATAATGTACCCCTTTTTGTCTTATTGATAAGTGTGATTGGAGTACATGAAGATTTCCTCTATTCCTCGTTAGCTTATTATGAACTGTACAATTAAAGGTAAAGAGCTCCAAGTTGTTCTTCACAAAAGTCATCAATGATAATATATACTGTGATGCCAAAGTTAAAATATTTATTTCCTTAAAAACTGGCCTGCATGAATTTCTGTGATTTATTCCCATCATTATCCTCAAAGTCCTTTCTTGTAAAAGCAAAACTTTCTTAGCTTCTGCCGAGTTACCCCAGAAAATAATCCCATACTTCATGATCGAGTGGAAGTATGCAAGGTATATCATCCTCAGTGTTTCAATATTACTGCAAGACTTCATATTTCTGATTGCAAAGCATGCATTACCAAGTTTAGGTAACATTAGTTTAACATGCGCTTTCCAGTTCATAAACTTATCAATTTCTATGCCCAAAAATTTAATATTCTTTACATCTTGCAAGTGCTGATTTTTGCATTCTAATTGGAATGATGCATTATTTTGAGAAGTAGTTTTAAATTTTAGGATTTTAGTTTTCATTAGGTTTAAAGACAGTCCATTATTCATAAACCAATATTTTAGTGTATTCAAGGCCATGTTAGATTTTACTTGAAGCTCGTGTGTGTTATTGCCAGATATTAACACACTTGTGTCATCCACATATAATGTTGTTTTATAGTCAGTATTCATTCCCAATGGTAAATCATTAATATATATTACGAACAACAAGGGGCCCAACACAGAGCCCTGAGGCACTCCATATTTCACAATTTCCCAATTTGAATATACTTTTCCTTTCTCACTATGACATATCTCAACTCTTTGCTTCCTCTGTTCAAGGTAAGACTTGAACCACCTTATTATTTCTCCATGAACACCACAGACAAGCAATTTATCCAACAGAATATCATGAATCACACAGCCAAATGCTTTCATTAGATCACAAAATATGCCTAGTATTTGACTATGTTCATCCAAGGTTTTCAGAATATGATTAGTTACAGTGTAAGTCTCCATTTCTGTATTTCAATCCTTCCTAAAGCCATACTGTTCAGGCACAATTATATTATTTACTTGTACATGTTGGTATAATCTGGCATACATTACTCTTTCAAAAATTTTTGAGAAGGTCGTTAACAAGGATATTGGTCCATCGTTTGAAATGTCAGTTCTCTCTCCCATTTTGTAGATGGGTCTTACTAAAGCATATTTCAATCTTTCAGGATATATGCTCTGTTTGAAAGACTGATTTATGATATGAATAAGTGGTTTGCTTATCACATCCATACAGTTTTTTAATATTCTACTTGAAATACCATCATAGCCTGTGGAATTTTTTGTTTTCGGTGTCTTAATAATATACTTTATTTCAGTCTCAGTTGTGGGTATTAACCTCATCTCTGTTATATTATCAGCCTTAAATGAGTCTAACAGTCTAATCGCTTCATTTTTAGCAGAAGCTACAGTAGTTAATTTTTTGGCTATGATTATAAAATGTTGATTAAATGCAATTACTATTTCATTGGGATTATTTATTTCATTATTTCCTAATTGAATTTGTGGTATATTATCCATTCCTTGATTTTTTGCAATTTGATTTTTGATTATCTTCCATGTTGTTTGTATTTTATTCTCTGGCTTATTTATCAATTTATGATAGTATAATTTCTTAGCATCTTTTATTACTTTTACCAATACATTGCAATATCTCTTATAATATAATTTCAGCTTTTCATCACTTGATCTTTTGACTAGGCTATATAAAGTTCTTTTACGTTTACATGATATTCTTATGCCTTTAGTTATCCATTTATTAATGATATCTTCCTTCTTCTTATGTACTAGAAGAAAGTTGTTTTCAAATTTTAATAGACAAATGTTAAGGAAAGTATTAAATTTACTATTAACATTTCCATAGTCATACACATCTTCCCAGTTTTCATTTTGTAATGAGATTTGAAAATTTGTAATTGTTTCCTCATTAATCTCTCTACATATATACTGATGCGTAGTTTGTTTCTTAACTTGCTGGTTATTAAGTCTTAAGATTTGACCATCGTGATCTGAAAATCCATTTATAACAGGGTAAACTGAGAGATTATTATGAGTATTCCTATCTAAGAAAAAGTTATCTATCAAGGAGATGGAATTTAGGCTTGTTCTAGTTGGAAAATCAATGATTTGGTCTACATTATAAGTATCTAGTACAAGTTGAGTTTTCTCCTTTTTGTAATTTTCAGTAAGATAGTTTATGTTTGTATCACCACAAATTATTAATCCTATATTCTTACTCCATAAATGTTGGAGCATAGCATCTAACTGTTCAATTAATTGATTCAGATCTCCATCTGGGGCTCTATACAGACACATGATACATAACTTCACCTTATTTATAGTTATCTTTATGGCACATGCTTCAAAAATTCTGTCTATGCTAAAGCTGGAGAAATCTAGCACTTGGTATAATATATTATCTTTAACTAGAATACAAACTCCACCATTCTTGTATATGTGCCATGAAAATCCAGTAGTCATATTATATTCTATCATAGAAAATGTACATAACTCATTTACACTCAAATGATGCTCACTTATGCGTACAATATCAGGGTTATTGCCTTCACTATTCAGAAGTATAGGTAATTCATCCTTTTTATTCTTAATACTTCTTATATTCTGATGATATATAACAAGTGATTTTGTTTGTGTAATATTCCCCAGACTAATCCTACTCGGTGTCACCCCCATAAAAAATCACTGCTTCTTGTCATTGGATTCTTCCTTTGTCTTTTAGAGGGTAGAGTTCCTCAGGCAATTCCTCCTTATTCCAAATAGAAATAATAAGTTTATGGATCTCAGACCAAATTATCCTACCCCTGCTTTAATCAATTCTGCTGGAATCTGATCAATACCTGGTGATTTGTGTCTTTTTAGCAGCTTAAACTGCTTCTGTTTGTAACTACCTAGACTCTTTTTAGCTGAGGCTTTGATATTTCTCTAAATTTTTGCATCTTCTATTCTCATCTAAATTCTCCAAAGTTGCAAACCTATTTGGGATTTTAACCTTACTGTGCTGTAACTTCGGACTTGTTTAGCTTCTTGAGATTTGGTCTTTCCTTACAAAATTTGTGTTTGTCTTTCACTAACTGGCAGTCCATCCCTAACTTTTGCAACCACCACACAGTGATGACTGTCATAGTCAGCTCCACTGAAAGTGTCTTACAGTCATTTAATACCTTAATTATCATTGTACACTATGAGCTGATATCTGCCACCTCAGAGACCAAAGAGTTGCCAGATACCACAGTTTCCAGATACTGTATTAAAATATTATATGCAATGTGTATCTCAATTTTTCACTTCATGTCCTCTTCCTCTTTTCCCTGCCTCATTTTTTATTCCATTTCTATCATTACTCATGTAACATGGTGTACATATTATCAACAAACAACATGACACTAAGACACACTGTCACTGTCTTAACTGTTTGGTTACATAAGTCTACCCTGTAAATAGCTCTTCTAGATCAACTTCTGCATCTTGTAATTTCAGAATGGCTGCTGGGTGCTGCCAGTAGATGGAAGAATGACATGTAATGTGTCTGAGTACATTCATACTTAACAGTGCTATCCAGATCATCCACTGCCCAATAAGCCAGCTTTTATTCCACTGAATGCTATTTTAAATGCATGTGTAAGAACCATAGCACAATGTTAAAACTAGAAACATTGTGCAAATGTACATAGTCTGTTCAGATTATCTTCTTGTATTTTTTAAATACATAATTTGTTGTTCACGTTGGGACATTTAGAGAGAAACATTCTGTTGCAGCATGCTGAAATATTGCTTAATATTTATGCTGTATCCTGCCAACCATTCTTAACCAAATGCAAGACGATTCTTCCCTAATTCATCATCTGTAAAATGGAGTAACTTGTAACTTGTAACTTGTTCTTTATTTTCCATAGATCCATACAGTTACATAGAACATGAGGATGTGGAAGTGTCTTATAATTAAGATAATAATTAAATATATAGCAGATACATGTCAGATCAGTTATCTACATCTATAATTGATTAAATTAAAAATGTAGAATCTATGTAGAAAATTATAATAAAAGCAGCATAATTATGAGCATCAATTGTTATTATTCATTCAGAATATATCTTTCATTAAGTCATATCTGAATATCTGTGAGTTGACAAAGTTTAATAAAGTTTAATAAGTTTAATAAAGCTTGTTAAAAAACTCACAAAGGGCAGCTACACTACACTTAATTAAATAATGGATAAAAAATGGAAAATAACACATACAGTCGCACAGACAACTCCCTTTGGAACAAAATAATCAAGAGACAATTAGATGAATACAGTTTCATAACCAACTCAAGCTAAAAGATAAGCTGTGCAGAGTATACCATCAGAATAATAAAACTGAGCTAGGTATGGTTATAGCATGTTACAATTATAATTATAAAACTCCTGTAATGTATAAAATGAATTAGAATGCAAGAAGCTCTTCAAAGCAGATCCAAAAAGTTTCTGATTGTTCACTGAATTCTTAATGTCAATTGGCAGTTGATTATATAATTTAATTCCCATACAATATACTCCTTTCTGGTATTTAGTTAAATTGGCATTAGGCACGTGAAAGTTAGAACTGTTCCTCGTGTTGTAATTATGGACTTCCTTGTTCATTGTGTATAACTGGATATTACCAGCTAAATATATTAAGACAGAGTAAATGTATTGTGAAAACAAGGGAAGAATTTTTAATTCTTTGAACATTACTCTACATGAGTCTCTAAGTGTCAAATTTGTCATGATCCTAATCATCCTCTTCTGCATCATAAAAACCTTAACACTATACCTCGAATAACCCCAAAAAATTATACCATAAGTCATGATTGAGTGTGCATAAGCAAAATATATCGCTCTCATGGTTTCTGCGGATACAAAAGGCTTAAGTGATCGAAGTATAAAACAAACAGAATTTAATTTGGAAATAATATAGTTAATATGGCCTTCCCAAGATAAAGTAGTATCTAAAGTAAAACCTAAAAATTTTACTCTGTTACTATTTGAGATGAAATTATTATTATAAGAAAAATTAGTGCTTATCATATTATAGATTCTTGGTCTAAATTCCAACGTACTTGTTTTTTCATAATTCAAATGTAAAAGGTTGCTATTAAACCACTCATTTATATCTGAGAAGATTTTGTTCATGGCTTTTTTATATTCATCCCTATCATAATTTGTTACTAATACACTAGTATCATCTGCATATAATGTAATTGACATGTTATTACTTGCTAATTTGGGCAGGTCATTTATGTAAAGAACAAAAAGCAACGGGCCCAATATGGAACCCTGCGGTACACCACTTTTTACATGCTCCTAACTTGAAAATATGTTCATTTTAGTGTTGGCATCATGAAGGGCAACCTTTTGATATCGCATATTTAAATAAGACTCTATCAGCAAGTGAATGTTTCCTACAATACCATAGAACTTCAGCTTCTGAAGTAAAATTTTGTGATTTACACAATCAAACGCCTTACTTAATTCACAGAATATGCCCCCCACAAGTGCTTTTCTATTCATTGCTGTTAATATTTCATCCAGCAATTTATAAGTAGCTTTAACTGTGGAAGATTCAGCTCTAAATCCGAACTGTTCGTCAGCTAATATGTTATTTTTTGTTATATGTTCACTTAATCTGATACACAAAAGTTTTTCTAACACTTTAGAAAATGATATAAGTATTGAGATTGGTCTATAATTGGACATATTGAGTTTATCTCCATGTTTATAGATAGGTTTAACTATAGAATATTTTAGTCTTTCAGGGAACACTCCAGAAGATAATGCTTTGTTAAAAATATGTGTTAATGGAGAAAGAATAAAGCGTGAACTAATTTTCAATATTTTTACAGAGATTTCGTCAAAACCATAAGAGTTTTTTGATTTTAGTGATTCGATAATATTTTGTATCTCATATGTTGATGTATATTTCCACTGAATGTCAGGAAAAGAATGTCCAAAGTTAAGGTTCAGACAGTCTATGGCGTGAAGGTTATCCTCATGTCTAGTTTTCACCCTAGTAATATTATTCACCACTGAATCTGCTACTGATATAAAATAATTATTAAAGGCATGAGCTATATCATCTTGATTACATGTTACACTATTATTAATTTTTAAGGATTGAATTCCTGTTTGGTGAACTGTTTTATTTGTTTGTGATTTAATGATTCTCCACATAGTTTTGACTTTGTTTTGCGCTTTAGCTATCACTGAATCATAATGTAATTTTTTTGCCAGTTTAATAGTGTTTGACAGGATTCGACAATATCTTTTATAATAGTTCCTAGTATTGACATCATTAGTTTGTCTAGTTATCAAATACAATTCCCTTTTCCTAGCACAGGAAATTTTTATTCCTTTAGTTATCCATGGGTTACCCATTTGTGTCAAGCTGACTTTTCTGTCTTGCAAACAAGCTTGGAAAATTTTTAGGTAAATATCTAAGAATTTATTAAATAACAGATCCACATTATTTGAATTGGTTTCATCAAAGATCTCTTCCCAATTTTCATTACTTAATTGTAACAAATTCAGATATTGTGAATTTATTTATGTTTCTAGTATATTGAAAGACCGAGACTGCCTTAGGTGGGAAGGAATTACTCAAAGTTAGGAGCTGTGCATCGTGATCAGATAAGCCATTTGTGATTGGACTTATGGTATAATTAGTAGCTTTAGCAATCATAATATTGTCAATGGCAGAGACTGTGCCATTCATAATCCTGGTAGGGAATTCTACAGTAGCGTGTAGATTAAAAGTAGCTAGAAGAGTACCTAACTGTTATCTATTCTTACTATCTTCTAAGTAATTTACATTGAAATCTCCCCATATTACTAGATCATGCTTGATATTATACAACTGATTCAAGACGATTTCGAGTTCCTTCAGAAAGTAGTCAAAATCACCAGTTGGAGCTCTATAAACAGCTAATATTACAATATTTCTATTTTTTAAGTTGATTTTGACTGCACAGATTTCAATGTCTTGCTCTCTACATCTATGTTGTAAATCAACACCTACAAAATTTATAGATTCATGGACAAAAATACTTACACCCCCTCTTTTTAATTTATGTCTGCAAAAACTAGTACCTAAATTGTAATGTTCTATAGATGTCATATTCAGGTCATTGTTTCTAAGCGGATGTTCAGTAAGGCATAAAATGTGAGGATACCCAGTACACAAGGATATTATAAGTTCATTTATCTTATTTCTTAGCCCCCCTGTATTCTGATGGTATATCTTAAGGGAATTAATGTCATTATTACTACAATTATGATCTATCTTGCAAGCCATAAAAAATCGTTCTTCATCCTAAATGATTGTTTTTTAATTCTACACGATGAACGTTTCTCCTGCAGTTCTTTAACCTGCAACCTGTTTATTACTGTATCACCAGTTTCACTTATAGTCCCATGTTCTTCTTCCTGCACCTGTGATTCTTTAACCTGCATTTCATTTATCACAATAATTTCATTTGGGTTCACACTTTCTTCTTCTTCCTCCTGTGGTTTCTTTGCCTGCACCTCACTTGCTGCATTTACTTCCAATTCATTTAAGTTTACATTTTCTTCTCCTTTCTCCTGTATGTCTTTAACTTGCACTTCATTTATTATGGAATCTTCAGTGTCCCTTAAGATCCCACATTCGTCTTCTTTTTTCTGTGATCCTTTAGCCTGCATCTCTTTTATCACTGTATCTTCCATTTCCTTTAGGTCCACACATTCTTTCTCTTTCTCCTGTGATTCTTCTTCCTCTTGCAATTCTTTAACCTGCATCTCAATTAGTCCAGTATCTTTGATGTCATTTGGGTGTCCACATTGTTCTTCCTTCCCCTGCAGTTCATTGCTCCGCACCTTGTTTATCACAGTATTTTCATTTTTACTTAGGTGCTCCTTTTCTTCTTACTCTCTCTTCCAAGGAAGATGGATACTTGGTGTTTTATTGGAAGTTTCACATAATAGTCTAATACTGTTTGCTAATTCATTACTAACCCATCTTTTGCCCAGTGCATTCAGGTGGAAACCATGTGAAGTAAAATAATCTCTGTTATGGGTCCTATTAACTATAAATAAATTTGTACGCATCTTCAAAGTTTTCCTGAGCTTCCTATTGAAGGAGTTCGCTTCTTTATTAACACAACTAGAGTTTTGCAGGTCATATCTGTGAGGTACAACCATGACAATCACATTAGTATTATTTGTTCTTCCAACAAATTTAGATAAACTTGTGGGAACATCCCCACAAATGCAAAACGGCCCTTTCCGCGCAGTACAGCGGTAGTCGGTCTCCCCACCACTGCAACAAGCTCTTCACGCCAGCCAATCCCAGACGGGCAGCCCAGCGACGGCCAGGTATAAAAGGCTACATTTCCAGCCAAAAGTTGTGCATTCCAGTATTCCGGATCCAGCGTTCAATATCAAGACTCAACGTGCTACGAGCCTCCACGATCGGCTCCCGAGCATCATCCGCCACTCGGCCCGTTAGCAGCATCTACAGCTCGCACCCTGCGGAACGCGCCGCAGTGTCTACCAGCACACGCTGCTCGGCACCACAGAGCTGTCCCAGGCTCTCCACCGCGCAGCCTGCTCCGCGCAACCGGCTGACACTGTACAGAACTCACTCTCACTGCACTGCTTCAGTGAGTCCGTTTCTTCACAGGAGTAACTTTGTCGGACCTCACTAACGCGGCCCTTAGCCGCCACAATAGCAAAGGAGAAGCACTTGTAAATACGTCCGACACGGACAACTGTATATAACAATAACCTGTACATATCTACGAGAATAAAGACTGACGTTAATGTGTTTACTGTTGTTGTGATTTCACAGTAGCAGCATACAGTAACCCACATTATTGGTGACCCCGACGTGATCTGACGACAGACAAAATGACCGAACCAGCTGACGACTCACTGGGAGCTACACTATACCGAGTGGCTGTACGACTGCCACCCTTCTGGCCCGACCGCCCAGCCCTCTGGTTCGCGCAAGCTGAGGCGCAGTTTGATCTAGCAGGCATCACACGCCAGAGGACGAAATTCAACTACGTGGTGTCCCAGCTCCACCAACAGCACGCCGCCGAGGTGGAAGACATAATAACAGCCCCACCGGAGCACGAGCCATACGACCGGCTAAAAGCCGAGCTGGTACGCCGACTATCCACCTCACGCGAACAGCGCGTGAGGCAACTTCTGTCTCACGAGGAGATGGGAGACAGGAAGCCATCGCAGTTCCTCCGCCACTTAAAGGGACTCGCGCCAGACGTCCCAGACGACTTTTTGCGCACGATCTGGGCCAGCCGTCTCCCACAACACGTCCAGGCCATACTTGCGGGCCACACCGAGGGCAGCCTGGACTCCTCTTCGCACCTAGCTGACAGGATTTGCGAGGTCGCGCCGCTGCCCACCACAGCCAGTGTCTCACCGCCCACTCCCGACAACGCCAGCGCATTACAGTAAACACATTAACGTCAGTCTTTATTCTCGTAGATATGTACAGGTTATTGTTATGTACAGTTGTCCGTGTCGGACGTATTTACAAGTGCTTCTCCTTTGCTATTGTGGCGGCTAAGGGCCGCGTTAGTGAGGTCCGACAAAGTTACTCCTGTGAAGAACGGACTCACTGAAGCAGTGCAGTGAGAGTGAGTTCTGTACAGTGTCGGCCGGTTGCGCGGAGCAGGCTGCGCGGTGGAGAGCCTGGGACAGCTCTGTGGTGCCGAGCAGCGTGTGCTGGTAGACACTGCGGCGCGTTCCGCAGGGTGCGAGCTGTAGATGCTGCTAACGGGCCGAGTGGCGGATGATGCTCGGGAGCCGATCGTGGAGGCTCGTAGCACGTTGAGTCTTGATATTGAACGCTGGATCCGGAATACTGGAATGCACAACTTTTGGCTGGAAATGTAGCCTTTTATACCTGGCCGTCGCTGGGCTGCCCGTCTGGGATTGGCTGGCGTGAAGAGCTTGTTGCAGTGGTGGGGAGACCGACTACCGCTGTACTGCGCGGAAAGGGCCGTTTTGCATTTGTGGGGATGTTCCCACAAACTTCTCAGTCCTATATTGGCCTCATTTTTAGCAACATCACAAGTGCCACCGCAAATAATCACTACATTTTTCTGTGTTAATCTTCCAATTTCGAGTTTACATGAAGAAGTAATTGTGCTTAACCTTGCATTCGGTTTTACAATGCCAATAACACTATATGAGTTACCCAGTAATTCTGCTATTCTTTCAGTACAGTCACGCATGTGACTATCACCTAATATCAAAACTTTATGTTTTTTATCAGTAGTTTGATTCTTTATAGCTGCTCTCCTGCTTTTCTGACTTACATCATTTTTTTGGTTCAGCTAGCGGAGCAAATCTGTTGGAAACAGTTTTAATTTGAAGGTTAGCTTTGGATGATGATTTTCTTACTTTTGAGGTCTTCGCATGTGACGTGTGGATTACAGGTATCCAGTCACCAGCTGCAATTTGGTAAGCATTGTAATCACTTTCTCTACCTTCACTGTGTTTATGAAGTTCGTTATGTTCCATACGCTGTGCTGGTTCCAAAAGTTGACACTGTTCAGTGGTTCCCGTATTGCGGATATCTTCTCAAAGTATTGAAATAATACTGCATGTGGATTTTATTTCTAATAATGCTTTGTGAAGCTGGTTTTGCAAAAAGACACAATTTTCACAATTAGTATTATTATCCATGTTGAAACACTGAAGATTGGTGATAGTGCTTTCAAGCATCCTATCTACTATGTCCGCCATCTTGCAACGTTACTGTCACCTTATAATACCACACGAAGTTAAGAATGTTCTGTGTAGGTGTTTTCCTAAAAATGGAAGATTGTGGGTAGGAGGTGGTCATCCTATATACAATGTCATCTTATATTCTAGGCAGTATGGTATGTGTTGTTGGAGGGGTGGTGGTTTTGACAATGTCAGTACCAAGTTTCATGAAAATTTATCAGTGTATTGAGACTTATTGGTGGGGGACCGACATATGTGGCCATGTCACACCACATAATTAAAAACTGGGACAGTTACGTATGTGAGTTATTTCTAAACTAATAAAACTAGATCTGTCCCAGAAAATGGATGAAATGAAAGCCAGGTTCTCACTGCAGGTTACCTGTTTGAAAATAGCTAATTGTGGCTGCCTTTCTTTAACAGGACATATCTTCATCATGGTTAAAGCTTGTAGGGAGGACAGTGAAAGTTTTGTCTAAAGTGGTTGATCCTGCAATGCACCATCCTTCCCTGTTTGTCTGTACAGCACAGAGACTGCGTGAGGAATTAACAAGCACTCTTAACAAAAAACGTTTTTGTGTTACTGTAGGAGTTCATATAAGTGGTTTTTCATCCTGACTGATTTCTTGCAACAAGCAGTGGACTTGATTCAGAAAGTCAATATTAGTATTCCAGGAGCATTTTCTCAAAAAGAAAATGTGTTGGACAAATGTGTATGTTACTTTAAATAGTCACATTGTTAACTAACTAACTAACTCCATGGAGCAGAGGCCTTCTTGAGAAGCTAACAGTTTCTCAGCTAGTCAAGAAATTCCCCGCATTTTATGGAACCCGAAGGTTCATTACCGCATTCACAAGAGCCCGCCACCTGTCCCTATCCTGAGCCAGCTCAATCCAGTTCATGTCCTCCCATCCCACTTCCCGAATATCCATCTTAATATTATCCTCCCATCTACGCCTGGGTCTCCCAAGTGGTCGCCTTCCCTCGGGTCTCCCCACCAAAATCCGGTATGCACCTCTCTCCTCCCCCATACGTGCCACATGCCCCGTCCATCTCAGTCTTCTCGATTTGATTACCCGAATAATATTTGGTGATGAGTACAGGTCATTAAGTTCCTCGTTATGTAGTCTTCTCCACTCCCCTGTCGCCTCGTCCCTCTTAGGCCCAAATATCCTCCTCAGCACCCTATTCTCGAACACCCTCAGTCTTTGTTCCTCCCTCAGTGTGAGAGACCAAGTTTCGCATCCATACAGAACAACAGGTAAAATTATAGTTCTGTATACCCTAATCTTTGTGTTTTTGGATAGCAACCTGGAAGACAAAAGATTCTGCACCGAATGATAGCAAGCATTCCCCGACTTCAATCTGCTCTTAATTTCTTCATGAATGGAGTTTCGATTCGTTAGGGTTGCTCCCAAATATTTGAATTCTTCCACCCTTTCAAAGGATTTATTATCTATATTTATGTTGCGATTGTGTCCTGCATTCTGATTTCGAGACATGACCATGTACTTAGTTTTCTCAGCATTTGCTTCTAGACCAATCTCCTTACTAGCAATAATTAAATCTTCTGCATTTTTCTTTATGCTATGTATGCTTCCGCCCAATATATTAACATCATCAGCATAAACCAGAAGCTGATGTGTACCATTCAATTTCAAGCCCTCCTGGTTTGCCTGAACCCTCCTAATGGCATATTCTAAAGCAAAGTTGAAAAGCAATGGCGACAGAGCATCTCCTTGCTTCAAGCCATTCTTAATAGGGAACATGTCAGACAGATGCTTGCCTACCCGAACTCTGCTATATGTTTCACTTAGGCACATTTTTATTAACCTTACTAGTTTCATGGGGATACCGAACTCAATGAGAACATTATACAAGACCTCCCTCCTAACTGAATCATAGGCTTTCTTGAAGTCTATAAATAGCTGATGCACTGCCTCATTGTATTCCCATTTTTTCTCAAGTATTTGACGAATGCTGAATATATGATCAGTGGTTGACCTGTTACGTCGAAATCCACACTGATGATCCCCAATAATTTCCTCTGCATATGGAGTTAACCTTGACAAAAGGATGTTGGATAGAATTTTGTACGTAGTCGACAAAAGTGATATGCCTCGATAGTTATTGCAATCTGTCTTATCACCCTTCTTATAAATAGGCACAATGACCCACTCCTTCCATTCCTCAGGCAATTCCTCCTTATTCCAAATAGAAATAATAAGTTTATGGATTTCAGACCGAATAATCCTACCCCCTGCTTTAATCAATTCTGCTGGAATCTGATCAATACCTGGTGATTTGTGGCTTTTTAGTTTTCCAATAGCCATCTCAACCTCAAAGGCACTGGGCTCAGGCACTAGTGGCTCTGCTGTGTGTAAATAGTCACATTGTTAGTAACAATAATTTTTGACTGATTTTCTACATGCTTAGTACATCCTTGTTGTACATACAGTTTGGACCAGAATTAAATTTTGTATTAATTTTGGAAGAAACTTTATATTTCAAATTACCTCAAAATGTCTTCACCCAAGACAAAGCATATAATGTAAAAGTGTTTTGAACGTTGTCACTTGTACCTTGGGACTGGATGGTTTCTGTAGTGATGAAGTGCAAGGATGAATTGCATTGCAAGTAGAAAGCCAGATTGTAACTGTATGTTCTCATTAGGACACCATAAATCAGGTGGTTCTTCTGAAAATAGAGTAAAACCCGTTTAAGACTTCCCCGGTTATGAAATTCCCCGCGTAGGAAGTCAGGATAAAAAAGCACCAAAATTCTCCCATTTGATTAACATTACACGTTGCCCTTTTAATACATCCCCGCATAAGAAAATTTCCCGCCTAAGAAGTAACACATTTGACAAAAAAGAGAAACAATTTTTTTACTCATTTAATACATTTTCTGTTTCAAAACCTTAACGAATTTCCCCGAGTTTCCATTTGTTCCGTTTCCAAAACGCAACGTTCAAATGGCGCGGTCAGTTGATATAGGTTAAGCTTCAAGGTCATTTCCGCCACGTTTCACACAGCAGAATGACGCAACACCACGGCCGGCGCGGGGGTGTCGTATTTCTTCCGCGATGCAGAGACTGCAGTCAGTCCCAAGTACTCGGTCTCTAACGACAACCGAATAATTGTATCGGGCGGCCGGGAGCCGATCCTAGCTGTTCCGTGACCTGCATAAGCCTGTGTTTGGCAATGGCCGGCATGTGGGAGCCCACTTGCCGCTTCGGCTGTCCGGGACTTGGAGGAAACAAAGGCAGCCAATAACATTTCGAAGAAGTGTAGCCACGCGCTACTCGAAGCGACACGATGTTCCACGTTGTTGGGGGGACAGCGGTTTGGTGCGAAATATGTGAGTGGTCGACTGCGACAACTTGTTTAAACGTAATTTATCAGCAGTAATAAAAAACGTGTCGTGGTGTAGCGTGATTGTGAAACATTTGTGGTGACTGTGGGCAGATAAGTTACATAAGCAATTCCAGAAAATAAATTCAAGACACTGCATGTTGAAAGTAACTGGAACTACTGACCACTCCTTATGGTCTACCTAAAAGTGAACCTATGGAATCTGAAGATGTATACTGCTACTATTTTTGAAAAAAGAGCAAAAACCCACACTTGAAAAATATTTCAAGCAAAAGTAAACATCTGGAATGAAATGCGAACTTATGAGCGAAAAGTCAGTAACAGTATAGGTAAAGGTGTAAATAAAACTGTGAATGAAAGGTTACAGACAAAATGGTTAAATGGTGAGAATGTGTTAAGACAGCTGCAAATTATACAAATTCAGCATACATATGTAAAAAGTTCACAAAAAGTTAAAAAAATAGAAGTTTTCGGTCCTACCCTTTTAAGAAATCTCCCCCTTAAGAAGCCAGATTTTCTTGGAATTTTCAAAAATGTCTTAACAGGGTTTTACTATATTGCTATGCTAATAATTTGAATAGTAGTCACAGAGGGGACTGTCTGAAGGCTTCTTGTTTGGTGTCTGTAATTGTGGAGAGGGAATAAGCTTAGATGCAAGGTCAGAGAGTGTTAATTCCTTGAAAGGAACTGCCCCACTTGAAACACATCAGGTACAATACATGTAATTTACAAATGTGGCCACCAGCTGCATAACACAGTCTGGTGGGCCTTGGCTTGGACACTCTCATAGTAGACAGAGACACTTCATACATCAAAACGTGAGATTTGGAACTTGGAATACCAGTGATCTCCAAGATTATATGAGTATAATCATGAATATATTCAGGATAAACAATATTGTGTTTTGAAACTCTGCCATAATTTAAAATCTTCATGTGCTGTTTGGTTGATGAAGAGTTTTATATTATGTATTGTTATTTCCAGCATGCAACATGACAGGAATAAATTGCCCATGAGAAAGAGCAGTGTCATCAAAATACATCCCAACATATCCAAATGTATGCCGGCTTGTTTGTTTACGGTTATTAAGGTACTGTAAAATCTCCTGCTTTTAATATAAAAGGTAGTCAGAGTGTTTCGCTCAAACGCTCAGAGCTACATCGCAGTAGATGTTTCTGAACTACCTACATATGTTTTAAAGAATGTTAATTTATATTGATCCCATGAATCTCAGTGGCACTCCGTCTTCTGCAGCACAAAAATTCCAGTTCGGAGAAATATTGTGCTCGAAATACTTTGAAATATCCTCACAAGAGAGAATATGTTAACTGAAGTGCCAGGTCTATCATTGCAGCATGCGTTATAGTGTTGCTTGCAGGATGCAATTCTAGTCCTTGTATCCGCATATATGAGGGTAACTCCAATACTAATGCCCTATGTTTCTTCTTAAAATTGTTATTCCACAACAGTATTTTTCGCACGGTTCACACGTGTAAAGCATAATTAATATGATATGGCACATGGCGAAGCTTGGGGGGGGGGGGGGAGTGACGGGACAACAGGAAAATGGAGTGGGTATCCAGCATGTCTCGCAAGACCGCGGAGCATAGCCTCTCCAGCACAGTACAAATGCTACCATGCTGACCCGCACACCTCGACTAGATCTGTGCTTCTCCTGCCAGTAGTCCACTGAACTTTCGTCTCCGCCAAGTCACGTAGACTCGTCCGCTTCACCGAAAGATGAAATCTGGTTTTGCGCGTGTGCCATCTAATCCCAACTGCAGTATACATTCTTCGCGCTTCTGCAGATGCTTAGTTAAATCACTTTCTGCAAGTAGCGTTGTCGCAGCAGTTGTTCAACATGGGAGACCAGTGTAGGTGGTCCATGGGTTAGGGTTTGGCAGAAGAACCCTGTGATTGTACTAGATGATCTGTGTCTGTGATTGCCAACGTGCTGTGTCAATCTGTGGTCATAGTAAATGTGAGGTTTGTACAAATATGCTTTTATTATGAGTTTAGTTTTGTGGAAGCTGTACGTTCGATCCACACATCATCTAGTATAGTTTGATCAGTGGTTGAGTCCATGCCGAAACAAATGGACGCAGTGGCTGAAGCAGAAGGGTTATTGACATCTTATTAAGGAGGTCAGTTCCTGAAAACAGCCCCTGTAAGGGCAAATATATTAATTCTCATTTCGTGTATGTAAGCAAGCTAAAGTAAACTTAAACGAGTACCAACAGTACTTCACTCCCCTTACCCCTGCCGCCTTGTAGACTCCTGCTGTCGTGGAACTACGGCGACGGTAAAACCACCCTCGAACGATGTGCGTCCCTAGACTATGGGCTGTGATGATCTGTGCTTCCAAGCACGCACATCATACACTAAACCAGTTGTTCCCAAACTGTACTGCGCGGATCCCTGGGATCCGCGACTAATTTCCACGGCATCCGTGGATGCTTTTCTGTAATGGATACTTGGAAGTTTACTCTTTTTTCTAAATTAAAGGAATAAAAAAATTGTTAAAAATCATCGAAGAACTTCTTTAATTGGCAATATGTTTATTTGAATTAAGGGTAAATCATGCATTGCATTGTCACGTATACAACTGGTATGTACCTCTATCTATCTAAAATCAGGTCTGAGAAAAAAAATTTAATTTTGGATACCTATCGTCTGGACATACTACATTTACGTGAGTCAGGATACCAGGATCCGTGGCTATTTTTGCAGCGAAAAGGGGTCCGAGAGCAAACGTTTGGAAAGCACTGCACTAAACAGTTCCTTCGAGTTGCGTGGCCCAACGTCAGGCTTCTTGGCTCACTACGGCCCGCAAGCACCAACGAGTTTGACATGCCACCCGCAACGACTGAGCCATGTCGGTTATAGTCACGCACGATCACGGATCAAGGAGTATCGCACAGTTACGCCGCATATGCCGGTATAGTCGTACGTTTCCACGGAGTTGCCAATCTGTAGAAGGTATTAATCTGCAGCGGATGCTGAACATGGATGCTGGAGACTGCTGTGAAGACGTGTAGGTGTGGTTCCCGCTGTGAGTGCTGGCTATGGTCAGCTGTTTGTACTCGAACTGTGTTGGTGGGTTTCATTACGTGCATGAGAGAAATAATAAGATAGAAAATGTGGATGTAGGGTAACAGTTTGGTGCATTCGGATGTTGGCATGTGTTTTTGCCTTAATTATCTGTCGTGCAAAAGGCATCTGTACCGCAGAGTTTCGTACGGTCGAAAGCAGTAAGTATTAAAGATTATTATTCTGTGTATCCTATTATGTATTCTACTATGAATTATGGTTTAACATTTTGGGGAAACCCTTCTAACAGTTGTAAAATCTTTAGGATGCAAAGAAAGGTAATCAGAATTATCACGGGATGTAGGAGCAGAGAGTCTTGTCAGAATTTAAGAAACTGAGAATTTTACCACTAAAGTCACAGTACATATTTTCTTTATTCCTATTTGTAGTTAATAATAAAGGTAAATTTGTAGTAAATTCGGAAAACTGTAGTATAAATGCGTGACAAAGCACTAACCTCCATTTACCTCAGGCAAATCTGGAATTTACTCCCTGGGTTCTGACATTAAAAACTCTTGTAATAACCCAAGGAAATTTAAAACAGTTTTAAAAACTTTTTTACTTACAAATTCCTTTTATTCGGTAGTTGAATATGTTAATGTTAATAAGGAAAAAGTAGACAGTTATTCCTGTAATGAATTCTGTATCAGATTCTCTTGGTTTGGTTTATTATTTGTTAAGTGTTTCTCACTCTGTACAGTCAGCTACTTTTGTATATCTACTCCTGCATTCAATATTTTATGTTATTTTATATACATGGTAGTAATGTTTTCTTTGTAATCCTTTTGTAATTGTATTTGTATGTACACTTAAGTCATTTGACATGTTCTATATTCAGTAGGTGTAACAACCTCTTTAGATCGATGTGAATGTAAATAAATGAATGAATGAATGAATGAATATCTGTATTGCAATTACATGGCATGTAAATTGAAGGTACTTTGGATCATATCATGTTTGGTCATCTATGACCTGTCTGCCTCTTCTGTATTTTTTGCAGTTACTTCGTAAATCGCAGTTTTTGAAAAAAATGTATTTGACATGAAATGTGTGTTTTGATTTTCACATAAACTCTGATGCGAAACTCTTCTCCGTCCAGGAAGAGTTTAGCGATATATTATCATAAATGGCTACATGTAAAGTACCTGATATTTTTGTCCATTACTAGCCAAACTTGAATTTTGTCAACAGATTTTGATGGAAGTCCCTACTATCAAATGTCATGAAAATCTGGCCAGTGGGTGCTGACATTTCGTGCAGAGAGGCGTGATGAGGGTAATAGTCATTTTTCATGATTTGGCAAATTTGCCAAAAAATGACCCATGACTTCTTCCAGGTCCCCTCCAATTTATTTCTCTCTCTCTCTCACACACACACACACACGCACGCACGCACGCACGCACGCACGCACTTACATACACATACATGTACATTCTGTAGATCCTGTCTCTGTCACGAGACAGTAGGATGAAATAAGTCATCTTGAAGTCACAATACACGATACACAAAAAACGTTACAATCACAATGTGTACAAAACAAACAATCACTACAACAGTAGAATATTTCCACATGGTCACATAAATATCATAAAAAGATGTAGGTTATAAATTAAAACAGGAATTAAAAATTACAATCATTCTGTCTGTTATTCTGAAATTCATCAAGTGAGTAAAAACGATCAGTCATAAGATACTTTCATAGAGCAGACTTAAATTGTTTTTTTTATCATGTCTTAGATTAGATATACTGGTAGGCAAGCTATTAAAAATCTTTACAGCAGCATAGGAAGCGCCCCTTTGGAAACAAGGGAGATTGGCAACAGGCCTATGAAGCTGAGTCTTATTCCTTGTACTCAGACCATGTACAAATGAATTAGTCTGGAAACTTCCCAAATTATATACAACAAATGTCATTAGCGAAAATATGTATTGACTTGGGACAGGCAAGATATCCAGTCTTTTAAACAGGCCTCTACATGAGCATCTGGATCCAACAACAGCCATGATTCTAACTATTCTTTTTTGTAGTTTAAATACCTTGTCCACACTTACAGAATTCCCCCAAAAAATCATCCCATACTCCATCACAGAGTGAAAATACCCAAAATAGGGTGAGTGCATCTATATTCATAATGTGGTACATCATTCTGACTGCATAGCATGCAGCACTCAATTTAGGAATCACATGTTCTACTGATTCTTCCAAGTAAGACAATTATCAATTCTTATACCTAAAAATTTTATACCTGTCATATTTGTTTTTTCCATGTTTAAAACTAACTGGTTTGCTTCAAACCATTTAATCATATGAGACAGAACAAGATTAGATGATTCTTGAAAATCATCATAGTTATCTTTAGAGATCAGAACACTCGTGTTGTCGGCAAACAAAATGGGATCTGAAATTTTATTAATCTGTAAAGGGAGATCATTTATGTATAATACAAATAACAAAGGCCCCAAAACTGATCCCTGGGGAACCCCATGCTTCACTGTGTCCCAATTGGAAAGGTAACTCTGAGCTGTATTTGTTTTTATTTCTACCCTTTGCTTTCTGTTGGATAGATATGATCTGAACCAATCAGCCTTTGATCCTTCAATACCGTAGTATTGTAACTTGGCTAATAAAATGTCGTGATTCACACAATCAAAAGCTTTAGCCAAATCACAGAAAATCCCTCCAACATGCATTTTATTGTTCCAGGCTTTCAGTACAATATGTGTTAGTCTGTAAGTAGCATGTTTGGTAGACATTCCCTTTCTGAAACCATACTGTTCAGTTGCCAATATTTTATGAATTTGCATATGATGGTTCAGTCTATTATACATGATTTTCTCAAATACCTTTGAAATTACTGGCAGTAAACAAACTGGTCTATAACTATTCGTGTTAGTCTTCTCTCCCTTTTTATATAAGGGCTTTACTGTAGGATATTTCAGATGATCTGGGAATATTCCCATAGAGATAGACTTATTACAAATGTAACTCAATGGTCTACTAATTAAAGATCCACATAATCTTAGAATTTTGCTTGATACCTCATCATATCCTGAAGAATTTTTGGATTTAAGGGAGTTAATTATGCCTATTATTTCTGCTTCAGTTACTGGGATTGTTTTCATTTTTGTTACGCTATTTGGATAAGAAACTCTTAAGAGTAGATAGCAGCATTTTGCTTTGGATTCTGTATGTTTAAGTTATCAGTTGTATTTACAAAATACTTATTAAAAGCATCAGCTGCATTTTCCAAATTTACTGCTGTACCATTGTTACTAAGTTTCGAGGGCATTTGTTCTGTAACACTCCTACCTGTCTCATTTTTTATTATATTCCAAGTCATTTTCACTTTGTTTTGAGATAGAGCCAGTAACTGACTCTTTGGCCTCTTTTATCACTTTCTTTAAAACTACACAGTACCTTTTATAATACGTTTTAATTCTAGGGTCATCACAACTTCTGTTAAGAATATATAAACTTCTTTTATGTTTGCAAGACACTTTTATACCCTTTGTAATCCAATCCCCTTTATTAATATTACAATTTTTATACTTAACAGGGAAACTAGCCTGGAAGATATTTAAAAAAATGCAAAAAAATGTATTAAATGTACCATTAACATCATTGTTCAAATAGACACTTTCCTATGTTTCATATTTTAACATCTGTTGAAAGGTTTTAATTGTATTGTTATTTATCAATCTTGTTGTGTATTTCATAGGAGTAATGTTTGATTCTGTACTCACATTTTCTAATATAAGATACTGAGCATTGACAATTGATGATGTCTTAATATAATTTATTCTGTAGTTGTCTACAAAATATTATCAATTGCTGTACCTAGATTACGAATTACTCTCGTAGGAAAACCCACCATATGAAATAAATTGTAGGTATTCAACAACAAGGATAGTTGTTTTTTCCAATGATTATCTGTTATATAATCAACATTTATGTCTGCACATATTACAAATTCTGTCTTTGGTTTCTGTAAATACTTTAAAGTTGAATCCAACAGTCTTAAAAAATTACCGAAGTCTCCAGAAGGAGATCTGTGTATACATATTACAATTATATGGAACCACTTAATCTCTAGTTGCACAGCACAAGTTTCAAAATTTTTTTCTTTACAGTAATAAGACACAAATTTTATTATAGCATAAATCTTTTCTAACAAAAATACAGACTCCTCCTTTCTGAAAAGTTTGGCTAGAATAACTAGATCCTAGAGTATAACCAAATAATTTATAAAGAAGTAAGTCTTGCTCAACCATATGATGCTCAGAGAAGCGCAGTACATGTGGATCTATTTCGTCTATTTTAAGTGAATTTGTTAATTCTTCACTCTTATTTCTTATACTTCTAATATTTTGATGTAAAATAGTGAGTGAATGATCTAACTCTATATTTTTCCTGGATTCATCACACTGTCTTAGATCCAAAAGAATCATCATTTCTTGTTCTTGGCTTTCTTCTGGAGCTCCGTGATGTACTTAGTTCAACCTCCTGTAGTGGGTGAATGGGTTTCTCATTATTTTGTTGCATGTGCCCTTTTAAAATTCCATTGTTTTCCCCCCTTGTGTTGTTGACTTCAGTGTCTGTGGTATTTCCTTGATTGCTTACTTCATGCCTGTATTCAAATACTGGGGTAGTGGCTCCTGTTTTTGAGTTAACTTCCCAGGCTAGACTGATTGGACTTTCTGCTTTTTTCCCAGGATTGTAGAGATTTGTGCAGCTATTTGGTTGGAAATCCTTTCTTTCCCTCGTCCATTTAGGTGCAACCCATGACGTGTATACAATTCCCTGTTTGGGTTAATTTCTAGGACTGTGGTGTGATCGAAGGTTTTTACATGTTTTATTAGCTTTCTGTTGTATGATTAAATCTTGTTATTAACACAGGAGGATTCTGTCAGATCATGTCTATGTGATGCAGTTAGTAAGATTATGTTGTTGTTGTTGTTGTTGTTGTTGTTGTTGTTGTTGTTGTTGTTGTTGTTGTTGTTGTTGTTGTTGTTGTGGTGGTG
Organism: Coptotermes formosanus; assembly: GCA_013340265.1. NCBI lineage: Eukaryota > Metazoa > Arthropoda > Insecta > Blattodea > Rhinotermitidae > Coptotermes > Coptotermes formosanus. Next base: position 213,753 of record BLKM01001905.1, read on the forward strand.
GTGGTGGTGGTGGTGGTGGTGGTGGTGGTGGTGGTGGTGGTGGTCGTCGTCGTCGTCATCCTTAATAAAATTTAAGATATGTTTTAAGGCCCTACTGGCATTCTTCTTACTCACATCATGTGAACCACCACAAAACACTATCACATCACTTTTTGTTAAATTGCCTATATCACTCATTGCAGACTTCACTAGTATCTCAGCACCAGCACCCGGTTTAACCAAACCAATTACTTCAAAGTTATTATTCAGATGATTCTTCACTTCCATTGCTTGTCCTCTGGAATGGCTATCTCCTATCAGCCCTACTCTGTGCTTTTTCTTACATGAATTATTGTGCCTTTTATTGCTTTGTTTTTTAAATGGTCTGTTATTTTTGCATAAAGATGGATTACCCTGATGGGATAAATTATTATTGTTACATGCTTTTGAGTCTTCATGCTGAGCTGTTACCGTGAAATCATTTGTTATGATAGTCGGTTGGTTTCTTCTGAATGCATACCTTATGTGCACATTTGTTCTCTTACTACGATCATTTACAACTGGTATCCAGTTCTCACTATCTAGCCCTTTGTCGCCATTTTCCCCAGTTTGCACACTCGTCTTTTTCACTGCACTAACTGTTCTTTATTTTATGGATTATCTCCAATGCTTCAATCTTGCTAATTTCTTCTAATAGAAGCTTATTAATTAAACAGAGTTATTTTAATTCTATTAAAACTTCATGATATTGTTCCTTCATTGAGTCACAATTTACACAGTTACGACTATTATATAGACTTGGATCTTGTTGTTGCAGACAAGATTTTACGACACAGCTGCCACTGCCTGCCACGTTCACACCTCATTCAGCACTGTGTAGTTTCAGTTGTGTCATCATATAATAAACGCTGACTTCTGTGCACATAGTGTGGTGGAGATATAGTTATTCTTAGTTATGGGTTAACTCTCGTTTTGTATACTATTTTGTGTTTCATTAATTGTACCCTTGAATGGTTATAAGATGTACCTTGAAGGCAGATAGGGTTAAGTAATGGGCCATATAACTCCTACTTCTACAGTTCCCACTGTTAAAGTATTTTACATAAGCTCGTATCTGTTGTATGAGTGATAAGAATTTTGTAAGAATTTTAATTTATTTTCAGGTCATCAGTTTGAAACAGTGACCTCAAAAATGGACAGTCCTGTGATTTTGGTGTCAAGTGATTCCAGTGCACCAAATTCTCCAATACCTGAAATTGGTTCCAAGCCTACGTGGGACTGTACTGATAAACATTTTCCCGACAGTGATGCCAGAAATGACAGTACAGTAGATTGTTGTATGCCAGTTAACATGAGAAAAGAACCAGAAATTGAAGATAATTATGACAATTCATGTGAAACATCTCCATTACTTGAGGTTAACTCAAAAAACACTGCAGACTGTGCAGAAATAGAGCTTTCTGATAGTGATGCTGAAAGTGACACTACAGTGGATTATTATTCTCCAGTTACATTTGTAAAGGAGATGGTATCCGAAAGTGCAAGTCAAGTGATTGATGTTTCAGCAAGTTCTACTGGTGTCTTACAGAAAATTCAGAAGGAAGTAAAGCTTATGGAGTGTGAAAACTCAGATGATAAGTCGTATGTAGAATTTATCTGTATAATATGTTTATTAGTTCTAAGTTAGTTGTTAAAACCTGCAACAAACGTAGCCTGCAATAGGAAATTCATTTATTGTACTGAAGGATGCTTATCTGAGCAGTGTCAAGGTCTTAGCAGATGACCCAGAATTCTGTGGCATGTTTTTCTTCACTGCATTTGTGTGTGGTATAACCAAGGTCATTGTCATTCATTCGGGAATTTTATGCAGATGAAGGAGAACAAAGGTGTTGGGTTTGATATACCTGTCAGTCCTTGGAAGCTCAGTAAAAGTGGGATCACTACTAATCTGATGCAACATGTATGTGATATGATCATATAGTTTCTGGACTGACTGTGAGGTGACACTACTGATTCTAGCACAAACCTTTACTGCTAGGTGTAGATAGGGTAGAGTTTGTTGAGTCACTTCCTTTTTGGAATAAGGCTGTAGCGTGTATGATTGCTGAGTAATGTCTTGTTAAGTACAAGTGTGTATTATTCCATTGTGAATTTGGCATATCAAAAAATGACACACTTGAAAGAACAGTGTGCCTGCACCAACTTTTGCTTTAAACAGAGATAAAATATTACAGGAACTTCCAAAATGTTGAAAGTAGCTTTTGGAAGTGGTTAATAGGAAGAACACAAGTTTTTGAGTTGTTTTTCCCAAGTTCAGCTGTGGTGTGACTTCTGTTGAAGATGCCAGACGCATGGGACTTCCATCAGTGAACAAAACAGATGAAAATGCCAGTGAAGGAGCTTGTCCTTGAAAACTTAAGGGTCATTATCCATGGAGTTGCTAACGTTGGAAATTTCATGTGGGTCAGTTCAGAGCATTTTGAAAGAATGTGACCATGCATTGGATTGCCACCAATTTTGTGCTGCATCTGCTAAGTGAGGAGTAGAGTGCGAATTGTAGTGCCACATGCTGTGACCTTCAGGAGAGGATTGAAAGAGACCCAGAATTTTTAGGACTGCATGACTTTCTTTTCCAAGAACTCCCCAAGGTGGTATTAAGGGAGAGGTGATTTAATTATATCATCACGATTCAAGTAAAACTGCATGACACAAGTTTTCAAACACTGTGCTTCACAAAATGCTTCAGACAGCAGTGTGATCGATCACCAGGCTTGCTGTAAGCCCCAAGGAGACTTCTTGTATGGGTCAACATTGATTAGGAAATGAGTGTTGTTATCATTGTCGTTGTCATCGACGACGACGAGGAGAAATAAATTCAGTCTGAAACTAATTTACAACACAGAAGAAGTGTATAGAGTGAATGCATGATGGAAAGGCCATTATGATATTGCCAAATGTGTTATCTGTGAATTTTTTAAGTTTTTATTAAATTTGGTTCTGGGATTCTGTATAAAGGCCATAAGGTGAACATAATTATGGTCTGCGTTGTGAAAATGTGATGGCTTCTATACACAAAGCCCACCTAACTGACTGACTGAATGATTGACTGACCGACTAACTAACTAACTGACTGACTGACTGACTGACTAACTAACTAACTAAATAACTAACTAACTAACTAACTAACTAACTAACTAACTGCATGGAACAGAGTTCCTACTGAGAAGCTGATAGGTCCTCAGATAGTTGAGAAATTTCCCACATTATATGGAACCTGGAGGTTCAGTACTGCATTCACAAAAGCCAGCCATCTGTCCCTATCATCAGCCAGATCAGTCCAGTCCATGGCCCTCCCCCCTGAAACGCACTGTTTGAAGGTACATTTTAATATTATCATCTCATTTACACCTAGGTCTTCCAAGTTGTTCTTTCCCTCAGGCTTTCCCACCAAAACTGTGTATGCACCTCTCCATTCTCCCATATGTGCCACATGGCCCTGTCCCCCAATCTCATTCTTTTTTATTTGATTACCCAAATAACATTTGTTGAGCAGTATAGATCATAAATCTCCTCATTATGCAGTCTTCTCCACTCCCATTACCTTGTCTGTCGTAGGTCCTCAGCACCCTCTTCTTAAGCACCCCAGCCTATGTTTCTCTGTGAAAGTGAGCAACTGAGTTTCATACCCATGCAACACAACAGGCAAAGTTATGTATATTTTCATCTTTTTGTTTTTGGGTAGCAAACTATAAGACAAAAGTTGTGCCCAAATAATAGCAAGCATTCCCTGAGTTCAGTCTGCTGTTAATTTTTTCTTGAATGTAATGTTGATTTGTTGTGGTTGTTCCCAAATATTGTAAATGCTTCACACTTTCAAAGGATTTATTACCTGTCTCTGTGTTTTGATGTTGTGATGCATTCTGTTCACAAGACATGAACTTATATGTAGTTTTTTCAGGTTGCGCACAAACAATTAATGAAACTGTCTTTAAACAAAGCAAAAAGAAAATTTTATTAATTTTTTAGAATAGACTTACTGCACAAACAGTTTGAATGTGACATAACATAAACTACACATTGGTATCTACAACTCTAGGAACTCTGAAAGGAAAATGAACTGATAACTGTGCAGTATGAATAGTTTCACAACACTATGGGTCTCTAACACTGCAGTTCATATTATTGTACTGCATATCTACTTGAAATGTATTTACACTCACCTGATAATTTTTATTTCCAAACTGCATGCTTGACTCATTACATAATCCTCAGTGACTTTTCTAGTGTACATTGCAGGAAATTACTGAACTACATTTCAGTGTTGAAACTACCATTAATAAACCATAAACCACGAGAGGAACACAACAAGTATAGAGTTCATCAGGAGAACTGTATACACGACACGGACGCGTACCTGCGACACAGATGAACAAGAAATAACACCAATCACTATATGGAACACGTACAGTTACCATCAAAAAAGCTTACAGTTAAAAACCCAACACTGGAAATCCAAAGAAAGCCTATGGAACTTGATAGAAAACTCCACAATCTGCACATACGTTCCATCTATTGACGAAAATTCCCACACACAACATTGATGGAAACGGTGAATAGAAACCAATTAATAAACTCTCGTCTTATAAGACTCCATCCTTTATTGTACATTACCTGCATATTTTTTGTACATATTTATATTTTATTAGCATTGCCTCCTTTATCTATCTTGTGTAATATATACAAATCCATATATTTTTAAGCATATTGTAAAGAGAAGGCCTTCCCTCTTTTGTAGCATGCAGAGTTTTATGATCATGTTTTTGTAATAAGGAGCCTGATGATAGCCTAGTATAGGCTGAAACTAGTCGCTCACCTCCTAATAAAGAAAGGAGAGAAAAAATAGTTGGCTGTTGACTGAATTTTTGTGCAAAATATTGATAGCATATGCCAATGGATCCCCATTGGCATATGGCAAAATGTCAAAACTATCATTATTTTAAAGGACCTCAGTTACTAGTTACTTCCCATCAGGTCACTTAATGCTACATGGCAAACTCATGTGCTGGCTTATTCCCATGTTGCGTAAGAAAGAGTTTGTGAGGTCCCTGTTATTAAACTGCAGTCACTGTATGGATTTTTGTATGATACATTCACTAAATACAGTTTATACAAGAAATGTCAGCATAAATTTGGACAAGAATTTCAGGCTGTGCCAGTTCAACATGGGAAAATAATTTACAAATATGTGAAAAGATTTCAAGCAGTATGTTTTATTTTAGACAGTATGCGAACATGCAAGGACACATTCTAATATAGGAAGCATTGGATAAAATTGGTGCTAGATTGGAGACATTTCTAAGAAAATGTTTGATGCAACTTGTAGAGTAAGTGCATGTGTGTCTGCATCATCGCCACAGAATGCAACAAATTTGGTGAATTTGCATCTGTATACAGCTCCTGTGTGGTTTACAAACTCTGTGACACAAATCATAAAGAAAACTGAATTTTGTGGACTGATACCTTGGAAGAGGTGTATGCTGAAGAAATTGAACCCACACTCATTCTGTGTGGTGAGGATGCATGTGTTCACCATAGTGGATAGGTGATGTGTAAGAGTAACAGGTACTGATCTGCATAAAATCCCATGTTAATACACAGAGTGACATTACCTGATGGTAAGGTTGGTGTGTAGTGTGTTGTAAGTATAAATAATGTTACTGCACCTGTTTTATTTAGGTGATAAATTCACACCAATATGTAACACAGGTTCTGACACCATTTTTGAATACCTCTGTGAATACAACAGGAACACATACCTTTTGGAAGATAATGTAACAACAAACACTACAAACCATTTTCAGTACCTTCAAATAATATCAGTAGAAGCCAAACTTCAGCTGCAGTGCACTAAACTAAAACAACTGTACCCCAGCTCATGGAAAATTGGGACAGTGGTGCCTGCTGCCCTGCTTGCTGTCACATGAAATGATCTGATTGTGAGTGCAGAATGATGCACTGAGGGGAGAAAAGTCCCTGTTTTATTACAAGTCATTGGATGTTTAAGCATTTTGTTCCTTAATACCTACATAAAAAAATTGAAATGTAGGCAATCTTCGTTAACAAACAGTAATGCTGATTGTTTCATAGAGTCTAAAATGTCTGTTTTGAGGTTAGTGCCTATTTTAGTGTTTCTGTGCTTCTAGGGGCTTATTTTAATATATTTTATTTATATTTTATGGAAATTGACATCTTTTCCTCCTGAACAATGAAAACTATTAACTCTAAACATGATACTCCGAGGAAGAATTCAACAGTGATATGTAATTCAAAATACCATGTATGTGCTTCCCATCACATGCTGTGATGCAATGACCATGTGTTTTTACAGACTTAACAATGTAAGATATGAGGTTTTCATAGTGGTGTTACTAACAATGCAAGTCGTATGGGACATGTGTTTCTGTCACCAGGTGAGTAGTTGCAGATGTTGAAGGATTGTAGTGTTTTTATCTTTAGGGTCTTGCACTGCTTGACTTGGACAGTGAATGCACCACAGTCCTTACAAATATCAGAAATTACTCATCCAATGACCCAGCATCACATCCCATAAGTTTTGAATCTGCAGATTAGAAAAATTTGTAAAATGAAAAATATAACAGCTATGTTAATAAAAGATAAAATACGGTAGTATCAACAAAGACTGGCTAAGTAGACATTGCAAAGAGTGTAAAATAATGTGCTTAAATTTTTATGTGTAACAGCACTGATACAGATTGAACAGCAACTGGTGTGGAAGGGTGAGTTTGATGTTTCCTTTATTCATACAAGATAATTACATGAATAAATCCTATGAGTTTGTTAGTGAATAACATTTATAAGACCTGGTTACATTTGTGTCTTTTATGTGCAGTATAATGTAGTTTTGTTACCAGTGATTGATAATTTCACATGCTCCTCATATGCGACTGTTTGCTTCCAGTAAATATCTGAATGATCAGAGCACAGCTTTGAGACCGCTTTTGTTTTCTGATACCTCTACACACTTGTAGCTAGCATGTACAATGTTAACTCATTCTGTTTGCTGCTGCCTTGTAAAGTGAAGTGATGAATGAGTGATACAAAGTAAATGCCAAAAGCACAAACTTGTGAAAATGTGTTAATTTGACAGTGGTCAGATTTCTGGAGCTACGTGATGGATGGTAACTTTGTATATTGTCTGCCATGTGGCAGAGAGGTAGGTTGTTAATTTATGTATGCTCTTATATTATGGTACAGCCATACATATTATGTTCTGCTTGTCACTTTCCTTTCTATCATTGTTTTATTTATTTATTTTTGTTAATTAAACTTTGATACTGAGGCATTTTGGTGTGGGTATGTGTGTAATCAAATAATAAATTAGGCCATGCTTGGCCCATCGTAGGTGGTATCTAATTAAAATTAGGGTAGTGCTAATGTGTTTTTCATTATGTAATTTTGATACCAACTGAAAAGAACACCAGTTGGTTCAACTTGAACAAACTGCCAAGAACAAGCAAATGTGAAACAAAGAAGTAAAACCAAGTGTTACAAATGCAACCTACAGTTTCTGCAAAGATTTTTTGTTTTGTGGCAGGCATGTGCCTGGCCTTTGCATGAGCAAACATCCTGTGGAAGAACACAATTTAAAATAATCACTTTGAAAGTTTTTTTTTTTTACAGAAATACTGTAATTAAACTATACCATGGAAGTCAGCATTTAGAAAGGATTATGTGGGAATTATCACAGAAGTTACAAAAATATGAATTTCCGGATGAAACAACAGATACTGTAGGGTAATAAATTGTCACTTTAGTTGTTGGCATGCTGAATGAATATAAACCTAAGAAACTTAACATTATCATTTTAGGAAGCGTTAAAGAACAATGCCCGAAATGTTGTTTACTTATTAACATAGGACTAAAAGTTTTGCATCCAAATGGCATAACAAGTACAGGATATTAGTGCTGTTGACACTCGCAGCTGTTTATATGCTTGCAGTGGGCCATCTTCTGAAGACTTTCTACCAATGTAATCCAAAACAATACGTGCCTAAGCCGCAGACTCAATCGTGTCATAGAGGAAGTGTGAAGTAAGTTCTCAGGTGGTAGTAAACCAATTCCCACAATCAAGGAGGTATTTGTACAGGCACTTGCCAGGATGGCAGCATTCACAAAGTTGTCTAATACACCTCTGCCATAACCTATGCTGCTCTGCTGTGGCACATAGAAGCTGTAGAATACTACAGTAGGAATTTTGAAACTACTGAGGAAGTAGTGAATGTCTTCCAGCAGATGAGGCTCCCTTGATTGGAGCAGCACATGCAATTTGTGAGGAAAAGGAAGTCAAAACAAGATTTGGCATGTACAGGTGCAGCAGAAATTGATGACATATTTTATGTGTTATAATGCTAAAAGTAATGAAACAAGTGAAATCAGAATTGTATCAAAATGCTCATAAAGCTTTGGAAGTACACTGGTGATACAAAACTGTCCCATGTCTTGAAAATAATGTGTGTCAGGTGACCTCCATCACAAACAATGTATTTCTTCACTGAGAAAGTAGGTTAGACATTTCCGTCTATAATTCTGGCTGTGAAATCACTGCAACCTCTTCCCTAATTCTTGTCTTTGGTTTCTCAATGATTGCTGGATATGTGGCAGTAAGTGTTGACACATTTTAAATTGCCATAATTTTTGTGCCTTAAGTGTTAGCATGCCCACCAGTTCTCAAGATCAAGAGGGATTGTTGAAATTTGTTTATGGCTGGTAGTCCAGTCTAAGATGGAGCAGTGGCCAAAACAGATGCATTTTGCGTGTGTCATGTCTTTATGTTTGCATGCTAATTCCAAACATTATAGACATGTAATATGTGATGAAGCCCATTGTCATTTTTCAGGATGTGTGAATGGGCAAAACTCTGCTCTTCATGCCAAGAAAATTCTTCTAAAATGCAGGAGTCTGTTTTTTGTTCTGCCAAAGTAAGAGTGTTGTGTGGTGTAAGATCAGTAGACCCCATGTCTTTGAGAACAAAAACACTGACAGTAAGCGACAGATGGTAACAGGATGTGCTTGACATTGTTCTGCCAAAGTAAGAGTGTTGTGTGGTGTAAGATCTACTATCATCAGTAGACCCCATGTCTTTGAGAACAAAAACACTGACAGTAAGTGACAGATGGTAACAGGATGTGCTTGACAACTTTCTGGCTCATGAAATGCACCATTCATGTATGCGAATTGTATGGTTCCAACAAGAATGTTGCCATGTCCTGTACAGCAAGAATTTCCATGAATATGCTGCAGAATGTTTTTCAAGGATTACTCATAATCTTGCTTCAGAGACATTTTTTGGCCTATGTGATCTTGGGACCTTATGGCCCTTGACTTTTTCTGTTGGATACACTACAGGGTCATGTTTTCCAGTTACCAAGCAGTGCTTGAGGACAAGAATACAGAAAGAGATTGTTGCTATTTCATTGGAAGGGCTACTGAAGGCAATATTTAGCCTGCTTCCTGAAGTGAAAAAGTGTATTGTTTGTGAAGGAGGTCACCTGACAGACAATGTTTCCAAGATATAGGACATCTGTTTATCTGCTGAATTTCTAGAGCTTTTTGATTCTTGTTATAATTATGCCATCACCTATGTCAAGAGTTAAGTGTTATTAAAATGTAACATGTGTTGGCACTTTCTGCCAAATGCTATATACACACACCAACTACACCTTCATGGCAGCTTATATTAAAAAGCAGGAGGTTCCAGGAAATGCTCCAATTGAAGCAATATTTATTTTTTCAGATGCCAAGAATGAAGTGAACAGTGCTATGGGAGGAATTGTGAACCAAGTCTGTATAAAGCTGGATACAGTTCTGGTAACAAATCTGGCTTACAACAGAAAGTAATATAATATCTCACACTATCAATGCATATGGTATCAAAATGCCTCAACAGATTCATGCCAACCATGTTCCCATGTCTGGGCTTGCACCCACCTCTGCAGTTGATGAAAGAATGTTTTCCGTGTGTAAGGTGATTCTTTCTGAGAAAATATAAATCTGAAGTACAAAATCTGGAAATGATTTTGGTCACTCACTGTCCAGCAAACTGTGGGAGTGGCCCATGAAGTTAGAAGAAAGATGCTGATGAATGACTGGGAGCCTGATGACTACAATTTGATTGACTCTTCAATTATTTCTTATTCAGTTATTATTTGAACATAATAATAATTATAATAATGATAATGTTTGCTTTGTTGTTCTTGCAATGACAGTGCTTTCAGTAAGATTCTGTGCCTGCTTCCTAACAATTATTGCCTGTCTATCAAGAAAATTGTCAAACAGATTCATCAGTACACAGTATTAGTACAAGGCATAAGCCCCATCTTCATAGACCAATTGCCAGCCTGTCATGCCTTCAGAAAAGTGCATTCTATTCTGGCATCAGAATTTTCAACAGTTTACCCTATAGTCTCACAAATTTTAAGAATGAAAAGGCACAATTTAAAGTAGCACTAAGAAGATACTGAAATGCACACTCCTTTTACTCTGTAGATGAATTTCTTATGTGTACAGATAACCTATACTAATGTATATTTACCTGTACTATTTGTATGTATATTTACATATACCTATACTACTAATGTATATTTACCTATACTAATGTATATGTAGGATAATCGCTAAGACTGTATATAAAATGTTTAAAGTATTTTGCAATGTAAAGTTCTGTACATTTTGTATGTTTATGACTTATTCCACATCCTATTGTCTTGTGACAAAATTATGGGTCTATGGAATGTATGTATGTATGTATGTATGTATGTATGTATGTATGTACTGGGTTTGAGGGACTATCTTTAAGTGCTTATATCTTGTTTGCAGTGCCTAAACATCCAATGCATAATTTTGACACATCAGATCTTGTGATTTGTACCACTTACATTTTCTGTTAATGTTTCTGTTTTGTCCAGATTGACAAGTCCACCCCACTGCTCATTCTTACACCAGAAGTTATGTTATGTTGGGTGGTATTGAAGGCTTAAAAAAGTTCAGGTATAGGAAGACATAAAACATTGGCTGCATATTTCAAGGATTGATAATGTGACAGTTATTATAGTCCTTACAATGTAAAATAGGTTAACAGTGCATTTATTCTATTGCAGTAGTGGGTTGGATCAGAGACAGGCCAAAAAAGGAAGGTACAAACTTCCTTCTGTTGGCAGTGTTCTGACTGAAGATTGTCCACGCAAGGTATGTTACACCAAACACTGGAGAATGTACTGTAAAAGAGCATAACAACCCATCTGTCTGGCATATGGTTGCATTCCTTCTGACATCAGAGTATAAGGCTGAAAGTTTAAACAAGGAGTAGGTCCAACAATCAGATTATGGAAATTACCTTATACTCATATTTGGCATGAGGATTCAAACCAAATCCCAGACTCTACCACAGTACTTGCATGCTTCTTTAACAGCCGTGGATACTATACATGCTGGCCGAATAAAGGTGTGTAATTTGAGACTCACTGCTTGTTGATAGAGATTAAATATTCTGGGATATGATGCTGTGTTATTTAGTTGGCAGTGTTTCAGAGCACCTTGGTGCCCACCTTCAGGGAAGTCCAAGAAGGGTAAATTCTGTGGAAGGCCATCTAGCATTATGGCCCTCTTCAGGGCCAAAAGATGCAGCATCTCCTTCCACCTTGTTTTCTTCATTTGGGTGTCTTTCCTCCAGTTCTTCATTTTGCACCTTTCTCCCGCTGCTTCACTTTTGCTCTGCATTCCTCTAATGCAGTGTGTCCCAAACTTTCGTGCTCCTGGACCCCATTTGGCTTCAAAAAATAACCACGGATCCTCACATCCTTGCTTATGTAAATATAGTTTGTCCAGTTGATAGGTATCCAAAATTTAAAATTTATATCTCAGACCTGATTTTAGATAGATACTGCTACATGCCAGCAGCATATGTAACAATGAATTGCGTGATTTTACATTAATTAAAATGATTGTCATTTGCTTTGTGGGTACTGAAGTTTCTTAATTACATATTCTAATGGTCATTTGAACTAAACATATCCTCAATTAAAGAAGTTACTTGAGTATTTTCAACAAAATATTATTCCTTTAATCAAGGAAAAATAAGTAAACTTTAAAGTAGCCATTACAGAAATGTATCCATGGATCTCCTGGGAACTGGAAGTGGATCCCTTGGGATCCATTGAGCACACATTGGGAACCACTGTTCTGATGTGTTTCCATGCTCCTGTTCGCACTATAACACCACTTGTCCTATTGCATCATTATGCCAATTGCCTGACTTGTTCCTTCCCTGTGTATCCATTCTTCCATATAGCTCACTGTTCTTGGACTAACCTGAAGATGGAGATAGAAAGCTCCTCTGAATATTTTAATGGGTTGCATTCTGCTGTGTATTGGTAACAAGTTAAAGTACCTGTGTGATGTGTGCAAAAATTTGAAAGTTGTATAGAACAAAAGCTGTGTTAAAATGGAAATGCTGTAGTTTAACTCCACTGAACAGTCAGTAACTAGTTAATAATTGACACAGTGCCTTGTCCCAAGAAGACTTTAACCTTCAAGAATCAGTGTCATATTGAATGTCTTCTCTTAGCCGCTGCTTAGGAAGGAACACATCACAGACATATTCCTTCCTAAGCAGTAGCTTGTGACCTGCCCCCTTAAGGGGACATTTAGGCAGATACACAACTGTTGTTACTTTGGAATATTGTGCAGTGCCACACAGTACATTAATGGTGGTTCACATAATAAGGCACAAGACTTCGTAAGTGAGTCTGTGGACATGCATGATATGCAGAGATCCTTTACAAGCATTTGATCAATGAAACTGATGTTTTCAAAATTTTATTTATTCCATCAACAAGTTTTAATACTGGAAATAAGGCACATACAGATGTTAACTCTGTGTGTGTGTGTGTGTGTGTAATTTTATACAAGGTGCATGTTTGTAAAATATTAATCCGCAAGATTTTGTGATGAATTATTCCATGTATTTATATATGTAACAACAGTGTAGTATTGTCGTTTGATGATGAGCCAAAGGATGTTGGAGAATTAAAGGAGTTGCTGTTAACATGAAACTTATGTCTAGCTTGATGTTCAACTGCATGAACCTACTAAATGTTCAGCATTTTTACAGGTTATGGCATGTATGCTTTCTGCTTTTTAAAGTTTTTCTGAGAAAGTCATAAATTAACCGTGGAATGTTTTCTGTTCAGGGGAAAGAAAAACGAAGAGCAGAGAATGCTGTAATTGATGCACAGAAAGAGGTAAAGAGAGCTGAAAGAATGCAGAACAGGGCAAAGATAAAGGCTGATCAAGCTCAAAAGAAGGCTGCAAAGATGGCAGTTACTGAAGCCTACCGTTCCAAAAAACCTGGGGAGTGTTTGAAGGTATGTGCTTACTTTGCTTAAGTCTTTTCAGAAGTTGACTGCTTAGTAACTTGCAACATTCTGGGTATTTCTTAAAAATGCTACTGACACTGCCATGTCCAAAGTGTCTCTCTCTTGTTGTAAAGACATTTTCAGCGCCTTTAAGTTTGGAAAAACTTATGAATGCCGTCATCCTCAGTTTTGGGTCTGCCTCACTTCTGTACCATAACCAAAGAGTACTCCGTTGACACTAAACTATATGTTTTTAATGAACGAATTCTGAGTCCTTCTTGAGAAGCTAACAGTCAGCCAGCTATTCAAGAGGAAAGTTCCATTTGGTAATATTTCCTGATTTCCTGTGGTGGTAATGGGAAGGACTGAACTGTCTACAATTTTGTGGGTGAAATGTTAGTTATGCATGAAAATTGCACCACAGCAATTACCTAGCTTTTTTTTTTCTAAAAAAGTTATGATTTATTTCCCTTACTATGGTTGTAGCATGCACGTTTATTAGTATAACAGTTCGTTGAATGCCCACACACCACCGTACTTAAATTTGATTCAGGTGCTTTCAGTTTCAGTATCAGTTCAAGAACTTTAATTTTGGACATATAACATTTACATCTGAGGAATGAAAAATTTCTATGCAGTTGTAAAACAAGTTCAGAAAGTTTCTTGTGACAAAACATGGCATTAAACATCTTCTGTACAAATGCCGTGTTTAAAAAATGTTGTAGATATGGGCATGAAATGAATGGGACTAGATTCTTTTTGCATTTCTTAAATAAATTACCTCCGTACCAGATCAGGTGATGAAGTTATGTTACCATATTTATCAACTATAAGAAAATTATTTTAGCATTCTTTCTTTTCAACACAGTAGACCATATATGTACAACATATTATGGTGCAATTTTAAAGTTGTCCGTACCATGTATGTGTAAATTTAATTTGTGTTATTATAACCAACTTGCACATTAAAAACACAATATATCAGGTTTCATACAATTCCTGGCATGTTTCGGTGTAGGCTACACCATCTTCAGGGGAAACTGTATTAGAACACTGTGAAATACTAAAGAAAGCCTGTTTTGTACTTACAGGTTCATTATTGGTCAGTTAGTACACCGTTAAATTCATGTGTTTCTGAACAACCACTTAGAAACCCTTACAAGTGACTTAAAAACACTTAAAACCCTGAGGATAATGTCGGTCTGGTTTTGAAGAACACTGATGTTTGATGATGCAGGATTAAAACTTTTGTAACTGCTGACGTAATGTGAAGTATTGTCGTATGGGGTGCCAAAAGTCATTGCTGTGCTATGGTGATGACGGAGTGATAGCAGGAGAGCTATCATGCTGTCACCCCATCACTACCAAAGCACAGCAATGATTTTATTTCCAGGATGAAGCCAGTATCAAATACTGATTGGATACTAAAAACCGACAACAGTTCTGTATTGCGCTTTTGGCATGCCGTATGACGATACTTTACGTTACCTGGGCAGTTACAAAAATTTTAATCCTGCGTCATCTGAACAACAGTGTTCTTCAAAACCAGATCGACATTATCCTCAGTGTTTTAGGTGTTTTAAACCAACTTTTAAGTGTTTCTAAGTGGTTTATCAGAAACATATGAATTTAATGGTGTACTAAGTGAACCGTAACGAACCTGTAAGTACAAAACCAGCTTTCTTCAGTGTTTTACAGTGTTCTAATACAGTTTCCCCTGAAGATGATGTAACCTACACTGAAACCTGTCGGGAATTACATGAAATTTGATATATTGTGTTTTTAGTGTATGAGTTGGTTATAATAATACAAATTATATTGTGGCACATTTGCATAACCATTGTTGCAATGGAAATGCAATAATACATTCCCATTGTAGAGATATCTGTCAACAGTATAAAAGTGTATCTTGTTGGCATTGAAATGCAACAATTGATTCTCTTTGCACTGTTGTCATATCACAAAATATTTTATACTGCTGTTAACAAATATAAATGTTACATATTATATGTGTGTCTGTATTTGTGTCTTAGTTATCTGGCATGCAAATAGAATCTTTTCTGCGCTGTGTTATATTGTCATCTGTGGCCTGTCTGGCTGTACCATATTTTTCCACTTACCTCATAAGCAGCACAATTTTTAGGAAAAACTTACTGATCATAAAATGTGAGTTTTGATTTTCTCCATGACTTTTGTCTGAAATATCCCTCATTCTAAGAATTCAGTGAGATATTATCATAAATGTACATAGGTCTTCATGTAAAGTACCTGTTATTCTTGTCAGGTTTTAACCTTTTAAAGCCTAGCGGTAACTTTACATATGACCAGGTTTAACATTAAAAATTCTAGGTGGTGCCCACATTGCGTTTATGTGTTTTTTACGTATCTCAGAACAAACAGCAACTTTTGCCTTATAAAACATTAAGAGACTGGTTTTTATAACCGAAGTGGAGAGTGTTTACAACGCGGTACGCACTGAGTCCTTATATAAAACAGATACGCTTCGTCTTTAAAGGGTTAATCAAACTTGAATTTTCTGGACACTTTCAAAAAATCTTCAGATATCAAATTTCATGAAAATCCATTGAGCGGGAGCCAGTTTGTTCCTTGCAGACAGGTGGATGGATGGACAGACATGAAGCTAATAATTGATTTTTGTAATGAGGGGAACATGTAGGATTATAAGACTGCCCACCTCTCTTTGTGTGTGTGTGTGTGTGTGTGTGTGTGTGTGTGTGTGTGTGTGTGTGTGTGAGTGAGCGCGCATGCACATGCATGCGTGTGTCCGTCCGTCCTGTTTCAGTTTCTGAACCACATAACTGATCTTTATGAAACATGGATTGAAATACCAGTGGGGGATACCTCAATACCATACTTTTGGATATCCGTAAAGACAGCATAGCAGATGCACAAATGTCTGAGTCAAAAGCCACACCAGTCACCGTGGGGTCCTGAAACAGTTCTTCATAATAGACCTTTGAACTTTGCCTTCAGGTAATATTTTTGTACAATGTAAAATAAAAATATGGCAGCCATATGAAGATGATGTTAGCCTTTCAGCTGTATGGTAAAAACTAATTAACTACTGGAACTAGGAATGTAAAATCTGGTACAAAGATAGATGAGAACATATTAATACTCATTATTCTGATTGTTACTTATACATTTACAATGTTGGGATGTTACTCTGTGGCTGTATAGCCACCATTTTGTAGTATCATAACGTCAATTTACATTTTTTAACCTTTGTTTTCATAGCTGTGATCCTATTTGTATTTTTGATTGTTTACCCATAATGTTGCTCACAGCCCGCTGTACCCTTTCTCCTTGTCCTTGACTTTTCTGTGTTCATTAACTGATTATTAGTGTCAAGCTTCAGTTTGCTATTTTCTTTGCAGTACATGCAAGTATGTGTAGATCAGCAGCTACTCAATGCAGAATATGGAGGAGAGATTTTAGTATCATTACAATCAGCAGAGATGCAGTACAACATTCAATCAAACCTGGTGCCTTCTTCTATCTTCTGGAGCAGAGAAGTTCCAGAGCATTTTGTCGGAGATGACATGAAGGTGAATGTTAAGGACCGAGATTTTCATGAATACTGAATTTACCCAAATATAAGCGTGTATTTTACTGCAATTGAAAATGGGGGAATGGGGAGGTGTCTTGTATATATTAAAGTACCATTCTATGTAAACGTTCAAATGTGATTCAGAAACTTTTACAAGTTACATGTGGCAGCTGTGGCATGTCTCAAACCCCACATGTACACATACAGTAACACCTTCTTAAGACGTTTTTGAAAATTCCAAGAAAATATGGCTTCTTAAGTGGGAAATGTCTTAAAAGGGTAGGACCAAAAAATTCTATTTTTTAATTTTTTTGTGAACTTATTATTACATATGCAGGCTGAATTTATATAATTTTCAGCTCTCTTAACACATTCTCATCGGACCATCTAACCATTTTGTCTGTAACCTTTCATTCACAAGTTCACATTTCATTCCAGATGTTCACTTTTCCTTGAAATATTTGTCAAGTGTGGGTTGTCTTGCTCTTTTTTCAAAAACTGTTGCAATGTACATCTTCAGATTCCATGTGTTTGCTATTAGGTAGACCATAAGGGGTGGTAAATAGTTCCAGTTACTTTCACAAACTCTTGAGCGCCTTGAATTTATTTTCTGTAATTGCTGATGTAACTTATCTGCACACAATCACCACAGATTTTTCATAATCCCGCTACATGACGCATTTATATTACTGCTGATAAATTATGTTTAAAAAAGTTGTCGAATGCGAGCACCCATGCATGTGGTGTCAAACTGCTCTCCCCCCAGCAAGTTGGAACTCTGTGTAGCTTCGGCTGGCACGCCTGAATGTCTTCAAATGTTAATGGCTGTCTGTGTTCCCTCCTATTTCCCGGCCAAGTGAAGCTGCAAGTCAGCTTCCACATGTCAGCGTTGCCAAATGCAGACTCATGCAGGTCATGGAACAGCTAAGATAGGTTCCAGCCCCTGATACAATCTTTCGGTTATTGTGACAGAGACCAAGTAGTGGAGACTGACTGACTGCAATGTCTGCAATGGGGAAGAAAATCAACACCCCTGTGCCGTGACGTTGCGTCATTGTGCTGTGTGAACGTGTGAAATTGACCTTGGAGATTAACCTATATGAACTGACCGTGCCATTTCAGTGCTGTATTTTGCAAACAGAAGAAATTGAAACTTGGGATATTGTTTAAGATTATGATACAGAAAATGTATTAAACGTATAAAAAAATTGTTTCGTCTTCAGCTTTTGTTACTTCTTAGGCAGGAAGTTTTCTTATGTGGGGACATATTAAAAGTGCAACGTGCAGTGTTAATCAAATGGGAGAATATTGGTGCTTTTCTATCCTGACGTCGTAGGAAGGAAAACACCTTAACCGGGAACGTCTTAAACGAATTTTACTGTATAAGAGTATCAGTATGAGAATATTTCTAAGCAGGTATCAGGTTTTGTTACCACTGCAGCATTAGTCAAAATATTTCCACTGTACTGTTGTCAGTTGGTGCTTTTAAGGTCGATTTTTTAAATGATGCATCATCTGTCAGACGTGAGAAATCTGCTTCAAGGTTACATTAAAATATTTTCATTAAAAAAGGTAAAGTTGTTTCTGTTCATGTAGTGAAGGAATATCAAGGGAGTACAGGTACAACTGCACTTGTTCTTTACCTGAACACTAGATGGACTTGAGTGGTCGCCTTCAGAGCACAGCCATTTTACTCCTGGTGAAAGAACCCTGGTGTCGACTGAATAAGAGAACTGGTCTGGACATTTTGGAGGAGAGGAAAATCTTTTGTCCTTGCTGGGAATTGAATCCCATATCGTCCAGCTTGAAGCTTTGTCACTATACTTGCTACACTGTCCCGGCTCATAATAGTATTCTGGTGTGATTAATAATTACACATATTTTTCTAATTAATTTACATGTAGATGTTAAATTTGTTTCATGAGGGCATTTATAAAGGAAACAATAACTGGAAAGATTTTTTCTGTATTTCTCGTAGTGTTAATGAATTAGAACTTAATTTAAATCACTCTGTTGAGTCATGTTCATGCCCTGTGTGCATAATTTTTTGTGAGGGGTAGGAACTGTTATGAAAGTGATTATTAATTTCTTCTTTGGAGTTTTAATATGTTCAAAGGTGTGCAGAATATTGCACTGTGTTAGAATTTGATGGTACCACGTGACTGAAAGTGTTGGTTACAAAGAATTTAATGTATGCACTCAGAAATAAATACCCTTTTATTTTCTGGTGATCAGGAGAATCCTACATTTGTTTCCAAAAATTATTACTGAAATGTGAAATAATGTATATTATTCACTGATGGCAGAGTTATTTTTAAAGTACCATTCAAACGTATAGAAATTACCAATTGATATTTCCTGTGTGTAGTGGTTCATGTCAGTCTATGCTAGTGCGGAATTTTTCAGGTTTAGAAGTTAAGAAAAAAATTTGAGGTGCACCAAAACTAACTCTGTGACTCAGAGTCTTTCTTGAGAAGCTAATAGATCTTCAGCTAATCAAGAAATTCACTGCATTGTATGAAATATGAAGGTTTATTATTATGTCACACGAGTCTGCCAGTGGTTCCTATCCTCAGCCTTCTCAGCCAGATGCATGCAGTCTGCACTTTTCCATTCTGTTTCTTTAAGATGCATTTTATTATTATCCTCTCATCTACAGTTAGGTCTTCCAAGCGTGTCTTTTCTTCAGATTTTCCAACCACAACACTATTTGCACTTCTCTTCATACGCGCAATATTCCCTGCCCATCTGATCTTCCTGTATTTGATCACACTAATATTTGGCAAGGAGTACAAATTACAGCACTCCTCATTATGCATTTTTCTCCAGCTTCATGCATTATGGTTTTTTTATAATGACTGGTCTCTCTCAGAGTAGTTAAAATGATCAAGTTATTAACTGCACTATTTTGTAGGTGCATATAAGGAGCAGAAAGGAAGAAGAGGAAGAAATGCTGATTGTGTGGACCTGGGATAAAGTGATAACACTGATTCATACTAGAGAGCTGACAACTCATATAAAGTCTGTGCAACTTAGGGAACCGTGCAAGAAGCTGACGCTTGTGGTATATGGTGCACAGGAATATTTTAGGTCAGAACTGAGCCTATACATAAAGTCAGTTTGGCATATTGTTTACACAGTAATAATGCAAGACTTCTCACAGTAGCAGTGATGAAGGTTCATATTTTCTAGATATGAAACCTTTTTGACTGGTAAATAGTTACTGACATTTTGGAGTAGCTTGCTGTGCCTGATGTTAAACTGACAGGGAGCTTGTCACTCTGTGCAAGGAGCATTTTTTTATATATTTTTAATTTTTTCATGTTTTAATTTATTTTGAAAATGTTCATTATAGAAACCTTGATACAAAAGATTGATTTATTTCAGGATAATAAAGTTAAAGAAAATATTCATTATCTAGTTATGGTTACCGTATTTACTTGAGTGCAAGATGAGGTCTTTTCCCCTTAAATTTGGCACTTAAATATGTGAGGTCATATTAAATTTGCATATGAAGTACTGAACCTGACTGTGCCAAACCAGATGGCTCTGAACCAGACCATGCAGAGCCAAACCAAGCCCTGCATCACCAAATCATCACGTATGAACAAAAAGAGAGAAGACAGCAAAACTCAAGTTAACTGATACAATCTTCTTTTTTGGTACTTTATCCACCATCTTATTTTTTAAAGAAGCACAATGTTTTGGAAGCTGCCTCCATTTCCATTTTCAGGCAAAGGAGCACCTAACCTGGTGGACCCCTTAGATCAAGCTATTCACAGTCACTGGGTACTGTACAAACAGCAACTTACTAAGATATGTACCTGAATGATAGGTTTAGTCCAAGGGTTGTAATAAGAAAATGGCTACTGAGAAATTAAAAATTAACTACAAGGCTCAAAAATAAAACCTGGATGAATCTACACGTTAAAGACCATAAAAAGAGCCATGAACTCTGACTGATCAGACAACAGACACAATACAAAACTCCAGAATATGTATTTCAAAGTCTTAACACCACTAACATCATCTGTGGAGAACACTGTGTATCTTTATGGGTTCATGTAAGTTTATAAACCAAGAAATATAAATGTGTTAGTGAATGTGGATCATAATGGCATGGCAGCACATCTCATCAGAATTGGCTATGTATATCCAATGCAGTAGATGGGACTGATGATGATATGCTCTGGAATGACAGTGAAGAGGATGGGGATGTTAGGAATGAGTTTGAGGAAGATGAAGACACTGACTCTGAAGAGGGAGGCAGTGACACTGATTGGTAAAGGTAGGATCTGACATGCTTTGTGTATTAAGTGTGTGAACTTAATAGTAAAATATTTTTTCTTAGCAGATTTTTATTTTTGGGGGGTCACCTTAGATTTGGATAAATATATTTTACCTTGGAAGATGTGTTTTATTTCAGGCGGTGGGGGGGGGGGGTCATCTTAGATTAGAGTTGTTTTGGATTCAGGTAAATACGGTAATTGTTTGTGACTTGTTCATACAGTGCACTTATTGGCTTGTCAGAGAATCAAATTCCAAGCGTGCATTGTGTTGGTGAAGTGAGGCTGGTTGTGGATGTTGTAAAAACCACATCACATTTCTGATCTTGTGAGATTTGATGTTTTCATGGCAGTGCCTGTGAATGTAACTGTCTTTTGGGATGTAATGCGATGTAGTCTGGTAGAAATGTACCAGTTTTTCGTAGGTACCTACAACATCCATTTGTGGGTAACAGAAATGAAGATTGAGGCAATAGTTTATAGTTCTGTAACATCACTGAATTGCTTGGCAGTCTTACCCTGTGCTACCATGGCCTTATAACCACAAAGTAATTGTGAACCAATAATAAAATAAATAATAAAGTGTACATTAATTTATAACAAAACAAATATATGTATGTATATATTAAAGGGAAACCATAGACAGGTTCGTGCATAATGAAAGAATAATGAGAAATGTCTGACCAAGAGCTCACTCTTAGTCACAGTTTAGCCTACAGCAATCAATAAAGGAATTAGTCAAGGCCATACCAGTTCAAATCAACCGATAGTAATGTGACTCTCTTATGTAGCTTCTCTGCACAGACCTCCCCTGAGATTGGCACTACACAGGACTTAACTCACTGGAGAACTTGGAGACTTCTTAATGTGTATGGCAGTTTCACTGCCACATTCATGAGCTGAATGAACAAACCTGGTTATCCCCACTCCCTTTGATTCTCAATCTTGCATGTCCACACAGGGTTGGAAAGAAAGGACAAATGCGTGGCTGCATCCTGGCGTGCAGTAATATTGCTCCCTATATCCAGTCACTGTTTGTCCACAGGCCATTCTTCATTCACAGCACCCTGAGCCCATCACAGCAGTTCAGCCTGACTACATAGTTCCACATCCCAGAAGACAGTAATCTTCAATTTTTAATCACATTCTATTAGTTTCATTGAATCAGTGGTAGTAGCATGATCTTGTTGACATTGTGGTTGTATGAGCATGAGTAAATCATTAGGTGCTTGTGACATTTATTCCTGTGTTGCAACTGTGTTGTTGGTAGAAAGATTTCCTGAATGTATGATATGGGGAGCAACAACTGGTAAGGCTCCTGAATACACGTCACACACATGAGCTGCAGTTGCTACAGCAAAAGGGGTAGGATGTCAGTGGTAAACCAGTAGTTGTCTTGTGAACATTGGTATAAAGGTAGCATCTTCCTAAAACAACAGGCTGTTACTTGATGACATGTATGGCTCCAGCCATACCAGCAGCAGCAAGTGGAGGCATTAAAGCCTCGAGACAGGCGCCACTGTTCACGAGTTTTGCAGATGGTTGCTTGTAAGTATGATAATGGAAGCTGTGTTAACATATTACAATTAAAAAAGGAAGTTATGTATGTGGATTTGAACACCAATCAGTTGCACTTTTGAGTCTTCTGGGATGTTACACTGTATCAATTGGTAAAGAGTTACCTGTGTTTTGGAAGAATGTATTGCCTTTAAAATATTGGTAACTGTTTATCAGTTGCACAGCGTGATATCCCAGAAGACCAGAATCTTCAGCAACACTGCTTGAGAACTGCAAAACTTACGTGAGTCAGTTGCTTTTGATACAGTCCGTATTTTAAGTCTGTTATTGCAAAAACCTGCTGCCATTGCATCATGTAACACCATCACCTGTTCCTTAATTAAGAAAGCAGTTGTCAGATGTTTTGTTCTTAATATGTGTAAATTCTGTGTGCATGTTAGGCACCAGAAGATTTTCGTGAGACAAGAACAGCGGCCACAATTCCTAGGAAAAGGAGGAAAAGGGAAAACCAGCAAGAAGAGAGAAAATTTTGAACATGCTCCGAGAGTGTCTAAGGATGAATGGGAGTCTGCATTGGCAGAGCTTCATCTCTTTGCCAACTGTTCCCACAGACTGGTGGAAAAGCCTCATGAACTGGGGGCCTTCATCAGGCAGTTCTCAAAGGCTGTTGCAGAAGCTCCTTTCAAGTTAGTAGGATATTTTTGTCAGATGAATTTAAAGAACGTAATATGCCAGTCAGCAAATATTTACTGGTAGTAAATGTGATCCCACATGTTATATAGTTGTACAGTGTCATTATTAGTTTGCCACACGTCCTAGTGTGGCTCAGTTTTCAGTTGTACCAGCAGAACATCAGTATGTAATGCTATATGTCTTCAAGCCAGAGGAAACTGTTTCCAGCACCTTCTTTAAATATGAGTTCAAAATTTAATATTAATTGCAGTGTGTTAAACTAAGATGTGTTGACCCTGACTCACAGCAGATTGGAATAGTAACGGTCACTGCCATGCCTGCTGTCAAGCAAGAGTCAACATTTAGACTGATGCATGGAGTTAGATAAAACAATATTCCTGCATTTCTAAGTAGGGCCTACAAATTATGATTTCAGTGTGAGACAGGAAGTTCTCATGGCATTGACTGTGAAGATCATCATTATCTGGGCTGTGATGCCATGTATTCTGCTAGTAAGCTACCAGTGTTTTGGAGGAAAGCAGTACCTCATCTTCAGGATAGACAAATATGGATCCTAAATAAAGTGAAAGTCTTGGCCAAATCCAGTTTTTAGTTGTTAAAAATTTATTCTATTGTAGTCAGATTTACTCTGAAGATGGAGGCAATTTGTTCCTTCAAATATTGGTAGCCGTCTGCCAGGCTATACGGTGTCATATCCAAGAAGCCCACAATATGAATAATGAACAGCTTTTATTTTTCATTTAAATATTATAGAAATTGTTAAAGTTATTTTCATTGTTCCTAGATATGAGAAACATAAACAAGAACAGGAAAACCTGCAGTGGTATGCTGTAGGAGATTCTCGTGACTGTGTTCGTGTAGATAAGAATGGTAACGGCCTCCTCAGACTGTGGCAGCAGCAGTTATGCCAGTTTAATCGAGTTACCATGGAGACAGCACAGGCAGTGACTTCAGTTTACAGATCTCCTTGTGCTCTAGTTCAGGTAGCTAAGTATCACTGAAGCATTTATACTTTCACAACTATTGCATATCAGTCCTTTAGCTGTCTGTTGTGGGTTGACAAGTGACTAGACATAAAATTGTTCTCTTGAATACCAATAAAGCTAATACTTAGTTTTCACGAATGTAAAACCCCTTCTCCTGTTGTAAAGTGTACATTGGACAAATCAGCCAACATATGGCTACCAGAATTGTCAAAACCTATTAGAAACATCAGGTATGAAAACCAACTGTCACTTATCACTGAACATCATTAACAGCAAACTTGATGTTGACTTCCAGCAATAACATTCCTAACTCTTTCTCCCCACATTGTCAGGGAAGCATTTGAAATAAATATCCAAAAACAAACAAAGAAGTGGACTAACTTCTTAACAGAGTTTTATATTTTGTGTACCATGCATATTTACAAGTTAATTAGAACAAACCAACAATTATGCACAAAATTCACAAAGTTATATTTACATTGACATTATCCCTACATGTTTCAATGGACATGCCATCATCCTGGGGGGATACAAAGTGTTACAGGTACCAAAGCATCAAGAAATGTAAATTCATCCTATGCGCATCAAACCTGGTCTGTAATAAAAATGTAAGAGTAGTTAATTAACTTTACATCGATATGCTGCTCGTTTCTTAGATTTTTAGAACATCAAGGTGATAGCCACGATATTCAATGCAACTGTGGACACAGACATGTGACCACAGCATGTCCAAGAAATCTGTACTGTGTACTACACATCAAGCACGTTATTGGTGGGAAGTGAATGATGTGATATTGGTTTTCTTATATTAGCTGTTCACTGTAGAAGTAGGAATTATGTAAAAATCGCAGGTCTTAATGAGATTAAATTTTTTCATGTACTTTGTTTTGTTATAGTTAATTGTTTCCAAGAAAATGATGGAGGTACACTCAATGTCCAAATCACTGAGACCTGTTACACAAAGTCAAATTAGTGATTATTTTGTAAAATGTGTGATCATGAAAGTTCAGTACTCTTGAACAACACAGATATTTACAGAAACAGTAGGATAGCATAGTGAGTTTAGTGACTAGACCGTGGGCTGGACAGCTGAGGAATCATAATTTGATTCCCAGCAGGTGCAAGAGATTTTTCTCATTTCCAAATGTTCAGACCAGCCTGCACGCCCACCCACCTCCAATTTACGGGATACTGGGGGTTTTTACTAGGGCAAAATAGACCACTCACTTGAATCTAGTGCCGAGTTAACAATTAACTAACTGCATGGAGCAGAGTCCTTCTTGAGATGCTAGTTTTTCTACAGCTAGTCAAATTCCTTGCATTTTATGGAACTTGAAATTCATTACCATGTTTATACCAGCCCAGCAATTGTCCCTGTTGTGAGCCAAGTCCAGGAATCACCATCCTGTTTCTATAAGATCCATTTTAGTATTCTCTCATTATTACCCCAATCTTCCAGGTGCGTGCCTTTTTATTTTTCTTCGTGTGTGCTGTATGCCCCATGCATCTCATCCTTGATTTGATCGCCGTAACATTATTAGGTGATTAGTACAAATTTTGAAGCTCATTATGCAGTTTTCTGCAGTCTCCTGTTACTTCTTCCCTCTTAGGCCCACATATCTGTCTCATCACTTTACTTTTGAACACACTTAAGCAACATTTTCCCATCACCCATGTAAAGCAAGACACAACTATAGTTATGTATATTTTAATCTTTGTACTCTTAGGTAGAAAATGGGAAGGCAAAAGATTTTGGACCGAATAGTAGCAGGCATTCCTTGAATTTAATATGCTCTTAATTTTTTCATGCATGTGATTGTTATTTCATAGTGTCGTTCTCAAACCTGTGACTCCCACCTTGTCAAAGGATTTATTAGCTGTCTTTATTTTGTCTTTCTGTCCTGCTTTATTTTTGTTTGACATGCATATATCCTTGGTTCTCTCAGCATTCACTTCTGTATCATCCTCCTTAGTAGTGCGTAATAAAGCTATTGTGTTTTTGTTCATTGTCTGTGTTTTTGCTCAGTTAATTAGCATTATTAGCTGCTGCATCCCCTTATCCCTCCTGGTTTGTTTGGAACTTCCTATGGCATATTCTAAAGATATGTTGAGAAGTAATGGCAATAGAGCATCTCCTTGTTTCAGACCATTCTGAATAGTATACTTACGAGACAATTGCCTGCCTGTCTGGACTTAACGATACATTTTGAGTACATTTTAATTAAACAAACTAGTTTCATGGATGTGCCAAGCTCACTGAGAATATTATATGTACCTCCCTCCTAACTGAATCGCACTGTTTCTTGAAGTCTCTAATAGCTGATGTACTGCTGCATTTTATTACCATTTTTGTAAAGTATTTAATTGAGGCAGAGAATATGTGATCAGTAGCTGATCTGCTGTGTCAAAACCTATACTGATGATCCCCCAGTAATTTTGTATGTAGTTGATAACAGTAATCTGCCCTGATACACTTTTATTACACTTCATATACACAGGTGCAGTAACTGACTCCTTCCACTCCTGAGCAGTTCTAATAAGTTTATGGATCTCACAACATATTGTTCTACCTTCCCCTTGAGTTCTGCTTGAATTTGATGTATATCTGCTGATTTATCTTTTCAACTTTGCCATAGCCACCTCAACCTAGAGGCACTAGGCTTGGGTCCTAGCGGCTCAGCTGTATGTATTTCAGTGTGCCAAACACCATTAACCCCATGCACATTCAACAACTGACAAGTGTATTTTGTACCTATTGAAAATAATATGGGAATCTGTGAGCAAATTGCCCTTCTCATTCTTTACCAGGTTAGTTTGAGGCTGGTAACCCTTAACACTTTACCTCCGGCCGCCATTTAAACTTTTAAATCCCCTGTGCTGGGTGATTTTATGGGCATTGAAAAAAATTTAAAAGTACGTCATTTTTTGTTGTAATAATATGAAATTTTTTCATGCCATCGCAGAAGGTGGGCTGTATCTCGTGCACAAAAAATGGTGTACTTACGTGGATTTGGAGTCCGACACCACAGGTGGAAATTCTGAGGTCGGAATCACGAATTTTATAAGTCACTAGAAGGCCACTTCAATTTACAAATTGCACAGAGATGAGGTTTGTGTGGCTTGACCGCTGAAAATGAACGTTACTGTCACTCCCAGTAATTCAGTCTTGTGTGGTAAACTTCAAAACACTGCCCTATATTAAGTCCAACATTGCATTTTCGGCCGTACATTGTGCATTTTTTTACAGTTTTCCCGGTTTGGCGCTTGCTTCTGTCTGCACACACGTGACATGAGCGCTGAGATTTTCCTTCCAGCTTAGCATGTGTCGCTGGAATCCTATATAAAAAGTGGTCTCTCCCTACCAGTCTGCCTGCTGGACTGCTGGTTTGACCTTGTACTTGAGGTTCTGTGCCGGCAGTAGTAAGCAATCCGTCAGCAACTTTTTTGTAGAAAATTTCCAGCGAAAGTTTTTCTTGTTTGTTTTTGTGTGAAGATGTGTGCATTGACAATTGCTAGGTCGAATAGATGAAAGAAAAGTTTCTTCCACCATTTTATCGTCTTTCTTTCAAATGAACAATATGACAGCATCTGATCTGTCTGATCTGTCCACATCAGTCTTATACTTATTGTAGTCCAACACAGTGGTTAGTTTTATTTCATGGTGTGTCCCCCTTGACAATGGTGCCTCAACAGTTTCATCTTCATGGGCACTGGTTAGGAAGAAAACAGCACGGGTGTCCTTCCACTTGATGGCCAATAGTTGATCCCATTGGCATGATATTTTTTCACCTTTTTTTCAATTTTACAGAAAATGCCTGTTAGGCATTTCTTTTCTGTTCGACATCACTGTGCCTACAGCCTTTGTCTTATAGGCCCATAAATGGTCGAAAATTTTTGGACTGGAGAACCATCTGTCCATGTACACACTGTGGCCCTTCCCTTTTATTTTGTCACACAATCTGTCAATAACATTGAATGCAGTGTTGTGTTCTGAGTTGGTGGGATGTGCTCTGGTGTATACTTCCAGGTTGTAGACGTGGCCACTTTTGGCCTTACAAAGTTTGAACATTTTTATTCCGTGTTTTTGGGGTTTTCCTTTGATATAGACACGAAAGAATATGCGGCCTCAAAATGGGCATATCGCCTCATCTGCAGTCAGTTCTTCTGGTTAGTAGACGTCCTGGAATTGGGTAATTAGTGTGTCAAAAACTGGCCGAATTTTGAATAACAGGTCATGGTCTGGCTCCCCTCTAGCTGCCTTTGCATCATTGTTTTTCGGATGTAACATTGTCAGTACTGCGAGGAACCTATCACGAGACATTCCAACGAAAGCTGCATATAGGGTCTGAATAATGGGACTCAAACTCCAGTAATCCCACAGAGATGACTTGCCTAACACGCTTATGTGTATGACTATCGAAAATAATTTTTTTATTTCTTTAAATGTCACTTGATTCCACTCTGCAAATACAGATTTGGATTTCAAAGGGCCCTCTTGCTTCTTTTTCTTATTTGCTGTGCTGCATACAGGTTCGTTTCATTCTGTATACGTTTGAAGAGGTCTGTGCTGAAGAATATTTCAAATATGTCCAAGGGAGAACTGTCTTGAGTTATTTGGTAATTTTTATTTATCCCTGGTACTCAGAAAAATGCAGGTTTCTGAATCTTGTGAATTTTTTCTTTCCATCCTAACTCCAAATCTGTATTTGCACGTGTAGGAATGGCCCTGCGTGTTCTCTTCCTGCCTGTGTCTGGCTGGGGCTGCACAATTTTTTCCTCTGCCTCTTCGCTGCTATTGCTGCTAAAGGATGAATTTGCTTCTTATGTTTCACTGTCAGGAAGTTCACTGAAACTACCATCGCCTGAGTCCAAATCATTCACAATTTCACTTATTTTATCAGTTCCGATAAACTTTTTTTGTGAAGTATTTTCTGAAATAGAACTCAGTCCAGGGTTTTCCATTTTGCTTCAGGCACACTAAAGATCACCTAACTACAATCACAGCTCATTGATACTTTTCCGAACCACATGCTGGGAGAGGGGCACATATATATATTGCGTCTGATCTGGTGTTTCAGCTGCGATAAAACAAAGGCATGCTTTCAGTCAAACATCAAAACAGTTTGTTGCAAAAGCGTTGTGTCACCAGAGTCCAGCATGCGCATTAAGGTGTGTTGCAGGAAGCTGGACATAGCCACTGAAACTACAATCATGGGGGAGTCAAATGGTATAAATGTGAAGCCAGTATCTCAGATAGTTTTTTTTAACAAATTTATGAAAATTGGAAGTACTAGTACTCCAGCCAGACAGGTAGCATGTGAGGCCATGGGGTACTAGTACACCGCACAGAGGGAAGTGTTAATTTCATTGATGACTCTATACAGGTGTGATGGTATTGTTCATATGCTTCGTTTCAAGTGTAGCAATTTAACCCTCAGATATTTCTGCTCTTTGTTTCTGATGTGTCTAATACTTGTACGTGTTCAGATTGTCTGCATTAATTGGGTTTTGATCCTGTTAATGTTGCAATTTATTCTGCTTCTGTTCATCTACAATATTTGAACATTCTTTATGAAACCGTGTTTTATGTGCTTTAGCTGAGATTTTGGCATTCTCTCTGATATTTTTCCAAGCCTGTTTATTACTCTAGCATCACATGAGTTCTCCAAAGCTGCACGGCTGTTTCAGCTTTTAACCCAGTACTGTTCTCACATTTCTACTCATTTAGCTTCTTGAGATTGAATCTCTGCATATAAAACTTTTGTATTGCTCACTTATTGCTGACAGTCTCTAACTTTTGCAGCCACCAGAGAGTGATCCGTATCACTCAGCTTACCTGAAAGGTGGGACACCAAGTATACTTGAATGCCATCTTCTGTGTTGCAGGATGTGATCAGTCTGGTTGTGAGTCTTCCCAAGAGGAGAGGTCTAAGTTTGTTTATGGATGCTTCAGTGTGAGAACATTATGCTCTTTGACAGCTAACACATGTGGCTGTGGCAAAGTTTACTACTCTGAATGGCCTCCGAGTCATTGCTTTCATCCTGAGTTGGGGCATATGCATTCTGAATAGTAATAGCACACCAGTGGCCCTTTAGCCCTATATATGCCATATTGTCACTAACAAATTAAACCGTTCTAACTGCTGATGTGATTCTCCTGTGTAAAAAAAAATCCTGTCCCTGATTGATGATTTTAGTTTCCCTTTGCATGGAAAACAATATAAATGTCTACTGGTCATAGGCGCTCCCAGAAGTTTTCTTTGGGGGACTGACCCTAAGGCTGGTATATAATATATGTTTGATTTCAACGAACTATATTATGAAAATCATGTCATACATATAACTATTACATGACATTATAACAGCATATATATATATATATATGTTTCATGGCTTGCCTATTTAAATCACAAGGTCTAATCTTCACAGTTTTTTTAAGTTCCTCAAAGACTTGTCTTGGCCTGAAGTCAGTTTCCCTGTGGATGTTGAGAAGGGCCAGTACATTCATTTGATCTTGTCCAGTTGTGTTTCACAGGTATGTTTTTATTCGTCGCAGTGTAGGAAAGGATCTCGCACTGGTACTTATCGTTATCGGTAGAGTCGCGAATATTTTTAATGGGATGAAAATATTTGGATAAAAATTTTTATCACATTGACTAAGGGCATAAATTGCAGTTTTTGGTGGAATTCTTGATGCCGTTTCACTGCCGTAACGTTGGTGCCACATTTTTAGTTCCTCCTCCAATATGACATTGTTGCATTCAGGAACATCCATGTTATAAAATCATGTGAGCTTCAGAAAACTTTCTATTTGAGACTTGACCAGGTGTCTTCCAGAAGGCAACAGTAAAGAAAAGGAATCAGTGATATCTTGATGCTTAATAAGTCTCATTCAGTTGGCTTATGATGTGGTCATTGACTGGTTTGAAAATAGATCTGCAGTAGTATTCTTGTGCAGACTTTGCCGGCACATTATTCCAATGTGTTTGTTTGAAACACTTCTTGGTCATTTTAATTCCATTCCAAGTGATTCGGCGTTTCTGGAAGTCAGTTCGTAGATATTGTGGAATGTGTTTTGCGTTTTATTCCACACATATTTTAATTGAGCCATGATATCCGAAATGTGATTTGGTGCAGATACATGATCACAGTGAGTGGTTTGCAGTGCTTCGCTTAAGGGCAGTTTGAATATGCTCCTTTAAATTTCCATTTCCCGCATCAATCTGGAACTGTAGTAGTTCTCAAAATTTGCCTTCATTTACACTCTGCTCATTCTGTGTGGAAAATCCTCTGCAATTTTTATGACCACGTAGTGGTATTCCTTGTCTTCCGCAAAAATTACGGTTTTAAAAATCGGAATTAATCTTTTCCTATTTAGTTCAGCTTGTGCAATTTTTTGTTTTTCTTCTTGTTTGTCAACAGAAATAAATTTTCCACTTCGTTCATCCATCAGTTTTTCGGACGTAGAAACTGAATTTACATGATAATTATTCTTCTCGTGGTTCTCAGAACATTCTGTTGCATGCTTCCTCTTAGAAAATCCACACATTACTAATTTCTTTGCTGCTTGCCCACCTGACTTTCCAAACTCTGCAGGTGCATAACACACGCAATACTTGCAATAAGCCACATCTTCCAATTTTGAATGTGTGAGCCACTTGTATGTCGCAAGCCAGTTATGCTGAAATCATCTTTTAAACTCTCTACAGGATGAAGCTGTTGGGAAGTTGTAATTTATGTCAGGTACCCAGATACTTTGCAACTTGTCTAACTTTTCATCATCTGTCATACTCTTATGCATTTTTCCTATAACTGCTATGTCATTTGGTTTTTCATCTGCATTTGAACACACTTAGTAACTTCCTCATCTAGTGTGGCATTGGAATGTTCGTGATTTTTGGCATTTGTTATTTATTGAACATTAGCTTTTTTCACATTTACACAAGTACCGACTTCTCAGTTCCTTGTATCACTTGATTCTTCTGTCAATTTAATCCTTTTTTGAAAATAATAATGAAACAAAGTTGTTCCTTTCTTTCGTTTGTCACCCATAGTAACAGGTTACAGTTCAAATACAATTAAGTTGATCACTCTGATCTATCCTGGCAGGCCCAGTACAATCCTGATTAACTGTGTTGGTGGCCGCTTGTAGGAGGGTAATTACAGAAGTGTAGCTTTAGGGTGAATTATGAACATAAGACTGGACTGTGTCCCATTCCCATTGACTTGGCTATCTGAACAGTAACTTCCTAATCCCACTGTAACACTTTTGTAATAATCCCACTGTAACACTTTTGCAATAATTTTGCTGTAACACTTTCATGAACAACTTGCAACTGAGTGAGTCAGACATTTTCCTGTGCAGTTTTTGACTGCCTATGCAATTCCTGGTTTTGATTTCTAATTTTTGGGATGAACAACATCCTTGCCCCTAAAGTTCTGAAGCAAAGTCTTGATAGGCTAAAAGTCCATTTACCTGACGGTGATCGAACAAATTCATTACACGAGGATGCGGCTAACTAACCATGATTCACAAACAATACTAACTTTCAAATTTGGAATAACACCTGAAATCCACACTGACAATAAGTACCTAGTGTACTGAACAATTACCTTATTCAAAGGGGCTGTACATCTGAAAACTTTCAAGCAGACAGAACTGCCCCTGGTTTAACCATAGATGAGGACTGCAAATTTATGATGTACCTCTTTGTTGTCTGAACACTAGGCGCCAGCAAGGTAACACGTAATGGCTCATACCAGGTAGGGTCTGTCTACAAACTAAACCCTAGTCCTTCACGTGACAACTGCTTACTTCTTATTTTGCCAGCTCTCTGAATTGGAAATATAATTAGGAAATGCACTTAAGGTCGCTGGACAATCACCAAATAAATGGCCTGCCTGGAATTTTGCCTACACAAGAATCAGAAACATATGCTGTTCTAATTCCACTTCAGAATCTTTGAGCTGACATATAGTTAGGTTACAGGGAAAATTAAAACTAACTAAAAAAGAAAAAAAATCTACATATTTGTAAATTTTTTATAGTTCTTCAGTATCCTTATGTACTGGTCCTCAGCCTGTTCCAGTGTCTGATATGCTGAAGCGTAAAATGTGTAAAACCTTTCATATTCCTGTGTCTACAAAATCTGTATTTTTTAAATTTTGCTGTTCCCCCCCCCCCCCCCCCAATTGTGCCAATGCTGTTGGTTCACCTCTCTTGTCCTATCTGACCTCCTGTACTCCCACTAACCCTAACCTACACTATGATAATTTACTCACAACTGTCTTCAGTGTCGCAGGCCTACAGAGATGCCTCATGTTCCGAGTTCCAAATTTAATGTCCATTTTCCATTGTTTACACCTTTCCAGTGGACCTGTTAAAGCCTAAGGCTCTGTACATTTCCCCCATATGCCATGGCATGCAAGGTGACAACACTACAGAGAGTGAAATAAAGATTAGCTTAATTAAATGAATAAGCTAGTATTTTAATTCTGTTAAACTCTTTTAGAAGACACTGAGGCATAATGTATTTGAAATACAGAGATAATAGTTCCTTCCCTCTTTGCAGTCACAAACCATAAGTTTTAAAAAATCATATGATCTCATTAAATCAGGGTTATGTGGTGGTATGATTGTTTAATAGAGGCTCCTTATGCATTCTTGTAGGCATATGAGAAGTGTTCAAGTGAGCATGAAGCAGAACTCATGTTGGAACCCATCTTGGTAAGTGTCAAATATCTTTTGTCTTTAGGTATGATATCAAAACCAACAAATGCACAAAATTGTATGAAAGTGTATTTTACACACCGTGTACGTGCTACATGTTTTGGCCCATTGATTGGCACATTGAAGGTGTAAGTGGCAAAGATGCACATTAAGTGTTTACTTTCTCTTGCATAAGAATTTGAGTTCTTGATTAATTCTGTAAGTTGTGGCTGCTTTTGTAGTGTTTTGACATTGTCAGTTGTATCCATTGATGGTGATCTTAATATATTTGGGTGTCAGATGGTATAGCCGGCACATTTTATTGAACCAGTGCTGCACTGATTCTACATAATTTCCCTGTCATATTCTTGTAGGCATATGTAGTCTCTGCTTGTTGAGCATTAATCAATTTTAAATGATTCATAACTGGGCATTGAGCAATTAGATATGATATCAAAGCCAACAAATGCATGTAAGTGTATAATGTACTCTCATACACACACGTGCATTTGTTGATGTTGATATCACATCTAATTGCTCAGTGCATGGTTATGGATCACTTAGAATTAATCTTTTGTCTTCTTTGTCCTTCTTAGACATTTTCAATTTATATGTGTTTTTATGCAACCAAGCCTGTCAATCTGTCTTCCTAGGGTTTCTCCTCAATTTCCTTCCATGTTCTTCCTTTTTTGTGACATATCTGTTATAACCTGTTTTTTCCATCTTGTTTTCAGTCTACTTCTGAGCATTTTCTTTTTCTTTCATAGTCAGAACCTTTCCTGGGATAATGTCATTACTCATTCCTACAGCATGTCCCTGCCATATTATTCTGTTACTTGTTCGTTTATTTTCCAAGGCTTTTATGTGTAAATTCTGTAACTAAATAACTAAACTAATGGAGCAGAGTTCTTCCTCAGCTAGTCAAGAATTTCCCCACATTTTATGGAACCAGAAGGTTCATTACTGCATTCACAAGTGCCCCCCACTTGTCTCTATCCTGAGCCAGAGCAAATCAGTCCATGCCTCTCAATGCCACTTACTGAAGATCGATTTTAATATTATCCTCTAATCTATGCCAAGGTCCTTGTAACTGTCCGCCTCAAACTCCCGACTGTTGGTTACAGTAGTGCTGTATGCTTGTTGAAAAACATGGAGCCCTCCCAGGGAGTATATGGGGGGTTTGAAGCCACTTTCATAGTTACAATTATAATTGTGATAACAATGGTACAGCTTGTGTTTAATTATGAATTGACAAGTCACGGCAACAGTTTGCACAATTCAAATACATAAACCACAGTCATGGAAAACTTAATACTGATTCAGATGAAACTGTGAAGTTGTCTACTGCACCAGTCACATTTTCTTTCGTGCTGTCTCGGTGAAGTCAAATATTGCAATCCACAAATTCTGGAGTGTCCCCTCCTTGGTCAAGAAAACAGCTAGCCAGCAGGCAAGGCCACCCAAAAATATCTTTCTGAACAAGAGAGCCATTTACCTGTGTCCAGCTACCTGTCATTATAACAAGGAAGAGAACTTAAGCCTTTAATGGAAATGAGGCATGTTTGACCTCTGCCCGTCTTAATGACATACAACGCATACAAGTGTGGAGAGCAGTTAGAGGTTTGAACTCCTAAACTCCTGTGTGCATTCCAAATTCTGAATAGTACATTTGATATAAATTAAATGTCATTAGATAAATGGCCAAACAACCAGTTTATCATCTCATCTTTTTGAAGCTCAGTCCAAGATTCAAACTACGGACCCTGGCTAGTTACATCCTCCTAGTGGTCGCTTTTCATCAGTCTCCCCACCGAAATCCTGTGTGGACCTCTCCTGTCTTCCACACATACCACATGCCTCACCCATCTCATTCTTGATTTGATCACCCAAATAATATTTTGTGAGGAGTACAGATCATAAAGCTCGTCATTATGTGGTCTTCACTTCCTTGTCATCTCATCCCTCTTGCGCCCAAATATCTTCCTTAGCACCCTATTCTCGAACACTGTCAAGCTGTGTTCCTCCCTCAGTGTGAGAGACCAAGTGTCACACCCATACAAAACAACAGGCAATATAATAGTTCTGTATGTGTTGATCTTTATCTTTATGGCTAGCAAACTGGAAGACAAAAGATTCTGCATCGAATGATGGCAATTATTCCCTGACCTCAGTCTGCTGTTACTTTCTTCATCAGTAGAATTTTGATTTGTTTGGGCTGTTCTCAAATATCTGAACTGTTCCACCCTTTCAGAAGATCTGTTGCCTATCTTTATATTGTGATTTTGTCCTGCATGCTGGTCTCAAGACATGACCGTATACTTAGTTTTCTCAACATTTACTTGTAGACCAGTCTCCTTGCTATGAACTACTAAAGCTTCTTTGTTTTTGTTGAGAGTATGTATGCTTTGACCCAATTATTAACACCATTAGCATAAACCCGAAGCTGATGTGTCCCATTTAATTTCAAGCCCTCCTGGTGTGCCTGAAACTTCCTAATGGCACATTCTAAAGCAAGTTGGAAAGCAATGGCAGTAAAGCATCTCCTTGCTTCAAACCATTCTTAATAGAAAACACGTTAGACAAAAATGTTTGCGCACCTGGACTGTGCTGTAGGTTTCATGTAGACTAATTTTATTAGCCGTACTAGCATCACAGGCATACCAAACTCAATAAGAATATTATACAAGATCTTCCTCTGAACTGAGTCATAGACTTCTGTGAAGTTTATAAATATCTGATGCACTGCCTCACTCTATTCTCATTTTCTCTCAAGTATTCGACAGACGCAAAATATATGATCATTCTCTCGGATTTTTAGTTCCTTATTACTTTAACATAAGTTGCATAGTTTCTGTCTCTGTTACCATACTTTTTAAAACCTTCTGTACTTTTATCTCCAACCCATTATTTATATGCACAGATATATGTTGAACAAAAGCTTCACTTAATGCTGCTATACTTTGTATATAAAGAAACACATCTTTAACAATCTTTAAAGTGATTGTACATTTATATGTATTCGCTTATATTTTGTCTCCCTGATGATGGTTTGAAATTAACTGAATCATGTTGGAGATTGTATAATATACCAGTAGAATGTGTAACATCAAATATGTGTACAGTATTCAGTTGCATTTACGTGCCTCTGAAAGAGGCACGTAAATGCTCTAGTTATGAGGTTACCTCCATCTAATGTCTGGGTAATGAGGTAATTATACAGTTCCGTGTCTTTACTGAAATATCTGTGGACAGTTGTTTTTTAGATAAAACTGTGATATACTTTGGTACTTTACAGATTCGTCGAGGAGTGGGACCACTGACAACAGTGAAGAAGGTTGGACAAGAATTAAGTAAGAAAATACATACATTCTTCACAGCATCTGATGGGAAAGCAACACTTTCTCAGGAATGACATGTGACTAGCACTGGACATTTATGAATGTGTGAATGTTGTTATGAAATACCAGTACACATGGGAAATTTGTGCAGTCCAGGTTATAAATTCTGTACTTCTGGTATGAAGTTGTTAAATTTTTTTTTGGATTTAAATTTAGTAGTTGTTTATACAATAGTTATGTTCAGCCAATCTGTGGTGGAGAGGTTATACACTTTTCAGTTGATTCCATCATACATCCATGGAGCCCACAACACTTAGGAGAAATTGTATGTTACATAATGTCCCTTGTGTGGAGAGGCATAACATTTTCAGAATTAACCCTCTCAGAATCACGATGAAAGTGAATCAGCCCTCGATATTGTGTCATCCTAATTGAGTGCCCATAAAGGTCTGTGAACACAAAATTCCTATTATATTAACATGGGGAATGCCCAGTGTAGTGCCACCCCTGCCAACTACCATTTGCCAAAGAGCAAGGCGATCCAAATGTACCCATAAGCATTAAAATGTCTGAATGTGTGACCAGGTACAAACATTTTAAGAAACAATAAATGACACTGAGCATGACTTACATAGTAGTGTACATCATTCTAGAAGGTATAGTATATGGTAAAAGTGTACTTTCATAATTACTGTGTACTGTCACAAGCGGCTTTTACCCATTGTACTAACGCTGTGTCAGTTTTGACCAGCTGTCTGAAATTAAAAGCGTTTGGTGACTGTCATAATATTTGCAAGAGTTTCAGTACTCAACTTTCTTTTTAAATCCTGTAGGAGAGGTCTTTAAACATTATCAGTTTCACATTGACAGAGTTTTGGGAAGTAAAGGGAAAAGAAACTGAAACAGAGAGTACTGTATTGGTGTCTTTGTCTAAGCCCCCTAACTCATGTCAGACTAGAATGTGCACTCCATTTTTCTTTTGAGGTTACTGAAAATACTTTTCTCATTGATGATTGTAGTAATGGTGTGTAGAATTTCCAAACTATTTGATATACTGAGGTGACAATGTTGCTGTCAGGTTATTGTCAGATGAACATAATATTACTGTACAGTTTTAAATTATCCTAACTCTTTATTTTCTAGTGGAAGTTTGGGGATATATATAAAAGCGGGTTGTTACAGTCTTTGTGGCCATATCCCACATCCTAGTCGCCATCTATTCCTATCTAAGTAGTCTTCTTCCTGTAGATTTCTTCCATCCATTGCTTGCTTTGCTTTCTTCTTCCAGGTATTTCTCGGTCTTCCTCTCTTTTTCCTTTCAATTGGAGTCCATTCATATATTTTCTTAGGTAGTCTGTCTTCTTCCATGCGTTTCATGTGTCCGTACCATTTAAGTTGTTTAGCTTCTGTTGTGTCTGTCAGTGTCACCTCTGTTTCCATGATCTCCCTAACTATATCATTTCTTACGTGATCTCCTAGTGTCAGTCCACAGCATCTTCTCCAAAAACTCATTTCTACTGCATTAATTTTTGTGGAAAGCTTTGAATTCATGACCCATACCTCAGAAGCATATATTGTTGGTGGCTCTACTATTGATTTGAATATTTTTTTTTAGTGTTTTTCAAAATTGTAGTATTCCATAAAAGTGAGTGTAGCTGTCTTATGATCTTTTTTCCTTGTACTATTTTGTTGCATATATCTTTATTATCTCTCCCATCTGATGTAAGAGTAACTCCCAAATATTTGTATTGACTCGTTTTGATGGTTCCATAATCTGTTATTATGTCTTGTCCTTGACCTCTTGTCAAAGTTAATTTCTAGCCACCAGTTGTTGTCTTTTCAGTTAGTTTTCTCATCATATAATTTATATCATCCTCATTGGAAGTATGGGGAACAGAGCAATATTATGTACTAATGAAAAGCAAGAGTTCTGTGCTTATAGAGACCGATTTCTTTTAGCCTCTCAGCAGAATGCAGCCAACCACTTTTTCTTATGGGACAAACCTATCAGTCAGCACTGTATTGGGCACAGACGTAGTGAAGACAATAAGTGGGAAGATCTAGCAAGTGCTGACAAAAGCTGAAAGATGCATTATGTGAAAAACTGAAGGAATCATTAGCAATATGGGTAAAAGGTAAAGTTCACCCAACAGCAGGCCATGAAGGCCGAGAGGGGGAGTGGAGATATAGCTCTTCTCTTTCTTTGACCGATCATGTAATTTTCTGAATACTGTTGCTAATATTTCCTCTCTCTTAAGCCAATACATGTGCCTCATTACTTAGTTCTGAAATGCCTGATGTCTTGGAAAACTCAGTTCCACATGGAAAATAGAGGGTTAACGTTTCTTCCTTTCAAGCAAGATAAGATATGCAAGGCTAAATAAGTTTGAAACCAAATGACTGCTCATCATGAAACCTGGTATGACTGTCATGCCATTTGAGCCATCATGTATTCATAATTTCTAATTTTAATCTTTTGGTCTTACAGTATAATGTGTCACAAACCTTACGGTCTTGTGGTAGTTCCTTACATTAGGGTTACCGTATGTCCGGGTTTTGCCAGACATGTCCTGTTTTTCAGGCTTCAGAATTTTCTCTGGGTGGATTTTTGAATTTTTAAAAAAGTCCAGGTTTTTGGTGTTTGTCGACAGTCACACTCATATCTTCGGAAGTTGTTATGCACGTTATAGTTCGTCTCTTTTCCTGTAAGAGCACATCAGTACCTTGATCTTTTTCTCAGCTGTTGCCTATACATCTCGTAGGCAAAGTTTCAAATTTGGAGCTTATTTTCAGAATCACATCATTGGATCCGAACGCATGCTTGCACATCCCGGTTCTGGTCGTTCATTGTGAGTTGGTTCAGTGTATTGGAGGACATGTCGTTTTTACCACGTTGTAGCAATGGGAAGAAGAAAGTGTAAATTCACAGACGAACTAAAAAGCAGGTATTAGTGTTTCCGAAATGGTTGGGACGAGTGGGAAGACGAATGCTTGTTATGTAAACCAGGAGCGTGTCTGGCACACAGGGGTGCTCTTGATCTTCGAGCCCGCGTGGAATGTGAGAAGCACAAGAAAGCTCTGAAAGGTGAAACGAGTTCAGCAAAAGTGACAGGTTTTTTATGAAATCGGGAAGCAAATCAGATGATGCTGTATTAGCGGCGGAAGATGCTTTTGCATTCCATACCTTAAAACATGATAGCAGTTACAAGACAGCGGACTGCACCTCTGTTCTGTTCAAGACAATATTTCCTGACTCTGAAATAGCCAGAAAATTTTCAGGTGCGCGAACAAAGACAGAAGCAAACATTTACTCAGTAATTGCACCTCATGCTATTGAAAACATAAAGCAGGTGTTCACAAATAACACATTTTCTTACTGTGGAGTTGCCACAGATGCAAGCAATCACAATGCTGCGGAGGTGTTTCCTGTTGTAATTCAGTATTTCGATTGGAAAAATGGTGGTTTACAATCAAAGTTAATCGAAATGCAGCAACAGTAAAATGAAGCAGCAGAGACTGTTGCTCAATATATGAAAGGCACTCTAGAAAATCACGGTTTACTTAGGAAGTGTGTTGCATTCACCGGTGAAAGTGCAACATGATGTTTGGAGGACTGAGGTGGGATGCTGAAGGGAAAAATGTGTTTGCAAAACTCATTAATTTACTGGATAATAAAGCACTAACTGGTGTGGGCTGTCCAGCACATATATTGAACAACTGTGTTCGTCATGCAGTGGAGAATCTAGATGTTTACATCGAGTGCATCATTTTTAAAATCTGTCAGTATTTCCATATCTACGCTGTTCAAACCGAACAACTCAAAAAGAGTACTGTGATTCTGTGGAAATTGAACACAAGAAACTTCTTTCCCACAGTAAGACAGGATAGCTTTCATTATGTCCGAGTAATTATTCACATGTTTCCAGCTTTGAAGTTATTTTTTCTGGCTCAGGTCAAATCACCAAAGATGATCGGTCTTTTTTTGAATATGAAATGAGTGAAATTTATTTGTGGCATATGCAGTCCATTATAAGTGTTTTCCAATCACACATTTAAGAAATTGGAAAGGAAAACAACTCTGTTGTTGAAGTGTCAAGAGTGTTAATTTCCATCCATGACATTCTTACTGAACGTAAAGCCCAAAACTTTATGTCCCTCATAGTTAAAAGCCTCATTGAAGAAAAGCGCAGAGAAGGTCTTCATGCTGATTGTGACAAATCTGGTGCTGAAGTGAACTGTTTGTGTGAAAGTTGTATAGAATATCTCAAGCAATGGATGCAGCCAATGGAACAATTTTCTTGCTTCATGTGGATGGCACTGAATGATGTACCAGAGTGGAGCAGTGTAGAACTTTCTGTAAAGTTTCAGATAAATAAGGGTGTTTCCGTTGATGATGTCAAGTGTTTTGACCAGTTTATCAATCTGAAGAAATTCCTGGAAGGTTGCAGCGATAACAAAGAATTTTGTAACCTATTGGCACACCAAAAGTGGGTGAAGTACTTTCAAAATTCCAAAAATGTAGATTAAATTGGAAAGTGTAGCTTGTAACCATTGGTTTTGAGTTGAATCTAGGGGGGCGTTATGAATTGACAATAGAGACATTGATTGTTTAAATTATTAGGGAAGGAGAATGTTATTTTAAATTGGGGACAAAATTGTGACATTGGCTACGACGGGTTAGTTAAGGGAGGCCTTGTGATGTAGAGGATAGCTGTACCAGGCAAAGGGCAGGAAGTCATTTGTCAGCTGTCAAGACTAACAAAAATCTGGAATGCTTTGACGGGGGGGCGCCCCCCCCAAAAAAAAGAAAAATTTTGGAACTTGACAGCTGAGTACAGCAATAATTCGTCCAGCAAAGTGCGTGAAGCTGCCACGCCTTTGCTAGGTCGTAACAAGAAAGTCTTGAGGTCTTCACGACCAAGCCCAAGGATTGTAGTAATTAGTGACCTTGTCACCCAATCAGAGAGGAGACTTATTACGTGCACTGGGCCAATGGGAACCATGCTGTCCATTGAGTAGCCAATAAGAAAAATTTCTAAATTAGTGGGGACTTTGTTGTGGGAGCGAAGTAATCCAGGGCGCGAGAGTATGCGAGTAGTTGTTTTCCGAAATTCTTGCTGGTCGGTAAAGTGCAGTGCGGGTTACATAATAGATACAAATCCTACCACGCGTTTTCGACCTGGTGTGACCATTTCCAGAGTGCAGTGACGCATAATAGATTTGTGGGTTACTGTATGCTGCTACTGTGGAATCACAACAACAGTAAACACATTACCGTCAGTCTTTATTTTCGTCGATTTATACAGGTGATTTTGGCTGGAGATGTCGCCTTTTATACCTGGCCGTCGCTAGGCTGCCCGTCTGCGATTGGCTGGCAGGAAGATTTAGTTGCAGCGGTGGGGAGACCGACTACCGCTGTACTGCGCGGAAAGGGCCGTTTTGCATTTGTGGGGATGTTCCCACAGATTATTGGGTACCATAACATGTAATTGTGAATGCCAGATACTCATGCAAATAAACAGTGAGTGATAGTGTGTGGATTTCTTGTACCAACGTGAATTGTTGTCCGCAATTCACGTGCGTTGAGATGTCGCACATAAATATTCTCTGGGAGCCGTGTTTCATGATACCGACTGAGGTAAACATACTCAAGCTTGGATAAACACCCAACAACAGGCGGCAACAGTACTAAAATTGGTCCCCAACGTGGGGCTCAATAAAACTGGTTACTAACAAAGAAGGAACGTCGAAAATACTGAAACGTCGAAACAGAAGACCAAAGATCTACGGTTGGGGGAGAAAGTTGGCCAGATACCAAGGCATCGGCAACGACCACGGGCGAATCAACGTCGACTTCTAGAATATCTACACTACTACGCGACACCAGGAACGTGGAGCGCGGAAATCGACCGACCACCTGCATCTGCTTAGTCGGCAGTTCTGCCAGCGCCAGGCGACGTACGACACTGTTGAACATCGGACGGACTGGAGGAACTTAACGCTTCACAAGCATCACACAATTGTCATCTATAATTTTTAACAATTGTGCACCGAACAGTAAGTCTGGTAAGTTACCAATTGTAAGTTGTGCGTGAGTGAAAAAAATGTCAGAAATGTAAGGAGCAGGAGTGTCACTGTGACAGAGGAAGCAGGTTGAAAGCTCGATGTAGAAGTAGCATGTCAGAATACAGACGCAGATGTGAGCAATGATCAGCTTCGTGACGATTTGGCTAATTCACAAGACGAAGAAAATCTCTTCATGTCATCAAAAATATTACAGAATTTCATGGCCAATGTCATGAAGGGGTTCGAGACCTTAAATTCAAAAATCCATATGCAAAATGACAAGCTAACAGAAGCCCCGAATAATAAATTACAAGCAGAAATCTCATTGTTAGCAAATGATATCACAAAAAAATTGAATCTGCAAACGAGGTACTGTCTAACAATTTGATTAAACAATTTATGGAAGAGAATGAACGATTGAAAGGGGAGTTATACGAAAATTTGAGGTCAGAGGTTTAACAAGTAAAACAGGATATAACTAAATTGCCGAACGATGCAGAGAGTGAGATTGAGATTGTCCGGACACTTACAGAGAAAGAATCTGGAAGGATAAATGAAAAGATCACTAATCATATTGTTGAGTCTAAGAGGAAGATGGACCGGATGTTTCAGGAGTTGAATGCGAAAACACGTTTTAGCATCCGATCTTACGGGACATATAACTCAAACTGAACAGGAGATAGCACACATTAAGGGGCAAATAATCAGGTTAAGTCTGTCTCTTCTTGTAGTGTAGCCGACTGTAGGCAAGTGAACTCTGTAGAAATTCAGAAATTAAATCAAGAGATAGACATTATCAAAACAAAGTTGGCAGCAGGACAGGTAGCACTCAGCTGGTGCTAGCAACATGCAGTAGAACCAAAGTTTCAGAGTAGACGCTGTAAGTCATATAATGCAACCCCTTAAATGAGATGAGTATTCCCGTATATAAAGACAGCTCGAAGCAGGTAGTAACCAAATTCCTAAGGGAGCTCAGTTCGTACTTACAGATAAA
Organism: Coptotermes formosanus; assembly: GCA_013340265.1. Taxonomy (NCBI): domain Eukaryota; kingdom Metazoa; phylum Arthropoda; class Insecta; order Blattodea; family Rhinotermitidae; genus Coptotermes; species Coptotermes formosanus. Next base: position 258,326 of record BLKM01001905.1, read on the forward strand.
GGGAACCCCTGGAAACTTAAGATTACCGCTTGCCATCCGAGCGATTGAGGACCAATTCACGCAAGAGTGGATTAGCGCAGCTCGTCACAAGTTGCAATCGTATGACGAATTCCGTGAACAGTTCTCGAAGTTTTTGTGGGACGATTTACGACAGACTCAAGTCAAGGTTTCCATTTATCAGGATAAATTTGATACGAGATCAGGAGAGAGTATGGCCCTACATTTTTTGTGGTACGCCAACCTAGCATCGAACCTACAACCACCGCTCACAGATTTCTATCTTATAGGAGCAGTGACATCACATTTTTCTATAGAAATACAACGTAGTCTGATCAGCGCGAATTTGAAATCAACGGAGGATACCGTTACATTTCTTGAAAAATTGCAGTCATTGGAGGAAACAAGGGACGCCCACAGAAATAACAGGCAGGATCAAAATTCGAAGGAGTCTTACAGAAATGCGCCGCGAGGCCAGAAAGAGAGGCGACAGTCAGCTTAATATCAGGCACGTGCGAGAAAATAATCGTCATGAACGCGTACCATCCGGCAGTCGGAATCATGACTGTCGCAACACAAGACCGCCATACCAACAACGTGCACTATCTAATGGCCGAAACCATATCAACCAACAGAACAACCGACAGAGCTCGTAGCAGCACGCACTAAACGTAAGAGCGCGACAGGTCGAATCTAGAGGCGGCGATGGCAGAACAGTAGAGACACGCCAATTTGCGGACAGGTCTGCGGACGCACATGTAAATCAGGAAAACTGAATTCTGAGTCACGATGGGGCCTGTGCCCAGACGTTTAGAAGAACTAGGCCGGACTGAGGAACCTAGGGCCGGAAAAGTCACCCAAACAGAGCATATTATGTCAGCTAACAACCACGTTAACCATTCGGAAAGCTTATACCGCACAAGTTTTAGCATACAGGATACGTTAAATGAATGCCCTCAGAATACTGACTACGGAGATCAGCCCACACCACATGATGTCATATATAACTACAGTAAAACCTGTGAAGTTGGCCACCCTTGTAAGTCGGCCACCTGTCATAGTTGGCCACATTTATATGGAACCGGCAAATTCCTATGATGTACATGGTCGTTACTCCATAACTTGGCCACCTGCATATCTTGAATCTTGGCCACCGTTTTCACGTTTAGTGTTATGCTTTATGTATAAATGCAACCTCCCTACGTTGGCCATTCTAAAGATTTTATACTTTTTGTGTCCTACTGTGTACAGGCCGAATCCACATTTACTGTATGACCGCTCAACCTCCATCCTTTCTCGACAAGTGTGGACAACAGTTTGGCATTTCCTGGTGGGAATAACCGATAACTATACTTCCAGTCCCTATTCATTGACAGGGTTATGTACTGTACCTGCTTTCTGTTGTTACCGTTGAAGATTATTGAAGCTGGCTGAGGCTGTTTGTCACTTGCTTCTAGATTGAATTAGAAAACTTAAGACCAATAACGTATGTGCGCTGTAACATTTCGTAGAACTCTCTTATAAATTCGAGAGGGATGAAGATAGCAATTTACTGTTGTTCTGTGGGGAAAACATTGTTTCCGCCGACCCAAACTCACAGCCGGGGATCGTATTGTATCACAACAGAGGCGTGCTATATTGTCTGGCTGTAATGTAGGTCATTGTTGGACTTTCGGCGGGGTGTTTGTTCCTGATGCATGGTTTTGATGTGAGCTGTGGGCAATGAGTGCTCTGAGTGCCCGCTAAGACGGAGCTGTACATTTGGACAAGTGATAATGCACGGTTTGATTATGGTTATGTCAGGCGTTTGGTAGTGTGTAACACTTAAAAGAACTTGTGAAAACGTAACATGGGCTCTAAGTGAAGAAGTTTAAAAGAGTTGAATATGGAGAAGAAAAAATAAGTGTTAGACTTAATTGACAAAGGTGTTACTCAGTGAACAATTGCTGTGCAGTTTGGTGTTGCAAAGTCTACTGTTTAGAAAATAAAAGCGCGTGCGCAATACTGAAGGCTTGGGAAGAACATTGCAGTCACGAAAGGAAACGAAACTACGAAGAAATGATAATGAGAATCTTAATGCTGTAGCACTACAGTTGTTTCTGAAATATGTTGGAATGTCATGCTACTGGACTAACTCTTCAAGCAAAAGCCAGGGAAAATGCACAGAGGCTTCATGTTGAAAATTTTCAGGCAAGCAATGGATGGCTTGAATCGTTCAGGACACGAAACAACATTAACTTTCAGTTCCTACCTGGTTAATTGGCAGCAGTAGACACGGCAACGGATGAAGACTGGAAATCAAAACTGCACCAGGTAATAAACGAATACCCACCGTTCAATCAATTTAATGCAGATAAGACAGGATTGTTTTATCGACAAGTACAAAGAAAAAGCTTGATCCAGAAAGGGGAAAAACGTAAAAGTGGGAAACTATCCAAGGAAAGATTAAGTGTTCTTTTCCGCTGTAGTGCCACTGGTGAAAAGTTAAAGCCTCTAGTCATCGGTAATGCTGCACGTCCTCGTGCATTCAAAGAACAACAGATAGACACCAAGCATCTTCCAGTTAATTGGCGTTCGAATAAAAAGGCACGGATGACACAGGCAATTTTTGAAGAATGGCTTGAAGATCTAAATCATGTGATGAGAAAACAAAATCGAAAAATCTTGCTGCTGCTTGACAACGCAACCAGTCACTGTGTGGCAAAGTGACGAGCAACATAAAGGTTAAATTCCTTCAACCAAATCTAACAGCTGAAGTTCCGCCTTTAGACCAGGGAATCATACGAGCAGTAAAATCGCGATATCGCCAGCAAATGTTATAGTACATTGTCACAATCGCAGAAACTAATAACACAAAATCTGATTTTAACAAATCAGTATCACTGTTACACGCAGTTTGATGGTTAAGTAGTGCTTGGGAACAGATTTCAAGGGAAACGATTGTGAAGAGTTTCCGACCGGGATTTAATAACCACCAGGAAAAGACTGAAGACTGTGAGGAAGGTACGGGGCGAAACCAAGGGACATGCTCTCTTCCGTTGGATGTTGAGAAGGACACAGCGTCAGCCGGTGAGTTTGAAAGTGACGATACCGACCTCATTGTACATGAAGAAGTACCCTCCACCCCGAATGAAGTTCTGGAAGATATTTTCAAGGAAATGGAAGAACAGAACCAAGACTCACATTGCGAAAGTAGAGACAGTGACGTAATGGATACAAATCACAGCAGGCCATTGCCTAGCCATAAGGAAGCTCTCCAGTGTGTGTCTCAATTAATTAAAGATTCCTCAGCCCACCAACCTCAGTTCGTAGGTGATCTTTTTCTTCTGTATAACAGTATTGAGTGGCGGTGGATGACAGCTAAGATGTCGACAAGACAAAAAATCAAAGAATATTTTTCACCAAATGAATGAAATTACTGTTGCTGAATTTCAGGTAACATAATCTTATGCATAATGTGTTTAATACACAGATTAATGTTTCTGTTTCCTGCAGCTAATGTACGTGTACCATATTAACAAAGAAATACTTTGAATCTATAAGTTTCTGTAAGTTGGCCACCTGCGTAAGTTGGGCGGCTTTGAATGGAACCAAAGGTGGCCAACATAGACAGGTTTTACTGTATTATGTTAACGAAGACAATATTGAGACGTGTCCACAGATTAACTTCCTTATCGGAAGACAACAGTGCCAGGGAATTATTGACACCAGTTGTCAGACACCGATTATATCAGAAGACATGTTCCACGAACTGATATCGAAGGGAGTCCCTAGCTTCCAATTACCAGCCCAGCATGTTATACTTGTTAGCGCTTTTGGTGGGAAGTCTAAACAGATACGAAGGCAAGTAATGTTGGAATTGAAGTTTGAAAACAAACGCATAGACCACGTTTTCCTTATTTCAGGACAACCTGTAACCCCCATTCTGATTGGTTTAAATTTTCGCATGGCTCAAGAACTTGTTATTGATTTTGCTAGTTGGAAATTTACTTTCAATGTTGATGGTGAAGCGTTAGAATTAGATTCTGCGTGCGCGACAAAGGAAGATAATGTTTCAAGAATTGGTAACCTTGAATGTAGACAAGTCAGTGAGGTCGGACACCTACCCACACCACAACCCACGGTGATCCAGACAGCAGCGGATCCTTTACCCACCCCACTGGACATCAAGTTTTGTGCAGAGTATCCCAACCTTTCCAGATGCAGCTCAAATAGTAGAGAGAATGAGGATCAGTTTCTGTGTTTTATGGATTCGTCTAGTCAGGATAAAGACGAGGACAGTTACCGGCTTGTGGAGTGCGGACAGTTCCGGAATGTGTTACACATTCGCGAATGTCTTGTACAGGGGAACAGTGAGAATAGCGCTGGTGATATTGTTGATAATTGTGTTGAAGTGATGAATGTTGAGGCAAGGCGCCACGCTGCACACTCTAGCCATGACAGGGAACCTGACCAGTTACTGGAGCCGAATCAGAATTTGATGGTCTTTACAGAAGAAGACAGCTTTGGCAATCATGCGGTAACAACTGTTAAGAGAAGGGCATTTTTCGGATTCGGAAAACGATAGGTTATTAGGCATGCTTAATAAATACAAGGGGCACTTTACGAAGAGGCCTGGTAAATGCAAGAACTTTGACTACAAGTTTAAGATAGAAGGGGACTTACCTAAGTCATGTAACAGCCGCCCAATACCATTCGGGTTACGCAAAGAAGTACGTGAACAGATATAAGAAATGATTACAGAGGTCATCCTAGAGGAATCTTTTCCACATAAGTGAACCCGTTAACTCTAGTACAAAAGGAGAATCAGGCAGTCAGAATTTGTATAGATGCCAGGCGCATAAACAGATTGATGATACCTGACACAGCAAAAACGCCGCCAATATCAGAACTACTACAGAGGTTTCGGGGTGCTAAGTACATCACATCATTGCACTTAAGCAAAGCTTTTCTACAAGTACCACCGGAAAAATCATCACGATAATATACAGCCTTTCATTTCGAAAATAACCTGTACCAGTTCACCCAAATTCCCTATGGGATGAAGAATGCACTATCTCGTGTCATAATGGCCCTGCAAACGGTGCTAGGAGCGGACTCTAGTGACTACACGTGTTACTATGTTGATGACCTCGTGGTTTTATCGCGTACAATTGAGGAACACCTAATTCATCTGGGTTTGGTGTTAAGCAAATTAAACGAGTGCAGGGTTTAATATCAACATTGCTAAATGTAAACTCAGCAAATCTGAGCTTAAGTTCTTGGGTCATATAATTTCCATGGATAGACTGTCTGCTGATCCACAAAGAATCGAAGCTGTCCTGAGCTACCCAGCCCCGAGGAACCAGAAGCAATTAAAAAATTCCTCGGCGTAACAAATTTTCATCGGCGGTTTATCGTCAACTACTCACATCACGTGTCACCTTTATTATCATTGTTGCGGAAGGGTTGCAAATGGCGATGGTCTGAGGACATGCAGATAGCATTCGAAAAACTACGCGGAAGGTTCGCACACACTATAATTTTAATCCATCCTGACGATGAACTTCCATATGCCATTCATACGGACGCCAGCTCTCGAGCGATTGCAGCCGTCCCCTTGCAAAAAGAACAGCGCAGGAAACACAAATATAGTGTGCACTGCTTCTCGTATCTTCACACCAACGGAACAAGGCTATACCACTTGCGAAGAGGAGCTACTGGCCATCATATTCGCACGAAATAAATTTCCAATACACACGTATGGACACAAAATTTACTTGAAGACAGAACACAAAGCCTTCTTAGGCAAGTGTGTCGTTACCTCGAACCGAGTGGTAAGATGGCTTCTGGAACTGCAGCAATACGATCTTGAAATTCATTACGTTACTAGAGTGAGCAACTACTTGGCAGGTGTTTTACGTAGGAACCCGGCAGGCCTTAACGCTGCAGAAATTAAGAATTTGACCAAACCGACCAGCATTATGGTAAACGCGATAGATTTGAAAATCAATCATGCCATTTGTAAAGATGTTAGAAACTTAGGGACTCTACAGAGGGCATACACCAGACTGCAAAAGATAATAGAGGGCATTACGCCACAACCCACAGCGGCCGATCAAAGATACCTACTGGTAGGGGACGTATTGTATTGCAGGGAGAATGGACAATCAGCTGTTTGGAAGCCAATGATGCCAAGCAGAGTACAGGACAAAGTTATCAAATATGTGCATCACAGTTTAGGTCATTCAGGCATTGAAAAGTGCATCTTTCAAGTTACCCAGGAATGCCACATCCCAAATCTTTGGCATAAAGTACGTAAATTCGTTGCCTGTTGTGACACTTGCCAAAAGGTTAAACATCCCAACAAAACGTATGACACAGAAGAAAGAAGTCATCTCCCTTCGAAACCAGGAGAGTTGTGCGCAATCGATTTGTATGGCAGTTTGCCTACATCTCTGGGTGGTGGTCGATACCTTCTGGTATGCCCCGACGTATTTGCAAAACATGTTAAACTCTATCCTTTAAAGTCTGCCGCGACTAAGTTATGCCTAGATAAATTAATACACCATTATTTCGTTCAAGTAACAAAGCCAGATATCATTTTATCAGACAATGGAACACAGTTTCAATCACCAGCATGGAAGCGGACTTTGACATCGCACGGCGTGCAAATCCGGTACACTGCTATCAGAAACCCACACAGTAACCCAGCTGAAAGCTGTATGAGGGAAATTTCCAAATTTAGTCGCATTTACTCTCATGAAACGCACAAAAGGTGGGCGGAACTTGTTCCCCATACGGAGTTCTGGATGAATAATACGTTAGCAAGTCCTACGGGGTACACCCTATCAGAGACTGATGCGAAGGAACCCAGTCCTTCTATTAATATCGTACCTAGTATGCCAGGAGACGAATCGGCATCTGATGAATTACACATCAATATTTCGAAGGCATACAAGAGGATGAAGAAGAGGATTGAAGGCCGGAAGGAAAAGAGAAATAAAGGAAATGCACATTGGAAGCCAGAACACCCAACCGGTGTCTGATGCTGCGCTGGCGGTGACTTCGAAGTTTGTACTCCCGTATGAAGGTCCATACCAAATCACCAAGGCGATAGACCTGTCTACATATGAACGTGCATATGAAAAGGGAAAAATCCGAGGACAATCTAATAAGAGATCTCTTAAACCATATAGAGTAGCCGCAGACATTGAAAGATAGGTCATTATCATAATTGTGGGTTATATTTGCGCCAACAATTCGGAAAGTATTGTAGAGAAAACTGTAAAACTGTAAGGGTTACGATTAGTAATTGCAATTGATAAGACAATATAGGAAACTTAGCCTATAAAAGAGTGAATTGTGAAGTGACGAAACAGCTACGAGGGAGTGAGAAGCAATTGTCACTGCTGAAAACAGTGAAGTTGTGTATATTCACATCATGTGATTGTAGTGTGTAGTTTTGTTCAGTTGATTGGTGTTGTAATTCAAAGGTATTTGCTTATGTAATCATTTGGTCATATGGATTTTATGCTATGTCTCAGATGTATCCAAATGTACTTGGAAAGTGCCTCGTGGTGTAATGTTTATGTTATAATGTAAGAATGATGAAGGAGAACGGGGCGTATTTAGGTTAGAAAGGAAGTTAAGTAATTGGTGTAATTTTAAAATGGTATAAAACAGCTACTATTCAGTGGAGTTCTTTGTTGCTCTATTGAAAGAACTAAGAAGTAACACTGAGTTAGCTGTTCAGGGACCAGCTCAGAAGGAAACGACGGTGGCTTGCCACACTGCATCAACCTCGTAAATGTTACACTGCCAAAGCACAGGTACTATTTCATAGTCGAGTTAATTTGTCTTAGATGTAAGAGTGTGAAATTAGTGACATGCGCACGATTAGAGAGGAGACTTATTACGTGCACTGGGCCAGTGGGAACCATACTGTCCATTGAGTAGCCAATAAGAAAAATTTCTAAATTAGTGGGGACTTTGTTGTGGGAGCGAAGTAATCCAGGGCGCGAGAGTATGCGAGTAGTTGTTTTCCGAAATTCTTGCTGGTCGGTAAAGTCCAGTGCGTGCTGCATAATAGATAAAAACCCTACCACGCATTTTCCACCTGGTGTGACTATTCCCAGAGTACAGTGACGCATAATACATTATTCGGTACCATAACATGTAATTGTGAATGCCAGATACTCACGCCAATGAACAGTGAGTGATAGTGTGAATTTATTGTACCAACGTGAATTCGCAATTCGCAAACATTCGCAATTCACGTGCGTTGTGATGTCGCACGTAAATATTCCCTGGGAGCCGTGTTTCATGACACCGACTGAGGTAAACATACCCAAGCTTGGATTAACACCCAGCAACAGGCAGCAACAAGCTGCATATTGTAATACGTAAGAAACACTGCAATGTAAAAGTGTTTTACTACTTTAAAAATATAATTAAAGTATAAAACATTAACTGGTTTTGTTAAGTTATCATGTTTTCAATACACATCAAAATGTTACATAATTTTTGAAATAAAAAAATAGCCGAGAAATAATACGTAAATAATGTCTGTAATATTGTTGGATTATTTGGTGCTGTTATTTCAAAATCTGTTGAGAAATTCCAAACAAGATATGCGCCCTGCTGCGATATTACGCAGTGTTGAGTGGTAGTTCTGTACCGACATTTCGGGAAAACCTATCGGCCCCATCTCCAAGAGTAAGACGCCCTTCCATCTTCAAGGGTCAAGAAGTCTTTCTGGGACCCATAGGTTGTCCCGAAACGTCGGTACAGAAATACAACTAAACGCTGCGTAATACCCCAGAAGAGCGCATGTCTCACCTACACATCGCGGCGGAAGCCTGAAATCACGCAAATTTCAAACACTTACTGAATTACTGAATATACTTACGTCATCCCCTTCATTAGTGAGGGTACTGCGACTTCCTCTTGACTCATGGTGTTGCAACAAAAACAGCAGAGCCTCGTAGGCAAACCAAGTTGGTTTCTTCAGGGAAGACCCTGGATGCTGCAACTTTTTTTTTGTTCTCCCTCCGGAACTGACTTTCGAGATTGGCGATTTTTTTCTCAACTTCGATATTGCTGATTTCGTATTTTTTTGCAAGAAAATCAATCGTATCGCCTTTTTTATTACGGTTTTTATAGTCGGCACAATGCACATCCCATAAGGAGGCACTGGACTGTAAAGCATCACTAGAAGTAAGAACTCTTGCTTTCAACCACATGTTAACAGCTCAGATTCTGGAAGTAAACTGACACACTGAAGGAAGCAGGTGTGCGCGGGCTGTACGCGGGCACGTCCAGACCTGCAGACTTTGTCTGTTGTTTTCCGTCCTAGCCGGGAGACAACAGACACCGCGTACAAATTATTTGTCTGCGTACAGTACGCGGACAGTCCGCGGACATTCCCAGACTGGACGAGCCTTAAACAAACCGCACTCCTTGTAATGCAGTTTTCCCCATGTAACATTTCCATTCATGCTTCACTGGTTCTTTATAATTGTTGGTACAGGATTTGAGGCGCTCGCAGTGGTAGGGATTTATAATGCGGTCTGGGTTAGCACACTGTGTAATCTGGTACATGGTTATGAATGTTTTGGAGGAGCATTCTGGGTCTGTGTTCGCAGGCAGTCAGAAGATGGTGACAGTATGTTCTGACCGAAATCTTCATAGTCACCAATCAGATTACACGGTCCCGTAAAGGGAAGATTATAATTTTGAATCTTAATATTTGTATTTTCCATGCATTATATCCCTATTACAAACCCACTGAATGCACATATTAAGCAATAAATATACCACATTATTTTACATTATATTTTGATCTGAAGAGAAATATTTCGGCGAAAATATAATGTACAATAGTAAGGTACATTGCCTAGTGAGCGTTTACTTGGTTTGTAATAATTTCGAACTTTGCCATCGTTTTAGTGCCATAAAAGTTGTCCGTGGCGGGGCAGGGTATAATAAGGCAGGAGGCTGCTTTGCCGATGTCATGCTACCAGCTACCACCAGGGGCATTTTTCTCACAGCCAGTGAGCCGTGCCGGCTACAAATAACGCAAGTAGGTGCCGCAAGTGGCGCTTAAATGTTACTTTTGCGCGGCGTTGCCAATCTGTGCAATTTTTCATCTGTGTCCAGAGCCACCAGCAGACGAGTTGGAGTAGATGATCTGTGTGGGTTGGGTGCTTGCTATCAATGTGCAAAGTTTAAATATTTGACGAAAAGGAGGTCGTTAGTTTTGTGGAAAATAGCGTCAGTACCTGCAAGTCTGATTATGAAACCAACAGTTGTTGCTGATGAAATGTTTCCAGAAGGCGCTGGCCCGTACATGGATCTAGAAGAGGTACATTGCTGAATTTTCGAAACTTGGGAGGTGAAAACAAGAATGATGTGGTGTGTTCTGAGAACTTTCATTTTTTATTTAAATTTCGAGACTCGGATATCAAATTGCTTAGTTAAGACGTTGGACTTTGATAGGTGTACTTTTATGTCCGTGTTTTGCACATGACGTCACGTCACGCATGAAGTTTCCAAAATTGTCGAATTTTGGAAAATTCGGAGATGATAACTGCACATAGAAGTAACACAGGTTAACTAAAGTGGCAACATGTCTGTATTCAAAATATATCCGCTACGAATTTTGGATTAATTCTTCTGGCAAATTAGAATTCGTTTACATTGCACAGTTTTATAATACAAGGTTGTAGAAAATATGAACATGAGATGCGTGGTTTCTGCGGCTATTTGTAGACGTCTTGTAAGAATATCAGATTATACGGATCAAAAATGCAGCGAGCTATTTGTATAAAAAAATACTTAGCCCTTTCTTGCATAGTGGTTAGTGTATGTACCGCCAGATTTAACGCAAAAAGAATCCGCACTTTTATCCACACATTGTATTTCTGTGTGCTGTATGCTTATTACAATAAGCAGCCATTGTTTCGCTACACAGCAGTCACTGATGGAAGCACTTTTGTTTTGTGAGGCACAAAGTGAAATTTATACTCACTGTAGAGGCCCAGGTTCAAAGGAAGGCCAGTATGTGCGAGATTTGTGGATGACAAAGTGACACTGAGACAGGTTTTTCTCTGAATACTTCAGTTCCCAGTTAGGATCACACCACAAATGCCCCGTAACCATCATTATTTTAACAGTACTATTATCAGAAGGAAAGGCAGATGAAGCCTAGGACGTTCAAAGAAAGCAGTTCTGGTTTGAATGTCTTGCAGCATGTACAGAAAAGCACGTTCACATTACAGTCTTCAAAGCATACGCTGTTAACATGAAGTCTGCTGTGAACTTTCAGTTGAAGAAATATTTTTCTAAAGAGTTGAAGGAGCTAAGAGATATTTCAGTGTTACCTTACATACTTATATATCATGGTTTCAGACTACAATTTAGAAGAATTAGCAATGTATAATTTGGTTCCTGCATACAACATGCCTTTCTGGTAACTAGCAGCCAAATAATGCAGATTGAGCAATGAAAGATGTGAAACTAGTAGACATTGAGAAAGGGGCAGTATTTGAAATGTAAAATGAATGAGCTTGAAAAAAACAGGAAAGGAATGTTGGAGACTTCTGTAGAAGCGTAAATGAAATTAAGTGGGATTATCAAGGTGATCTATTTGCAGAGTTCCATGGAATTTTGACTATGTAGAATAACTTACCAGTTATTTAATGTAAATGGGGGTTGATGTTAAGGTGACTACACATATGTACATTCCATGGATCCATAATTGTGTTACAAAGACAATAGGATGTGGAACAAGTCATAAATACACAAGTATACACAAGCTGTACAACATGAAGTACTATAAACATTTTACAAAGCAGTGTTATAGATCATCTTTGCAGGTAAAAGTTCATCTACAGTGTAACAGGAGTGTGTAGTTACATATTTTCTTAGGGCTATTTTAAATTTTGCCTTTTTATTCTTAAGGATTGTCAGGCTACATCATAAACTCTTGAGGATTTTGATGTCAGCTTAAAATATATTTAAAAAAAAAAGGATAGGTTGGCATTCAGTTGATGAAGATGGTGCTTATTTCTTGTATTAATGTTGCATGTAGATGAATTTGTTTGGAAATCTTCTGATTACTGACAATGAAGTTTGTTAATGAAAGTATGTATTGGCATTGGACAGGTAAAAATCTCTTAATTTTTTAAATAGACTTCTACTTGAAGTTCTGGGTTGTGCAGCAGCCATAATTGTGATGCTTTCTTATGTGAAGTGATTATCTTCCCACTGTTGGAAGATTCACCCCCTCCCCCCCCCCCCAAAACTTATCGCATGTTTCATAATTGAGTGAAAGTATGCAAAATAAATGGATTTGAGAGTGGTAATGTTACTATTATGGACCATCGTCCTAACTGCATAAGATGCTCCACTTGACTTAGGAATCATCTGTTCGGGAAGGTTCTTCCAATTTATGTGCTTATCAGTTTGTAAACCAAGAGCCGCTAGTACCTAATCAGAGCATCTTGGAGGGTCAGTTAGCTATTGAAAATTGAAAAGATACAAAGCAGGTAGAGATCAAATTCCAGCAGAACTGATTCAATCAGGAGGTGGAACAATACAGTAGTATGCAAGAATAAAGTTTTTTAACAAATTTCCAGCATTACTGCAGTATTAGTAAAGGACAAGAAGCTCTTTGTATTGGCTTTGAAAAGGTTTTGAATTGTTGAATCCTTTTAATCAGTTAAGCAATATTTAAATTATAAACATCAAATAAATGGCTGTATAAGAATGGAATTATAAACATTGTACAGGGTGTATCAAAAAGATCTGACTGATTTCAAATGTTGATATCTCTGAAAATAATGTACGAATAACAAAACTGCAAACACATGCCATCGGGGTCACATGTCAAGTTTTTACTCCAAGTGTTGCAACTTACAAATTACAGGTTACAGGGTGCTTCAAAAAGGCCTGACTGATTTCAAGTGCTTAAAATCTCTGAATAATTTATGAATAAAAAACTGCAAACACATGCCATTGGAGACACACATCAAGTTTTTATTCCAAGTGTTACTTACAAATGACAGATTACAGAGTGCTTCAAAAAGACTTGACCGATTTCAAGTGCTTGTATCTCTGAATAATTTATGAATAACAAAACTGCAAAGACATGTCATTGGGGACATACGTCAAGTTTTTATTTGAAGTATTTAAATTGCTAAGGCCATTTCAGATGTATCATAAAAAGTCAAGTGTCATATGTCCATTACAGGGACATTCACATAGATTTCCTGGAAAATCAGTGGTTCTCCTTCCTGCCAGACAGGTGCTGCATATGCGAGTTAAACAAAATGGCTACTCCACAAGAAAAAGTACAGTGTTGCTTCTGGTATGACACCACAAAATCTGTGACAGTAGTGCAGAGGCAATACCGAACAAGATTTAGAAAGGACCCACCCTCTGAGAACTTGATTAAGGAGTTGTATCGAAACTTTTCACAGCACAGTTGCATCTGCAAGAAGTGTCCAGGGTACCCACGAAGCAGTGACAGGAACATAGAACAAGCTAGAGAAGCTTTTTCATGCAGCCCACAGAAATCCATTTGCCAGGCCAGTCAGCAGCTACAGATGCCACCCACAACTGTATGGCGGGTCGTGAAGAAACATTTGCTTATGAAGCCATATGGACTGCAGGTACTTCAAGCTGTAAATAACAATGACAAAGAAGACTGTTCAACTTTCTGTGTGAATTTTGTTGGTATGATATCAGATGATGAAAATCTCATGTCTAAGGTGGTTTTCAGTGATGAAGCGACTTTCCATCCGGCAAAGTAAATACACACACCTGTAGCATTTGGGCCCTACAGAATCCAAGGGCTGCCATTGGGTTGGAAAGAGACACTCTGAAAGTGAATGTGTTTTGTGCATTGTGAGAGCAGGAAGTGTATGGGCTATTCTTCTTTGTTGAGAAAACCATTACAGGTGCTGTCTACCTGGACATGTTGGAGGATTAGTTGTTGCCACAACTGGCAGAGGATATTGAGCAGGAAATTAAGATCTTTTAATAAGATCGAGCACCACCTCACTATCACCGAGGAGTGTGACAGTTCCTTGACGAACATTTGCCAGGACATTGGGTTGGGTGAGAGGGACCAATCTCTTGGCCTCCAAGGTCACCCGACCTTTCTGCACGAGACTTCTTTTGGGGGTACGTCTGAGAACACGTTTATGTCCCATCACAACCAAGAACAGTCAAGGAACTGAAGGAACGCATTTCTGAAACCACGGCATCAGTGAATGCCGATATGTTACATAGAACCTGGCAAGGGTCCAAATACAGGCTGCATGTTTGCTGTGTTACTAGAGGTGCACACATAGAACACTTCTAATTGTAATTTGTAGCTTGCAACATTTGGAATAAAAACCTGACGTGTGTCCCTGGTGGCATATGTTTGTATTTTTGTTATTTGTAAATTATTCAGAGATACAAGCACTTGAAATCAGTCAGGTCTTTTTGAAGCACCCTGTAATCTGTAATTTGTAAGTTGCAACACTTGGAATAACAACTTGACGTGTGTCCCTGATGGCATGTGTGTGCAGTTTTGTTGTTCGTAAATTATTCACAGATACAAGCACTCAAAATCAGTCAGGTCTTTTTGAAGCATCCTGTAACATGTAATTTGTAAGTTGCAACACTTGGAATAAAAACTTGATGTGTGTTCCTGCAAACACATTTTTGCAGTTTTCTTATTCATAAATTATTTTCAGATATCAGAATTTGAAAACAGTCAGGTCTTTCTGAAACACCTTGTATTTTTTAGTTGTATATTTTGTCTACTTTTTTCTGATATATGGCTGGTGATTATTTTTATAGTTGTTTCATATCCAAGTGTCATATGGCTGAGTGATGGGTCAGTGGAGTGTGTGTGTGTGTCTTGACACACACAAAACTTAATTCAATGTGGAGTAAGAAAAAATTTCCTCAACAGCCGAAGGAGTCAATCATACATTTTTATAAAAAGGGTGATAAAACAGACTATAGCAAGTATCAAGGCATATCACTGTTATCATCTGTGTACATTCTTCTGTCAAGGTTAACTCCATATGTATATAAAATTAGTGGGGATCATGGTGGATTTTGATGTAACAGATAAACTGCTGATCATCTATTCAGTATTCATCAATAACTGAGAGAAAATGGTAATACAGTGGGGCAGTATATGAGCTATTTATAGACTGCAAGAAAGTCTATGATGCTGGTAGGAGCGAGGTTTTGTTTGTTATTCTCAATGAGCTTGGTATCCCCATGAAACTGTATACGTTAATAAAAACGTGTTTAAATGTAACATATAGTAAAGTCTTGATATACAAACATTTGTCTGACACATTTCCTATTCAGGATGGTCTGACACATTTCCTATTCAGGATGGTCTGAAACAAGGAGATGCTTTATTGCCATTGCTTTTCAACTTTGCTTTAGAATATGGTAGGAAGGTTCAAGCAAACTAGCAGGGACTGAAATTGAATGGGATACATCAGCTTCAGTTTTGTGCTGATTATGTTAATTTCATGGGCAGAAACATACCATAAAGAAAGGAACAGAAGTCCTTATTAGATGCTAATAAGGAGGAGATTGGTCAAGTAAATGTAGAGAAAACTGGGTGTATGTTCATGTGTCATGAACTGGATGCAGCAAGGTATCACACAATAAAGACAGCTAATAAATCCTTTGAAAGTGTGGCAGAGTTCAGATATTTGGGAACAGCATTAATAAATGAAATGAAAATTGCACTCATGAAGAAATTAAGAGCAGAGTAAACTTGGGGATTGTCTCTTACCATTTGGTCCAAAAATTTCTTTCTTCCTGTTTGCTGCCCAAAAATATAAAGAACTATAATTTTGCCTGTTGTGTTATATGGGTGTGAAATGTGGTCTCTCACGCTCAGGGTGTTTAAGAATAGGGTGCTGAGGAAGTCTTTTGGGCTTAAGAGGGAGGAGTTAACAGGGCACTGGAGGCACTGCATAATGAGAAGTTTCATGATTTGTACTTCATGCCAAATATTATGCAACTGATAAACTCAGGAAGAATGAGATCAGCAGGGCACGTGGCAGTGGAGAGGTGCACACAGGATTTCCCGGTAGGAAGCCTGAGCGATAGAGACCACATGGAAAACATAGACATATTGGTAGGATAATATTGAAATTGATCTTCAAGAAAAAGGATGGGAAGGGGTTGACTCGATTGATCTGAGTCAGGATAGGGATAAGGGGCTGGATCTTCTAAAGACAGTAATGGACTTTCAGGTACCATAAAATGAGGCGAATTTCTTGCCTAGCTGAGGAACTCTCAGTTTCTCAAGGACTTTGGTGAAGGGAGTTAGGTTAGCATTGGGTTCATGGGGATTATGTTTGTGTATGATGTGCCATGTATTTCTAAATTTGATACTTTTCCGTGTTGTCTGCCTTGAAAGACGGTAATGAGAATAGGTTTTCACTGCAAGAACTAATATATTAAAATTTTTAAATAATTCCCTACCTGCCATTTTTGTGTTAATTTTCTTTCAGATGGGGAATACTGTTTTGCTGTCTGTTGAATTGCCCCCAAAGATGATTCCATAAGATACAGTATAGAAATATTCTATGTGAAGTAATTTTAAAGTGTCTGTTCTTGTTGTGGTGTGACTGCACTAATGGCAAAGCATTCTGAACTAAGTTTGGGAATAATATCTTCAGTATGTTGCTCCCAGTTTATGTTAGCATCATTTGACAGGCCATGGAATGTAATTGGTACTACTACTCCAATTGTTGCATTACTGTAACTTGTATTTAAATTAATACATGCTTTTTGTTAGTAGCAATTCCAGAGTGACATTACTGTCATATCCCAAGACCTGAATCTTCAAGCTTAGATGACTCTCAAATGTCACTTTAGGTGACAAAGTCAGTTCCAATCAAAATGGTGTACTAATAGTTTTAATGGTATCTATTGTTTGGAGAGGTATTATGCTGGTGTAACAGATGAACTGATGCAATGTAATGACATAGGTTAGGCCCAACCATTTCAACATGGAATACAGAAGGTGACTGTAATTAACCCTTTAAAGATGAAGTGTATCTGTTTTATATAAGGATTCAGTGCGTACCGCGCTGTAAACACTCTCCACTTCGGTTATAAAAACCAGTCTCTTAATGTTTTATAAGGCCAAAGTTGCTGTTTGTTCTGAGATCTGTACAAAACACATAAACACAATGTGGGTACCACATAGAATTTTTTAATGTTAAACCTGGTGGTATGTAAAGTTACCACTAGGCTTTAAAAGGTTAAGTGCACACCTGCTTTCACATATGCTTTTTTAATTTTTCTACTACTGCCTATTTTAAGTAATTGTCAGTGACAAAATAATATACCTAAGAGTACTAATATGTAACAATAACAACACATCACATTCTTACAGTTAATCTGATGTGACATCCAAATTCTGAAATATTTCCTGCACATGACCTACAAGTATACCTGTCCCATTCACTGTTTACACTATGTAAAAGCTCCCTTATTTTACAGGCAGGGGGCTCTAGTGGATTGCTGATGGATTTGGCAGCTAATGAAAAGGCAGTCCATGCTGATTTCTTCAATGGTAATCAACATAATTTACTGTGACAGTATGTTGTAGCTAATGCCTCCAATTGTATGAGAACACAGTTTTAGATGTGTTCTCATCTTATGGAAAGTATATTTGCTTTACATTTGACATAAGTGGAACATCAGTATAAGACATTTCTCTCATTTCTGTGTGCTGAGACAAACATTTCCTATTTACCTCATACATTTTTGTGGTATCTGAATGTCAGCAGGGGTGCGGAGTATTCATATTAAGTTAGTATTGTTTACTTGAGAACATACAGGAAAATAATGGGACACTACAGAGAATATTTCTCACTGCTGGTTGTAGAGTGGGTCAGACTGTTGCTGCATAGCAACTGATGATGGCACCACTGCAGTGCTCAGCCTGGCAATTAAAATAAACCTGCCGTATATCTTCTGTTCATAATTTACAAATCGTCTTGATATATTTGCACGTTGTGTGTAATTTAAATTTATTTGAGGTCTGTTTCAAGAAAGTAAAGTCACTGATCAATCTAATCTACCAGTATTTCATCCATAAAGTCATTATTTTCAAGCTTTGCTGTTGTGTAATGGTGGCAGAAACATGAATAGGATGCAGGTGAGAAATTCATGTGTTCGTCCTGATATTCAGTGTGAGGCCTGTTTGTCTCTGTGCACACATGCACAGTATTCCAGTTGCTTTCACCCCCCTGGTGACAGCTGCAGACATGTTTGAACTTGTGTGTCACTGCAAATTATGGGCAAGCTGCTGAATTCATTAAGCCTCATTCCTCTAAATGGAAGTTGTTTGTGAAGATGTACATGAGTACGTACCAGGTTGGTACATTAAAAGAGGTTAGCCAGTTTGATCTCTGGACCTTACTCAGCTGTAAGTTTACCTACAGCATTACCCGAGACAAGTAGTATTGAATAGTAAGTCTTAGTGCCATAGTACAGGCGATTTCGTTTTGCGCGACTTGAAAATTTGCACTTTTCGAATTCACGCGATCATTTTCGCTTTAACACGATTTGGTATAGACGATCCGTGGTCGCGCTTGTCGAATTTACTCGATAGTTTTCAGTTCACGAAATTTGACACAGACGATCCGTGGTCACGGTCATCTTCTGTAGCAGGAAGTGACGTCACTGCACGCCATCAGTCACGTGTACAGATTGGTTATTTTTGTGTTACATCCATGTGGCTCATCTAGTTTTCTCTTCAACAGCATTGGCTTTTCTTACCAACATGAGTGAGAAAGGTAAATCTGCATCACCCAGTGCAATCCAAGTGAAAAATCGGCAAAAGACAACCGGTATTGAAGATAAATTAAGCGTAATAATACGACGTGAAAAAGGTGAACGAATCTTTGATATATGCCGTAATGTTATACTCGCTCATGGCATCGTACATAAAATTCGTGATATTGCTGACAGAATTAAAGAAAGTGCTCAGTCAGGAACTAAAGTGTTTGTGTAGCAAGACTACCAGAGTCCTATCCATACCAAAAACTGTGGATGTGGGTCTCTTACATTTATATTGCAGTAGAAATAAGTAGCATCTAGAAACACACACACACATATATATACGTAGTATATACTGTATAGAAATGTATATATACTGTATACACAGCACCTATATACTCAACAGCTCTGTATGTCCACTAATGGTATTGTCATACACTATATAGGATGAGGTTATCACTCCCCTAACCCCCAGTAAATACATTGTTTTAAGTGGGAATCTCATATTCGATTCGCGCGACGTTTTTCAGGAACGTACCCCTGGCGTACGAGTTACCTGTATTTCATATTTATGTATGTATGGGTGGGATCGACTCACTATGGGCAGGACGGTCCAGGCATTGAGTCCCGGTGGAGCCAAGATTTTCCACACCCATCCAGACCAGCACTGGAGCCCACCCACCCTCCTGTAAAATGTGTACCGTGTCTCCTTGCTGGGGGTGAAGAAGTCAGGGCATGGGGTTGACAACCCACCCCATCCAGCGCCAAGGTTAAAGAAAGAGTAGAGACATACCTCTACTCCCCCTCTGGGCCCTCATGGCCCATTATAGGGGTGGGGCAGGTGGGCTGCAGTCAAAAAAGGTGAACAGCCACTGGTATAGACTACGCAAATTGATAACATGGGTCACAGAGGGACCATCCAGTCTGTTCACTCCAGATGTACTCAGTTTTGTGGCATCACAAGAGGCAGTTTGTTACTACAGTAAAAAGTGTGTGCCATATGTCTCCTTGTGTAGCTGTAAAACAAACAGCTCCTGAAAAACACAAAATGTACAGAAATGGTAAACCTAAATGGTGTATGTTTCTGAATATCCAAGTTAACATGGCACTCTGCTACTGGTAGAGCTTGTTACAAAAATGTAATTTAGCTGTAATTTGTGTACGTGTTAGGTGCAAGCTGAAAGTTTCCATAATGGGGTCATGTAGCTCTTTTAGGCTTACCGTAGTGACAGGTTGATATTATCCCCCTCAGAGTGGTCCCCTTTAGAGTTTGTATGCTGGGGTGAATGCCTCCCCCACACCTGGAAGTATCTCTGGACCTCCGGTTTCATGATGCTGTCCAGCAACACCTGTCGTTCAAGTTGAATCTCTGCCAGTGTTCTCAGATCTTCACCTCCTTCACGGGACTTTCATCTGTGCGAACAGCAGGTCACAAGGGCCTACAAAGTGGTTTTCTCCTGTTTGGCCTGATCTTGCAGGTTCTTGCACACAGAAAGTTGGTTTTGTTTCTGGTAGTCATTCAGCAGATGGGACACAAATTTTGCAGCAATATACCCCCTGTTTGCCAGTCTTGGTGGTTGTGTGGTCTAGGGCATGTCTACGGCCACTTGCTTGCTGGTATTCCAGGTTAAAATCCTGCCAGGGACATCAATGTCTGTCTCTCGTGAGACTTGTGTGTTGTCAGGTAGAAGTCTCTGCAACAGGCTGATCACTCATACAGAGAAGACTTACTGAGTGCGGTGTCTAAATGAGCGTGGCCAAGGAATCTCATAGGAGGCTAGGCCCACTAGGACTGTCAAACCATGGGGCGGGACTCATGTTTAAATCTTTGGTTACAGTGCCATGATATGTGCCATATGATGGGCCTAGAACGTTACAAACACTCTTAGTCATATGCTGTGTTCTCATGGATGACGTGACCATTCAAAGTCTTTCACTGCAATTTGGCCATTTTTAAAACATGAATACCACTCAGAAGTTTGCACACAACTTGTGGCATCATCACAAAAAGGCATTTTCAGGCATTTAATACGTCTTGGAAACTGGTTTCTCATGGGTAAAACAAAACTTGATCCAAATTCTCTCTTCCTTGAAGTTTGCCATTTCAGTAGGCTACAACCACTGCAGAGTGCACTGAACACAAACATCAGGTGCACAAAAGAAAACATTCTATTATAGTGGTACCACACTAATTCACATTAGATTAACTCAGTGGTACCCAGACACACAGAACTGCATTAGCGTTGTATATGGTCAGGACAGAAAATGTTGGCATTTACGTCATATGTCACATTCCTTTACGCAGCAGGATTGTTTTTATCACTGTCATGAAACAAAAGCAAATGAGTCAGTAGTGCACTCACAGTTGGTTGCCATTTTCCTAATATTATGCAGTAAAGTGTGTCATTCCTTAAATTATGCAGAACTGAAGATTACCACTTAAGTCAATGGTGCCAGTAATGAAAATGCTGATGTTGTTATTTTCAGATTTTGAGGATCTTTACGATGATGATGACCTTCAGTGAAAGGGATTCCTGTACCATATCTAATATGATACTTCTCAGTGTAAGGACACTGCACATACAGACTTCTACATCAGAGTATATTTAGTGATACAAAATATGAGAATTAAAAGCATGTATGTGCCATTGTATGCTTCCATCTTAAATTAAAGGCATGTGTTCTCAGTAACCTACATACCAGTAGACTTTGCACTGTGCTTATTTCCTGTGCCCAAGATATCTTGAAGTTGTGTTCAACACAGCACATGTTACCAGTTCTTACTTCGCTATATGTGGTGGACATCTGACTGCTTAATTTTATCACTTAATATGACAAATGCCTGGAAGACTGCAATGTAGTGTCATCTCCTTCTGTAAACAGGAAACTGGTAGGTGATGGTAAGTGTCCTTCCTCCTACAATACTGGTTAGCAACAGGAAATGAATATAGTTGACTAATTTAAGAGATTTATAATTCTATATCCAGTGGGCAGATGAATTAGTAAAACTTCTACCATTTCAGCACAATTTCTGACAGTAATTCTGTACTCCATTAATAACGCCAGATCCATCCATTCAATCTAAAATACAAAATACACAAAATAACACTTCGCAGTGTAAAAACACCAGGATTTAGATCTGTAAACTTGTACACACTGCAAATTTCAGCATGTCTGTTTCTGTAAATGTGAGTAATCTCCAATTCTGCACATTTTTCCTAACAATGGGTAGGATGACCAGTGAAGCACTGGCAACTAAAGTGTGAGGGTGCTGTCATCTGTTGACACTGCCGTAAGAAGCATATAGATGCTGTGTCAAGTGGGGCTGGACTGTTGTACAGTCAGTGGAACATCTAAACCTTTTCTCTTGTTAGTAAACAGAATACAGGTGGTCTACATTGGCTTAACTCAACTGTGTACAAGTCTTTTAACCGCCTCTGCAGAAACTGGACATGTTGCAGGATGTGTTCACTGTATTCAGACTTCTGGCCTTTTATCAGTTCCTGTAGTCTTTCAAAGATTTGGGCCTATGTTGAAAGGGAGGTGCTGAAGTACAGCCAGATCACATACAAATTTCTTGGGTTGTATGTGACTGGGCAATATCTTGCTGAAAAATCATTCCTGTTTAGGGCAACATGGACTGTTCTTCTGAACTGATTCTTGGATGCATTCTTTCCACAGAGAGGAACGCAGACGCAGGGTCATGGCGCAGCGCCTCGTGTGGCAGAATCCAAGGGGTGGCGAAATATTTTAAATTAAGATATAGGCTTTGCTGTGCTCCAGATTTTAAATTTTTGAGCAAAATGAAAGGAAATTCGATAAGTAATTGCGATATTTTTTATGTTTGTGAGATCTGTTAGAGGGGGTGCCCATTGTGATGACTCCACCAGGCACCAAAACACCTGGCCAAGTGACTGCACAGAAGTTTGACAGGGAGAGATTCAATTTCAAGAAGCTGAACAGTTGGAGAATAGTATTGGGTGTAAAGAGGTTTGCACCTTTGGAAAACTTACGTGATAGTAAGGGCATCAGTAGTGATCGGAAAAATACTGGAATATCTGTTAAAAGAGTCTTGGTCATTACAATAAGAGCAGGCTAAATTGCAATGGTTACACGATTCAAGCCACATTAATGCTGCTAATCTGAACAATGTTGGACATGAAACTATTAGACATTTCAGGAACAAAAAGGGGGAATATGTGGAAGGTAAAATTAATGACCTTCAAGTGAAGAGAACAAGAATATTTGAGATTTGTATCGAGGCTTACATGAATGTTGGAACAGTCACCAGCCTAGAACTCAGTAAAAGATGGGAAGGGTGATCCCCTCCCAGGTTCTCACCAGAATGTTGAAAGGTGGACGAACCATGTGTCAGCTGTTAAATACAAATGGAATTAACCTTTTAAAGCCTAGCGGTAACTTTACATACCACCAGGTTTAACATGAAAAAATTGTACATGGTGCCCACATTGCGTTTGTTTTGTATGGATCTCGGAACAAACAGCAACTTTTGCCTTAAAAACATTAAGAGATTGGTTTTTATAACCAAAGTGGACAGTGTTTACAGCACAGTACGCACTGAGTCCTTATATAAAACAGGTAATGCTTCATCTTTAAAGGGTTAATGGTGTTACAGTACAGCTGCACTGCACATCCCTGGTAGTGTAAGCTTAGTTGCAGTGT
Source organism: Coptotermes formosanus (assembly GCA_013340265.1). Taxonomy (NCBI): domain Eukaryota; kingdom Metazoa; phylum Arthropoda; class Insecta; order Blattodea; family Rhinotermitidae; genus Coptotermes; species Coptotermes formosanus. The sequence continues at coordinate 281,813 of BLKM01001905.1, forward strand.
GTGTGCACGAAGAGAGGTCCCCCTTGAAGTTATCAAAGAAACTTTTATTGCTGGAGGACACAACTATAAAACCTGATGATTTTTCATCTGACTCACGTTAGACATGTGAATTCAGTGTATGGGCTCACATGTAGAGATGTATCACCTATGCAGACAAGTCCAAAATATCAGGAAAATCTTTTTGAATTGCAATAGCAATGTGGGAACTGTGCCCTCACAAAATAGTTACACTTTGCGTCAAAATTTTTTATAACACCATAATATGCCATTGCTTGACACACATTCAGCTTCATTGTTTTAACTTGGTATGTGCAGCATTAGTGCAACTGAGAATGGTTTACTAATATGTCTGCATTACACAAACAAATTAACTCCCATCATTTTAATTTCTGTAGCAATTTCCTCCACTTTTTTATCAAAAGCACAGTATGGTTATATAAATCGGACGCTAATGCAATGTTATGAATGGCAGAAAGGAAATTCGAGAGTGAATGAAACAGAAGCCAAACAGTATTGGATTAACATCTGTATGGTTAAATCAACAGGAGTGTAATTTAAGACAGATAATTAAACTGGTGAAAGAAAGATGTAATGATAAGGAAAGACAGAACATAGTAGCTAAAATGTTCTTCAGAGTTCATTAGCATTGTATTGTATTAAGAGACATGAATAGCACAGTTGTGAGTACGAGTGTAGCTGAGCATTGGGCAGGCGCTTATCGTTCAAGCAGGAAAAAAAATGACACTATACATTCTAATTACTTGTGACATGAAAAAATTAAATTCAGGAAAATTACCTATTAACTGACAGTCATTGGTCTTCTTGCCTAAAAGAGAAGATTAATATGTATATAACTGTAATTTTACTTGTACTGTATGGGTATAAAATGTGGTCCCCTATATAGATTAAGGGTGCATAAAAATCCAGTGATGGGGAATATTTGGACACTTGAGGAAGAGTAATGGGAGGCTAGAAAGACAGCATGAAGCGTGTCATAATTTCTGCTCCTCACCAAGTATTATTGGGATCATAAATTAACATATGAGAAAAGCAAGGTATGTAGCTTGCACGGGAGAGATGGAAAATGCACACATGCTTTTTGTTAAAAAAATATGATGGGAAGAGATAACATACTGAAGACAAAGATGGGAGTATAATAAATAATCTGAGCAGTGAGGCTTATTTAATGATTCCTGTAGCTCCTCATAGTTTTAAATACTGAAGAATAAGTTGGAAAGGAGTGGTACTATTATAACATTTACCTGGTGGGATTTAGTGAATCTGCTAACATGTCATGACAGCATTTCTGGGCAGTGATCTGAACCTGGGACCTATGGAACATAAATATTTGCTAACTATCCGAACATGAAATTGGTGCACTAGTTAATATGATGTCAGCTACTTGCAACTGACTACATCCTATCCATCAATATGAAATTTTCAATAGACAAATTGCCATAACCTACTGCTGCACAGATCAGAACGAGGAATGATAAATCATATTTTGGGGTGGCAATAATTGGAAACATGCCTGAAAATTTTGTACCAAGAATTTTCATGTATCAAGTATCATACACAGAAATAAAGCACAATTTTCAGGCTACGCTGAATAAATTTTAGGCATTTAAAGTTAACTCTGATCATTTGTATTCAGGAAGCAGGTACTTGGTTTGAAACCTGGCTGGCATATATAAGACATTTGGACGTTCCCTCATCCCTCCAACTGCTGGGACAGTATCATCAACAAAATCACCTCCTTTGCAATCATCACCTACTCCCCACTTCAAGGTTAGTGGTACGTAACTTACACTGCTGAGAACAAAGGCTAATAGAACAAGAGCATGTCTGTATGCCTTTTGATGTATCAACCAAATGGGACACTAATCATAACTATCTCCCCGAAGTTGTAAGTTGAAGCAGTGCCAGTAAGCATGCGGTTTTGTTTTAGAATGTGCACACACCAACTTTACATGCTTTGAAGTTCGAACTTTTAACTTATGTACAACCACATAGCCCAACAAAATTCTCTTTAATCATGACACTCAAATCCATTATGATTGCCACCGGGGAGACTGCAGCAAGTCCACCAGTAAACCTTTTTTCAACACTAATGATAATCATTTAAAACTGATTGGTCATGCTGAACAAATATAATGAAATATCTGCCAATCAATTTCACAGATTCTTCCACAGAATTGTTATAATCATGTGAAAATTAAAGACGTATTAACCGCAGGTATCAGGTAATGCTAGCTGATATTGTTCACATTCAGTTGTCACTTGACTGAATGTACCAGACTGGGGAAACCCCACAAAAAATCTCCAGAGAATCTGGTCTGTCCGTAATAGACTGGAGACTCTTTAGCCCATCAAGTCCCGTACTTAAAAATGTTGATGAGGGTGGCCAAAAACTCCAGTGCCCAATATAGCAAGACAAATTTAAAGTGACAAGGCAGGGGACAAGGAAGTAAAAACTACCAGTGACAGTAGATACATAAATGTAGATAAACAATATTTGCACGTGGCAATGCCAGCAGTCTGTCCACATAATCAACATCTTTGCAACAGATGACTTATAAGCAACAGCTTATACTGTGTACATATGTTTATCTCGTTCCAATGGTTGACTAGTTAATCATTATCAAACCAAAAGCGAAAGGAAAGGTCTGCATGGCCACCATTTTGTCATTTTACATTATGTAAGAAAAATTACCTCAGCAGAAATTTAAGGTTTTTTGATGGCCTATTACCATACATGATTTTGGAACCCTAAATTAAGTGGCAGTAGTGTCACTCCAACCATACAAATTGGCATGTCATCATCATCAGTTGTAGAGAGTTTTGGTAGGGTGGCTTCCAGTGGCACAGGATTCATATGAAGTTTTACTCAAAGCGGCAGAATCATTCAAAAGTTAAAAGGGGCACACATGACAGGGTCTCATAAGCAAACATATTTTCATCCTGAAGAATGGGAAGAAAACTAATAAGTGGTTAAATCTTGTAGTACGGTCACTTTACATGATTCATTATATGGCACACGTATTATCAGAGAGCTTTTGTTACTGAAGTGACCTGTCTGTGTATTGTCACGTTTATGGAGAGAACACAAACATGATGAATGAAGCAGCAAGGATTTCATCATGGGGTTTTCCTAGTCCCTCAAGATGAACTCTGGTAGAAGACACATAAAATTAACCTCACCACCTTCCTTTCAAAACCCAAACATCTCATTGCCAGCTAACAGGCATAGGAAATTTTGTGTGAAAATGTGAAATACTGAACTGCTCTACAAACATAATTACAAAATAACATAAGGGAAAAAAACCAAGTATCTGAATATATGTCATTACCAGTTCTGTTCAATAAATGGCGTTTCTCCCAACACTGACAGTGTTGCATGTTACGATAATTATGACAAATGGCAGGAAACAATTGTAATTCAGTCAAAACAACCAGTACTACCCCAACATTTCACTGCAGTAACTTTCTCAATGTCAGTTTTGCCAGCCTTATAAACAGAACTCATAACTTTATTAAGATTGTTAACTATAATTTCTGAATTCTTGCAAGTCTGCATTTCATTGATTTAAGTCTTGAAGTATGAAGAAAATCACCAATTTGGTGCTCTGCCAATAAAAGAAAAGGTCCCTCTCACAAAATTCAGTTATTTTAATATTGGTAGCACATATTACTATTACTCTTATACCACACTTCCTGGGGGGGGGGGGGGGGGGGGAAAAAAGGGAAAGGCCCAAAAAAAAGGGCAAACACCAGAAGAAACAACTGTTCTTTGCAATGAATCTACAGGAGTGGGCTATGTACTTTAATTTGGAAGCCCTTGTATAGTATTCAGTGTATCATGAATGTTTATTTTCTGAGAAGAAAATTTTATTGTGCACTTTGATATGAAGAAGCCATCAATGATCGGTATTAACTTCCTTGCCGAGATTTTTCAGAGTCTTTTAGGAGCAAGAATTAGAAACACAAATGATTTGTGCTTTGCAGTGAGATATATTTTGTCAAGCTCACTGAATAAAATTAAGCATGTAATGCAAAGTCCAAGTTCATTTACAGTTTTAAAAAACTGTTGTGCAGCACCTTTAGTTGTTATTATGATTACTGTTTTTTTGCTCTTGCAGTTAAAAAAAGCACACAACATGAGATAAATTTTATCTTCAGAAAAGAAAGGACCTCTTTGACTGCCCAGAATAATCCAATAATGTAAACTGTGATCTGAAATGTGGCCCTGCCATTTCCAGAGTAAGGAGTTTTTCATTTCTTTAGTTCAAACCTTTAGTAAATGCCATACCTGTTACACCATTTGGATCCCAGTACAGCTTTTGGTAGTTTTCACTTGTGTGAATTTTTCATTACTCATTTTGGGCAACCAATTGGTGCCTAGGTTTAACTGTTAACACTGCAGGACCAATAAAAATAAACAGGTTGTTCAGAGTTTTCAATACTTGCAAAACATATGCAACAATGATTATACAATCAACTTCATACCAAAAACAACAACTTCAACCAAGAGAATGACTTGTTAATATAAACCAGGCACTATTCCTCCATTCCAGAATGCAAAAGGAAAAAATCCTTCATACAACAAAAGGAAATGTTTTTGTAAAACATTTACTATACATTTTTTATGTTGTATTATATAATACAAAAGTTGTATTTTGTCCATTTCTGAAGCCGCAGTACTTTGGGGAAGTTTAAAAAAATACAAACAAGGCATTTCAATCTATGAAATAAACATCTGTTACACTCAGTTTATTCTGAAAAACTATGTAGAGGCAATGGTATCCCCTACTATACAGGTGTGCAATCTAAAAGACGTTTTATCCAAATCATTGGGCACATGATATCCTGAGTTGCAACTTGACTGCCTCGGAATGAAAACTAACAGAGGCGCTCCTCTCACACACAAAGAGGGAATATGTACATAACTATGCTAACTTGTCCACTCTGTGACCTCTTCTTCTGTATCAAATAAAATCACAGATCCCACATGTTTCAAACTGCTTGGATTTGTAAATACACCATGCAGTATTTGGTCCAACAAGCTCTTACACATAGATTTCTTAAGGTTTTAAGCGCACAATTTTCAAAGTTGTATTTATAGTAATGTTTATGGTCTGTAGTTTCTCATCCTATGTTTGTACATGATAAATTATGTACATTACGAAATTTAATAAGATAATAAAGTATAAATCAGTGTTATTTGTATATCATCATAATCATCTTCAATGCCAGCTAATAAATTTGAAACATTCTACCCTGAACATTAGATGAACCAACAAAATCAGAGATTAACTTTTCTTTGGACCTCTGTTTATTGAAGCAGTGCAATACTAAGGTCTCCATTGTGCTGGGATATGGCACTGCTCACTGGGTGACTGATGCCCCATGTTTTGAGGCAGCGTAGTGGTCTTGTCTACAAGGGGTGAATATCCAATGAATAAACATTCTTCATTGGACATTCAACCAGTGATGAAGAGACCAATACACTGTCTCTGAACATCAGGCACTGATCACCCACTGATGTGCTCCATATCCCATAGGAACAGAGACTTTAACTGCACTGCTGCAAAAGCCTAAAACTCACAAAGTGCAACACCATTTATAAAATAAAGAGACAGTGATCTGTATTGGACTCAATCCTAACCAGACTTCATATAGAGTGCATGAAATAGCAGATACTTTGTGTTTTCATTCTGACAGCAACATCCATTAGGATGTACCAGAGCATGTAACATGATACTTCAAAGGTACCACAGAAATTAAACTCTCCCATATGATGACAATTCTGTGGCATGGTGTAAGTATCCATCAGACTTCTCCACATTCTCTTTATGACAAATATCTATACAGTGTAAAACTGCAAAGTGCAAAAGAGTAGTTTTCCATGTGACAGATTACAGGAAAATTCTATTTTCTACATTATTCCTTTTAAAAACATTAATTAAGAAAACAACCTTAAGTTATTCCGTGCTGTTAGTCTGGACTGAAATGCAATGTTGCCTTTTACATATGGCTGTCACAATTACAGAAAGAGAAACTTCCTAACAAATGCTCCACTAGATCTCAATGACTTCATAATGAAGGTTGTACTGATACTCTCCACTCACAAATGTGACTTCCTCACATAAAGTTTCTTACACAACAAACAGTGGTCCCTGTCTTGGTGGCATGAGCTCACTCACTACATGATGACACTATGAATTCAAGTAAAAGTAATTCGGTGAAGAAAAGGTTCTGTACATGTGCCTTGGCTCAAAATGCTAATTGAATCTGGACGGCCTCAACCTGTTGAAATTTGGTTCACGGGGATGGCCACAGTATTCCATCCGTGCTGGTTTGCTGACATTATTGAACCACAACATTGCTGAGGATATCCATAAGCTGAGCAATGATTCAAACATTCTAACACAAGTGGGCACCAAACACCATTCTGAAGACGTCTGTAACTTGAAAGTGCCTTTAATGTCCATATGAACTGAATGGTGACAGATGAGTTGTACTCTTTGCTTTGTAATGGTGTAAACAGGACTGCTGAGCAGGTCAAGCACCTGCCAACATTTTGTAGTTACTGTGAACTTACCTGCCAAGGAAGCACAAGTCATCATTCAATTGCATAGCAAATACAATTTGAACCCTTTCCTTATGGCCTCTGCAAGCCTGACTGCCTGACAAGCCTGGCAAGTTGGTAATCAGTTAAGCTCTTTAACTTTCTTCTGGTTATTCTCCTCTTAAATTTTGTTTACCACTGTGATGAATGGCTAGTTGACTTCCAGGTCACTGGAAATATCAGACTCTTCATCAGAAAAGTCATGTATGGAGGGTGATAAGGGATCAGAAAGAGACGTGTGAGATGACTGGCGGGACAGTTCGCCAACACCTAAATTTGCTTCCAGTTCCTCCACAGAAAGGGATGATGACGAGCTTGGCCCTGCCCCCAGTTCTGGCAGCAAAGGGTCAATCTGACCACTCGCCAATTCTGGAACAAAAATGATACATCACTTTGCAGATACTATGGCCATCAAGATGGGTTCAAAGATACTGACCCAGTCAACACTTTTGAGAAAATATGACACCTGGGCAGTGGAAATCACAGGTTTAAGTGCTGAATCTAAAAATCTGTTGCAGAACATAATTCTGAAAGGGCAGTTTACATGGAACAGTAGACACCCAGTACTTTAAAATGAAATGTTATTAGCCACTAATATACTCAAAAATCACATTTCAAAATCTGACTAGTCATTATGTACAAAGAAGTTAAAAAAATGATAATAAGGTAACAGCATGTCTCAAGTGAAATACCATCTGCCTGTGGGTCTGACCATACAATAGGCACATGTAAATCAACTTTGTTGTCATACAACCAAGACAGGGCACCGTAAGCATGTTGCATCACTGTGTAATCAATTCAAAGATGGCAGGCCCACTGGAAAGATGGTCAAACCTGAAAGTTGGCTGTGTAATTCCATTGTTGCATGTGAGGAATATCACACCAGTATGAAGCATCTCTCTGTTTACAGAGGGTCTGTGAGGGAAACCTGGATGGAGGCCTCCTACACTGAGGACGCCGAGACATGTAACAGAAGGCTCTGGAAATGGAACATTTCTTGTAGGGGCTCCATAAGGAGAATGTAAAAAAGCACTTAGCCAGGGAGGGCTTGGCCAATATGTTTACTGGACCGGACCCTGTACCTGATATATTCTTCCCTTATTTATAACAGTGTGTCTGTGGCCCTGTGTTTGGCCACAACACTCTAAGAAACCATCTGCATGTGATTGACTTGTGATTATCTCATATGTAGGGGTGTGAAAGCATTTGAGCTGTCTTCTCATATATTATATGAGTGTGATGCATCAGGCACATTTGGATATTTCTCTCTGGGCTCCACTAAGTGGGACTCAGGCATTATTAGGAAAACTCATCCAAGATGAATCCTGGCCTTTAGTAAGGCTACAGGACTTGGATAATGTCCTTTCCTAGAGAGAAAATTTTAGAGAATAAGGGGGCATAATGGCGGGCCAGGATAGCATAGTTGGTAGCGACTCGCTACAGGCTGGACGGTCCGGGGATCGAATCCCAGTGGAGGTGAGATTTTCTGCCGCCATCCAGACCGGCCCTGGGGCCCACCCAGCCTCCTGTACAATGGGTACCGGGTCTCTTTCCCAGGGGTAAAGTGGCCGGGGCGTGGGGCTAGCCACCCCATCCCCTCCTTGTGCCGAGGCTCACAAATGGGTAGAGCTAAACTCCTATTCCCCCTCTTGGGCCCTCAGGGCCTGTTATAGGGTAAACCTTTACCTTTAAGGGGGCATAATGGGCCTGTCATAAAAACACCTATGTGCATCGGGTCTTTAAGGGCTCAAACCCATTATATATTCTGTTCTATTCTATCCGGTGACAATTCATTGCTAGTAAGCATAGGTGTACAGAGAAGGTGTAATGTGATGGAAATGGTTGTCGATAATGGCTTTTGATAATGGCAGGATCAAGCTGATGACAAGCAGCAACCCTGACACCCAAGCGTGTTCACTGTGGATGAGAATGTGTGTTGTGCAGATGCCCTTATCAGAGAGGACACACATATTAAGCTGCCAGGCACTGTCCAAGAACTAGAAATCTCACTGCAAACAGCAATGTCCACAACTAACTGGACTACATAAACGTGTTGCATGCTGGGTGCCACAGATCCTCATAGAGCTTATGAAACAGGGCCCTCTTTCATTTGTTTAACATGTTATGCTCATCAATCAGGGCAGTTTTTGCAGTACACTGCTACAGAGGATGAAACATTGGTTTATCAAGCAACACCAGAAACAAAAAACCACCCATAACACAAAAACACGCAGAGAAATTCAAAGCAATGCCATCAATAAGGAGGATCACTGCAACTGTCTTTTGGGACCATAAAGTGTGTTTCTTACAGATTTCCTCAAGCATGATGACACTAATTGCTAAGCATTATGGTGGTACACTTCAGAAGTTGCGGAAAGCAATTCACTGCAATTGCAATGGATCTGGGTTGCTGTGCCAAGGTGTCATCATTTTGTAGAACACCTGGCCCCATACTGCCAACAGGACTTCTGACTGGTTTACAGCACTATGGCTGGGAGGTTATGGATCACCTTCCATACCATCCTGATCTTGTAGCCAGTTATTCTGAGCTGGCTGGCTAGTGACTTCCAACAAACACCCATGTGAAGCAAGGGGCCAACATCTTGACCATAGACATTTGACGCTGACCTCGTCTCTGCCAGGATACAAGCCTTGATGTCACGGTGGAACAAATGCATAAACATCACTGGTGATTATGTGGGGGGTCTGAAATGTCCCATCTGCTTCCCATGTGCCACATACACAGAAGTCACAAAGTTCTTGGCATTAGTGTGTTACCTTATTTTTTACACTCCCTTGTATCTGGACATTCATGAAGTAATCTAATTTTTTAAATTCCATCACAATCAACAGAAATTTCACAGTGGCTGAACTGACATACAGAGGATATCAGATGAAAGTGATCTGACAGACAGTCAGCAGACCACAGAACTTGCAACTGGGAATCAGAAAAAGTCTATGGTTTAAGACCCACAAACATTAAAGTTTCACACAACCCACTTAGTGAAATATACTACTAAGCATAAGACTTGTATTTATTTACTTATGCAGCCTGAGAAGACTGCTCTGAATGTAGTAGTGATGTTAGTATGGAGATGGTATGAACTTCTGAAGAGCCCAGTCTTCTGCGATGCAGTGCTATGTAGAGTCATATACAGGCAGCAACAACTCAGAGGAGCTTGCTACATCCATCTTCAGGGTGGCCTGGGGGTACCACTTGATCCCTTGAAGATGGAGGCTGCAAACTCCCCCTAAATGTTTGTATCTCTATACAAATTTATATGGCATCATACTCCAAGATGACCAATCTGCATCAGCTCTTCTGTGAGAACCTCAAATCTCATGCACCATAACACGTATCTGAACCTTTTTCAACGTGACTTATGTTGAACCTGTTGCCTGGCAGTGGAATAATTCCGTACCATATTGGGTAATGTAACTAACACATACACTAGTATTTGTTTCCTTCTTGTTTTCATGTTCAACACACACAGTTTGTAAAATGACAAATGTTTGTCTTATTTTAAACAAACATGTACCCATTTTCATTAGTCTGGGTCCAGACCAGCCAGATTTGTGAAGAATGTAGTTGGTTTTCGTTCCACTGAATTTCTTCTTCATATGCCATCACGCATATTTCCACACACAAGCACTTAAATCAACTACAGAAAAAGCACTCTATTTACCTACGGCCCAAAATACTATGCTAGATGGAAGGTTTCGGGTTCGATTCTTGATGGGGTCGTTGGACTTTTTCATCGACATAATCCTTCCGGCCACACTGTGGCCTCGGGGTTGACTCAGCCTCTAACATTAATGAGTACCAGGAATACTTCCTGGGGGGTAAAGGCAGCCGGTGCGTAGGTCTGAGAACCTTACCACCTTCATGTGCCGACTGTCTGGAAATCTAGGAGCCTCAATCTCCTGGAACCCTTGGGGCCTGTGTAGAGAAAGCTTTAAAAATATTATGCTTCTGGAACATATCGTAAATACACAAAAAGTGTGTAAAATTTTGTTAATAAAGACACTACTTAACAGGCACTACAAGCACAGAAAGAAACTGGAAACGTATACCATATATGGTGAGTAAAATGTGGTCCATAAGTTTATAATACTCTACTTCTGGATGGTAAGTACAGAAACACTGAGCTGGACAAAGCCCAGCATCACTAACAGGGTATATGTATTTTGACTATATCTTTTGTCCTCCTTTATAGAATACAACTTAACATTACAGTGTCCTCCTACTTTGTTGCTGCTGGAATCAGATTAGGGAAGTGCCTTTCTAGGATGTCAGAACATCTGGTCAATCTTAATGACCTCTTGAAGTTCACTGTGGTGCAAAACCTGTAACACCCCACCCCCTCCCATTTTTGGCTAGTTCAATAAGAAACAACTACTTCCTTCTGCTTCCACGTTTTCTGTGCAGGATAAGCAGTCAGCACATACAACACTAACAAGAGTTACACCTTTCTTGTCATTCCACTTCATTATCATCCACTATCTTCTGAAAGCTACGCTTCCTCAATTTTCTTCTTCCCGTTCTCTGAGACACTCCTCTTGTGCAGATCCACTGTCCCAATGCAGTTGTTTTACATTGCCACAGCTTGTCAACAAGGGTGAAAGTGGTTTTTTAAATACCCAGTTACACTGTGTACCTTTTGTATAAAAGTGGGTCAGTCAACTCCGCAATAAGTCCACAAGTGGTCCATTGATGAATTTGGCATCACATAGTGGTATGGCTCCAGTGTATTATATGACACTTCACATGTGCTGGTACTACTACTTTCACAAAGCTTGTATGTCTTTATCCTGAATCATTTTTGCTTGAAACGAATGAAAAAACATCGTGAGCCTTTCCTTCCACCAAAGTAGTCATGGACAGTAATGTTTCGCTGTGGCATATGTATGTTTCTACAGTTTGTCTTCAAGTACTTGCATACTCCCCCATTAGGACAAAACATCTTCCTTAGAGTAAAGAGCTGATGACCTTCACACTTTGCACTCCTCACTAAACATTCACAGAGCTATCAAATCAAGGATGACAACCATGGTGGGGCATGTGGCATGTATGGGGGAAAAGAGAAATGCATACAGCGTGTAAGTGCAAAATCTGATGGGAAAAACCATTTGCAAGATCCTGGCACAGAAGGGATGGTAATATTAAAATGGACACCAAAGAAATGGGATGGGATGGCTTTAACCAGATTATTGTGACTCAGGATTGGGGTAGGTGGTGCTATCTAGTTAACATGATAATGAAACTTCTGGTTCCACAAAATCCATCAGATTTCTTGACTAGTTGAGGAAGTAACAGCTTCTCAAGAACTCTGATCCATGGAGTTAGCACTAAAGAATATGCATTTTGAACAGTCTTGAATTTTCATCAATAGTTAAACTTGGCAGCAAATCTCATCTTCAGGTTTGTTGCCAGTAGCAGTACTTCCCAACAGTTCTGCTTACTCTTGGTGCTGAATAATACCTTGCCGTGTCTGATGTCCAAATTGTGTTCTATTTCATTACAGACTGCATACATGCAACTTAGGTTTCACTAATTTTATATTATATAAACCATGCATCTTGTCATAAACCTACTAGCACCAACAAATGCATAATAATGAATACATATAAAGCATGTATTAAAAACTCCAAAACCCCTATATATGTTTCAACAAGTTATTGTCATCATCAGGGCGTTGCGATCAAAGGTGCACAAGATCTTCACATCCATTTGCATGCTAAAATATCACACTAAGAAGTCATGACATACAAGTTCGCAATCACCATTCATAAGATAGAGTGTTAAGATATTAAAATGCTACACTTCTGTTGTATTAGTGGTTCAACATTCATTAAAGGTCTGTGCACACGAGGTTCCAACTCTAGCTCCAGTATATGTTGTTAGTCTGTTAAAGCCCATAAATTAATGCATTCTGGTGCTTGTAGAGGTACCATGTGAGCTATGTATACAAACATGTGACTTGATCAATTGTTGATCTCATTCTGTGGTGGCGTGTGTGTTGTGTATATGGTGCAGCATTGTGGTGTACACCACAATAAACTGCTGTGGGAATGTTACACCAAATAGAAAAGGGATGCTGAAGAATTTTGGACATAAAATGAAATTAAAGAGGGGTGACATAAAAAAATTAGGGTGCAAGGTAACTTGACAGCCATAGTATGGAAGGAAAAATGAAATGTAAACATATTGATGAACATGAATTCTCCAACATTGGAGGGTAATTTCTGTGATGAGCATGGAAAAGATGTGAAAACAGCCACTGTACAAGACTATAATAGACACTAGGATATGTGGACAAAGAAGCTATTTTTCCATCTTCTGGTGCCTTAACATTCTCAACAGCTTTATCATTCTTGCCTCTTGTAGTTCAACATCATCACACTGACAGTTCAGACTGACACTAGTGAGGGGCCTAATACAAGAGACGGGAAGGGTGCCTTGACCTCAGACCATAGACAAGGAAGCCCCATCCACCAGCCAACTAAACAGACCTGACATAAGACACAACAGACACTGGCTTATGCAATGTAAGACAATTCAGTGCCACGTGTGTTCCTCCAAAAACAAAGAAACAAGAATGAAATTCAAGCGTCAAGAATACAACAGAGGGTTGTGTGCTACCCCATGTTTTCAGGTATATCACAAACTGCATTTCTGAGGACCACACGACACTAAACTAGAAAAGCAGCCCACATAAATGTAAGTAAATATTACCACTGTAATTACTGAACTGATATTTTTCAGTAGCGTTTTCTTGATATAATAATGGGAGTGAATGAGGTGTGGATTTAAAAGAAGGGGCTTTATGGAGAAACAGATACTTGTTGGAAGGGCCTGTATGTGTTTTTATTTGCTTCACTTTTGCAATATGCAGAAAAAATAAGAACCACTGCCTGGAGATGTCTGTAAATAATTCGTGGCTGCTGGAAAAATTGGAAGGCTGATAGCAAGAAAAATCAAACCTCATTAGCGATAATTTTAACTGGAAGTTCACACACTCACTTATGCCTATACAAGCCGTTTAGGCAAACATTGCAACAAAGAGACGTGTAATTATAAATGCAGAAAATTTAAAAAAGACATGGCATTGCAGGACTTTTCCCTTTTGGCCATTGAGGGTATTTAATTACTGGGACAGTGTTTTCCTGTTTGGCTGTAAAGACTTAAGAGTGTACACCATTTGCAGTCCTCTCTTCCCTAAAATTAGATACAAACAAACATATAATGCATATTTATGTACTTCTGTTTCAACTACTTCCATTTAAATCCCACATATTTTTCCCAGTATACTGGGCACTTAATTCTGGCTCCAAAAGATTAATGAAATGCAAACAAAATGTACAATAACTCTGTGGTGCTGTGTGTACTGTCAACAACAATTTGTTTGCAAGAAAAGGCATGACCAGCCATCGGATATAGAAAACTGCGAAGAAAACGTTTTAAGAGTATGTGCAGCAGTCCCACAATTTCACATTCATGCAAGAACAATAATCAAGGTGAACAGTTACATACAGTTACGAAAAAAAAAAGCATGCACGCATACACGCCCATGCTGTAGTTGCCAGTTAAAAATGCAAGTTTCATGTCACATAGTAAAACTTAAATTTAAAATTTAAAAATTCTACATGTACTTACGGACAACATAATTTTCCAAAGATTTTGGCACCATTCCCTTTGCTTTTTGAAGATCAGCTTCAGAACACGCTCCCTTATCTAAGCCTGTCAATAACAGAGGATAAAACACCATGCCATTAGGAAAACCCTGACATAATGATGCAACATCGACTGGATACCAGTGTATAAATTTATACTGCTTCACAAGGTATTGTTTCGACAACATTCTGAAAAGAATGCCTCTATTTCTTTTTTTTACTAAGATGTTTGTAGCAGTTTGAACTGGACTGCACTCATTTAATTAGACTTTCCCATACTCTAGTGTGAATATTCATAACTCTGCTACTAAGGGTCCCTAACTTACAGCTACAAAAATGGTACAGTATAAGAAGACTGTCAGAACAGAGTGAACAGTGTACAGCTACTGAGTATTTGACTGCAGGAAACATTACAGCAACTGACATTCATGACCATGTGGAAGTTGTTTATGGGATGACAGTTCACTATTTGCTGCTTCCAGTGCAACGAGTCACCACGTGGTCTTATTACTGCCCATTCACACAGCACGAAATTACAACATGCAGCCCCTGAAAACAGCGCCCTCCACCATTCAACTACAATTATGTCACCATTAAAGAAATTCTGTGATACACACTGCTATTCACCTTCTGCGCATTTTTTAGTTTCTACACACCAGAATCTGGACTACTATTCTAAAAGTCATGTAAGGTTACCCTTACTCAATGCCACAAAATCTGTAGTGCTGGCGTAAGGTGGGCTGGCATGCTGGAGGACAACACTTCAGCACTGTATATAAAGTGCATGAAGTGGTTTTAACAACATTTCTTGGGTTTAGACAAAAAAATCCAATTACACCAACCTGTCTTATCCAACAGAAGATATGTACTTGACAGCATGCAGCTCTATGACTGGCAGTAACATAGCTGAAGATGAATAACTCTCTTTATATGTAATGAATACTTGTCACAGTAAAGATGGCAGACATGGTAAAACACATACACCAGAAAAGAATTTTATAATGCATCTGTCATAATACAGTAGGCACTATATGAAGAGCAGCATATATAAATGTACTGTCCACATACTTCACATCCGAAATGGGGTTGTTAACAGGGGCGTAACATTCATATAGGTGCTGAAAGGGCTGTTTCCCTTAAAATTTTTCTAAAATTATGTTTATTAATTTAAAAAGCAAAACTATGTGTAGGTTACCATTTAGCATTATTTGCCGTACTGACCATATATTTCCACTCTTTTAATGTCCATGACGCTCGTGTTGCCCTTTCCTTCAATCCTCCTTCACATTTTCTGACTCTAACTTACCGCTCTTCAAGCACAGTGCCATCTCGTATCTGTACTACATCACCGACCGCGCATGTGTGTTGCTGAGGGAAGCACGACCCACAAGCGCGTCTTACTAGCAGACATACTAGATGATCTGTGCTAGCAGAAGACAACAGGTCTTGTCTAGCCCTTACTGTGTGAATGTTGTAATTTTCACTTTGCATTTATTCAAAGTGTTTGACCATGTCTGCAAGTAGGTTATAAAACTTCTGGTACTATTTATTTGTATAGCGCTTCTAGTGTAGTTATTTTAAGTGTTTTTACCATAACATCTGGTGTGTTTAAAGACACTGTGCCATAATGGAACTTTCTCAGGCTACTGTGGCTGGCTGGAAGCAGCCTGAATTGCTGCATCCAGCCATCTCAACCAGCAGACACGTGGTTTCTCGCCCCTACGATGAAGTCACTGTTCAATGCGAGAACATGAGTACATTGAAATCAGCGGTTCAAGTGACAGAATGTGTGGGTGTTTGATAGAATCTCTCCAAAGAAGATCTCACTTGTTTGTCATTTGATGAAAAACTAAGAATTATTGAAAAGGGAAAGCCAATGCCAGACCTTCACATTCACACAGTCTAAAGGTAAAAACATTTATGTTAGGCATTTTCAATTGCAGCTTTATGAAAACGTAGCATGGTTATGCAGTTGTAGTAAGATGAACAAATTTTTTTACTGGCCATGTCTCTTATTCTCTAAGGAAAAATCAAGCTGGACTTCAGCAGAGTTTGATGACCTACAGAATCTTCACAAAGCTGAAAAGGGCCATGAAAATACTGTTGCTCATATACTTTCCCTGAAAGATTTTAACTTTTTGGAAAGAATCAGATAATTGAATACAGTTTGAGCGATCAAAACTAGCTGTCTATCGAATGTCACAATGAACTAGTAGAGCAGAACATGGAAATACACATCTCATATGGGTTGTCTGTGTCTTGGGGAAACTGGGTTAGCATTTTGTGGACACGACAAATCCGTAACTTCCGCTAACAGAAGAAATTACATCGAGATGCTGAAGTTGCTAGTATGTTATGACGCCGGTTTTAAGGCGCATATCGATGGCAATGGTGTCTTTTGAGGAATGTCTCCAGAAATACAAAATGAACTTATCACATTGGTGTCAGAATGCAAGATGAATGAAATTTAAAAAAAAAAGTCTCTGAAGCAGAATTCATTGTACTGATTATCAATGAAGTAACAGACATCTACGAAAGCACAAATGTCAACTGTTTTAAGATACCTTCACAAGAATGGAGATGTTGAAGGAAGGCTTTTACATTTTACAAATATCAGTGAGGATCGATCTGCAGTCAGTCTGTTTGAGCATGCTAAGCAAGTTTTGATTGAATTCAATTGTGGATCGAAGTTAGTAGCCCAGACATAAGACAGCATGGCCATTATGGGGGGTGAACACGTGGAGTTGCAAGCGAACTAAGGGAGCAATATAAGGAAGCAATTTTTGTCCTCTTATGCCCACAGGCTGAATTTGATGTTGTCACAGTCTGTTAGTTTTATGAAACCCATGAAAGTATTCTTTGCCTCTGTCGGGAGTTGGAACTTTCTTTTCAAGACCGATGAAGAGAACCACAGCAGACTACTTGAAACCATTCAGAACCACAAAACTGACAGTGAAAGTCTCTTCATAACAATAATTGAGAATGGCAGTGACTGGGATACAGAAACTGTTTGTTCTGCTCGAGGCTACTTGGCGCTTTTGACGGATTCGATATTAATTTTTTCTTAGCAGTGTTTTCAGCCATATTTCTGCACTCTGACAGTTTGTTCCAAATTCTTCAATCAAAAAGTAGTGACATCATTTACTGCGCTGAGAAAATTAGAACTTCAAAATCATTTTACAGCAGTTTAGAGAAACCTTTGATCCTGTGTGGGAAGGAACTGTGACAATGACACCAAGTTCATACTCAGTCAAAAGAAACAGGATGGAACCAATGGACAGTGAACATAAAAAGCTGACCTACCAGAGAATGTTTATGGAAATAATCGATCGATCTGATAGTTACGAATGTTTTTCAGGCTGATTTTGTGATATATAAAAACTGAAGTTTTTGTGCCTTCTTAACCCCAAAGAGTTCACAAACTACCAGCAGGATTTCCCCATTGAAGCACTGAACTGCCTGATGGAGAACTTCAGCAGGTGCTTTGATCCAGTGTGTTTGAAAAGTGAACTTGTGGCAGTGTATTATGATGTCGAATTTCACAAAAATGTTAATGAGCTTCACAAATATATAAGGCAGCAAGAACTGGAAGATGTGTTCCCTCAAACCTACAAGCTCGCCAAACTCATCCTCCCAATACCAGCTATAAATGTATCAACAGAGAGGTCATTTTCTGCTCTCAAAAGATTAAAAAATTATCTGCACAGCACCTAGGGTCAAGAACAACTGTCATCATTGTCACGGCTGAACATCAAAAGTGGTCCACTAGATTGGCCTACGTCAAAACCAACATTCTTCAATGACATCATCGGCATATTTGCTACGAAATCCAGGAGGATCGAACTACAAATCACAAGGTACAGTCTGAAACTTTAATTACACACTAACACAGGCATTTTTATGTGGAATTTAAGTAACTCTCTCTCTCTGACAAATATTCACGTAATTGGATAATATACTGCCTCTTTCCCTCTGAGAAAAATCATGCTACACCACTGGTTGTTAATCAACTTTATGTTTATTACTCACCCAACACCATACCCATCCTCTTGAGGACCTCAATATCATCATGAATTTCAAATTTGTCATCAAAGTTGAACAGGTACTCCATTCTGAAATATGATGAAGTGTTATGAATTCCAGAAGTCACGGATATGGTACACAATCAAAAGATAGGTCACTTTAGTACAAAAAGACCATCTTCGCTAAACGCAACAAGAACATTTAATGCAGATTTCTTATCGACAAACAAGAAACTCTGCTTCACCAAATACTCCTTTTAGTACCAACAACATACCACTAATCTAATGCCCCAACAGACTTATGATGGGGGTATTAACTTCCTGTTTCTGTGACTTACCTCTCAGAAATGAATTATTGTGCCACACCAGATTTAAAAACTTGTAATTAATTTTTACAGACATCTGGCTGATGACTGTATAGAATAATGATGTGTCAGACATAAGCAATAATAAAGGTAAACTAAAGCAAGTTCGAAAATGTGCAAATAGCATGACCACTATGGTAACTCCACTACA
Organism: Coptotermes formosanus; assembly: GCA_013340265.1. NCBI lineage: Eukaryota > Metazoa > Arthropoda > Insecta > Blattodea > Rhinotermitidae > Coptotermes > Coptotermes formosanus. Next base: position 300,653 of record BLKM01001905.1, read on the forward strand.
AATGCTAGCAACACTGCTATAATCAGCATGCAGTTCCCATGTATCACCATTGCTATGGTACAGAGGAAGAATAAACTACATGGAGCACCACATTTCCATTTTTGGCACATGGAAGTTAACTAGACTAGACTAGTCCTACTTTATTTGCTAAAGTTAGATATGGGTCCAAAGCATAATGATATGTGCACACACTCCCACACACAGGCATGTTACTTAACTTTCAGGTGAGGTAGCCAAAAAATTGTCCAAACTACCAAATTACATGAAAACTAAAACAGCATAACTTTTTTTGTAGAAGTTTCAACATAAAATATCATGACTGATCCATCAGTGTTGCTTCAGTTATTACACAGATGGAGAGATGGTAAACAGTGTTTCCTGCATAAGTTTTACAATGATGCAGCTAAAATGAACTCCTGAAAGGAAAATTTAAAAATCACGTTCATTTGATTTTTGTGCTTCGATTCTAAGTAATCATCTCATAATACTTCAATCATAAGAATCACAACTGTATATTGTCAGTGCAGTGTGGATACACAGTTACTTGAGTGCTAAAGAAAAATTGATAAAACAGAAGTTATAACTGACCGACTGAAAATATGACTTTAAAGTAATTTGCTGCTGGCACAAGTACACTCTCCTCATTTACCTCATGTCCCACAACTCAGGGCTCACATTACACAGGTCTTGGATTTTCATTAAGTCACACAACACTATCCTCTCCCACAGTACGATTTTCAGAACTTCACTCAAGTTCAAATCTTGCTGCAACATGCTCCACGATATGCTTCAGTTTGTGTAGGACTTCAAACAGTGTACTCTGACATAGTATGAAGACTTTACCAAAGTGCTCTGTACTTTCAAAATGTCATACAGTTTTACAACACATGCCTTAAGTGTAATTTCAGTCACACCCATAAGAAAAGTAGGCCCTCCTCTACGCTAATTTTCACAGAACATAAAATGATGAAGAGCATTATGTACAGACCTCTATGGTGATTTTCACCCAAGCTGGACAATGGAAGTGGAAAGTACAGATATAAGTTCACTTATTCCCCTAAATAATGTATGGCTATCACTGCAATGAATTTTGTGAAACATAACAACCCCACAAATCTTTGTTGATATCTGTATCAAAACTCTACAAATTTTTGTTGACATCTGTATCAAAACTATTAATCTCAGATAAAACATGTAAAAAATTTGGGGAAAATTTAGTTTGTGCCCTCAAGTACGGCTTCAAATGTGCCAGCTTACATGAAACGCGCAACTGCTCATTGGTATTGTGTGGATATCTTCTGTACCATATTTCACCAGAACTGGTCTAAAACTAAGGAAAGAGCAGGCAGAAATTCATTCATGCCCTTAAGTAAAGTATGTCGCTGAGTCAATTTTCATGAAAATCTGACCAACAGTTTAGCAGCTGACACTAGTCACAGACAGTCTTCATAAAACATGTATATTTTCTACTTCATAAAGAACGCATATATCATAAAACCTGCTCAACTGGAGACAATCAAATGATAGGTCAGATCTGCGCTCTTCTGGGATATTATGCAGCATCAAGTGGCAATCCTTTACTGCCGTTTCAGGACAATCTATCGGTCCCATCTTCAAAAGTCAAAAACCCCAAGACACATCACACGCAAGCAAGGAAATGGTCAATGTCTTATTCACTATGGTTCAGTTCAAATGTGAAGAAATAAATAATGGCTGCAAAGCCCCTTAAATGTATTAAATGGGAAATTTTTATATAAAAATCAGAAGAAAATGAACTTCTGAAGCATGAAAACTTCCCACATGAGAACTTCATGTGCTTGAATGTTAACACTACTCTTATTGGAGTTTTGATGGAACTTAAGAAATCTCACTCCTTACATGGGAGAACTTCATACCCAGAAACTTCTCAACCAAGAAATACCGTACAGGTAGTTCGTTTTACACCAGGGTTATGTTCCTGAAAAATGTGCACATTGAACACAAAATCCCCATTTAAAACAATGTGCAGGGCATGGCAGAAACTATTACATGATTTATAATTTTAAAAAGGACACTGTAATTAAAATGCAAATATTGAGTACTTTGAACAATAATATTCAAGCTCAAACTGCACGAATTCCACGTGACACATTGCAGAAAGTGATGCACAGTGTTAGGCAGCATGTTGAGTTTTGCATGGAATCCAGTGGAGCTCATCTAAGTGACACTATTTTCAAAAAAGTGACCATGTAACATAATGCTTTCCTTTGTAGCTTGCTTCTGTGTAAGTACTCAATATTTTCATTTTAATTAAAGTGTTCTTTTTAAAACTATAAATTGTCTAATAGTTTCTGCCACGCCCTGTATTTCCTCGGGGTTAGGGGACTGACAACCACATCCTAGATAGTGTATGACCGTACCACTAGTGGACCTGTAGAACATATGTGTACTGTATATACAGTACACACCTATATACATTTCTATACAATATACAGTGAAACCCCTATTTTACATCATCATGTAGACCTTACTGAAAAACTGAAAAATCGAGGAAAATGTAAAATCAGGGAAAACAAAGAAAAACAGAAGACTGGCATTTCCCACTGCCTTGGTCTTATTCATTCTTAAAATCAAGTTTACACAGTATAATAATGCTTAATTTTTCGCAAAATTTGAAAACAGTAAAACTCACTTTTTCATTAACTGTTTAAAATAAAGTTCATGACATAGCAATCATTTGCAAAATCAGAACAGAATAAAATTCGTTTTTCTAACCAGTCCAATATTGTTATTTGCTTATGTTTTTCTGATGCTTCAACATGTAGAGCTTGTTTTTGAGCTTACTGCACGTCACTAGTATGTTGTCCTCCACATCGAACTGTTGGATGTATTTTCTTGCTGCCTCTACCCCTTGAAGAGCATCAAAAAAGCTTACTCTGTTCTCAATAAGCTCTTCCTACTCTTCTTTTTCTTCAGGTTTTTCTTCATCCTCACAAGTCAGGTGATCCTGCATTACATGATCTACACTTTGTATCTCACATACAATGGCACTGGCATCACAGGACACATATTCATCAAATTCCACGCCTGGTGGTTTCAAGGAGAACCAGTCGTCTTTTTCTTGCTCATTCAGCACATCATTGCTAACATCAATGTATTCACCATCTGATGAAAAAGCCACATTTCTTGAAGCAGTTCTCTATGATGACTGGTGTTACCTGTCTCGAGGCTTCTGCGATGAAGTGAAGAGCTATAAGGAGGTTGATCATTTTGGATGCTTCACCAAGTAATTCTCCATTGAGCACTGCTACTACCTTCCATATGAGTTGCCTTCTGTTCTGGCATTTGAAAGCCTGGATGGTCCCCATATGCAGTGGTTGCAAATGGCTTGTGCAATTTGGGGGGAAAAATATAACTTTAATATTTTTCAGAGCAGTGATATCTCTTGGGCGTGCAGCACATTGGTCAATAAAGGGCAAGATTTTTCTGTTTTTTGCCCCCATCTGGCAATCCAAATGCACAAGAAACTCCTCAAAAGTAGCTGAAGTCATCCATCAATTGGATTTTGCTGTGTATTTGGTGGGAAGATTTTTTAAATTTCTGAAGCAGTGGGGTTTATTGTACCTGCCAATCACCAGTCAAGGTAATTTCTCTGTGCCATTAGCCTTGCACCCTAGCAGAACAGTGACCCTCTGCTTTGATTTTGTTCCACCATGGCAAAATCACCTTTGTATGTCAATGTCTTGCTGGGCTAGAGATTATAGAAGAATCCAGTTTTGTCAACATTAAATATGTCCTTTGGCTGGTATCCGTTATTTTGGGCACTTCTTCGCTTTTCCAGTCCGTCACTGTTTCGGGATTTACAATGGCACTTTCTCCCAACACGGTCTTGTATACCACGTTGTGCCTTTCCTTAAAACGGTCAATCCAGCTGTTTGAAGCCCGAAAACTGTCAATACCTAGATGAGCCCCTTCCTTCAGGTCGAATATATTGATGGATGTGCTGATGGTACGGACTTGCTTGAACCACGCCAGAAGGATGGTTTCCAGTTCTTCCAATGGCGAAGTCTTCAGAGATTTGCGTTCTTTAGAAAACAATGGCCCACAACGCGAGTAACTTTTCTCTATTTCAGACCGTTTACTTACTACCATGTTTAACATCAATACTGACAAATCAAGCACTGCTGCTAGATCCACCCAAGTTCCCACGTGAGCATCAACTTCAGGTAGTATTTGCATTTTTTCATCTATAGAAAACACTTCACATTGTTTCTTCATTTTCTTCTCAATTGAGGACACTTTCACAATAAATGGAAAGTTTTCAGCTTCAGTCGCGACGATTGCTGAACACTAAACAATTCTGCACTTGCTTTCCCTACAAGAGTTCAAACAAAAATGGAACGGCTTGGCTTGCTCGCTTCCAACGTTTGTTTTATTGCCTAAATTCATTCTCACAATGGAAGCAGCGCACGTTTTATTGGCTGATTTTGCTGAACCAATCATAACACTTCTTAGTATAAAGTTTCACGAATGGAAATGTAAGTAAAATAGAGGGAGTTTCTGCTGGCGAGAGTTCAAAATTTGGATGTACGATCGCAGAAAACGCACAAGTGAGGGCATGTAAATTCAGGGAAATTTTACCACTGATCTTATGATTTTAACGTGATCCATCCCATTGTGTTTCCAGTCAAGAAGAACCGAGATAAAATATGAAGTCCAGCTAACACAAACTTAGAATTTATTAATAATAATTCCCGTCAATGTTACACTACATGTTTCGGTCTGAAAAGACCATCTTCAGGTGTAATCAGCCACCTGTTCTGTGGATCATCACACCTGAAGATGGTCTTTTCAGACTGAAACATGTAGTGTAACATTTATGGGGATTATTATTAATAAATTCTAAGGTTGTGTTAGCTGGACTTTATATTTTATCTCAGTTATTCTTGACTGATCTTATGGTCTTTCAGTACAGACTATAAATTTATAGCATAAACTCAGGGAAAACGTAAATTCAGAGGATGTAAAATCAAAGTTTCACTGTATTTATTTATTTCTAATGCAATAAAAATGTACGAGACTCACATCCAAAATTTTTTGGTACGCTTAATTCGGATAGGGCTATGGTAGATAGCCTTGCTACACAAACACTGTAGTTCCTGACTTAGCACTTGCTTTAATTCTATCAGCATTATGTATGTAGGTACACTGCTATGAGCAAGTCTAACATTATGGCATATATCAGCAATCTGTTCACCCATTTCAAGTTGACTTATTATGTGTAATTTCTCTTCAATACCAATTATCTTTCACCGATTTGTCACTTGGATTGCACAAGGTGATGCAGATTTATGTTCCTTATTCATTGGTACGACAAGTCAATGCTGTTGAAGAACACCAACATAATAAATACATATGACTGATGGCGTGACAGTAGTGTCACTTCCTGCTAGCCTCCTACAGAAGACAGGCACGACCACAGATCATCAATGCCAAATCGTGTCAAACTGAAAATTATCGCAAAAATTCAAGGTGGTGTAAATTTTCAAGTCGCATTAAAGCAAAATCAAGTAAAATGAGAACTACCTGTATTTTAACAGCTGTCTATTCTGTAGGTTCCAAATTTACATGAAAAGAGCTACACTGCTTCCATTGTCCAAACATTATGTTGGCCAAAATAGTTTCTTTTGTAGAACAGCAGGTATTTCATAAAATATATCACTGTCTCAAACACAACTAGACATGCTGCATGATGGACACTGAAAATATGAATAAAATTTGAAAACAGATTCTACACTGTGTTGGTTTAATACTAAATCAGTTTGACGTAACTTTATACTCACCTATCCACTCATTCACTCACTCCACAGTACACATTCTTTCCCCTCACCCTCTCTCCCACACACACCCATGCACAAGCACCCCACCACACACAAACAGGGATGCACACATGCTGCTCAAGTTCAAGAACGTAATAATGAGTTCAAGTGACATGTACCTTATAACTTTACCAAGAACACATCAGAACACCATAAGATGAAATAAAGACTTATACATTTATTTAAGTTATAAAAGAGAATCATCATAAAGGTCAACTCCATGGAAGTAGTTATCTAGTTTTTAAATCCAGTTGTAGCATTTTAATTAAACCTTCAGTTCTGTTAATATTAAATTTTAACCTATTCAATTCATTATTAAAGCACCCACTATAATTACAGGTCTTGTACACGTAACTAACAGCAGTTATTAAATGATATAACACTACGTGAATAAAATTAACTATGCTTCAATGTGCTACCATTGAGGCAGATATACAATGCTTCAAATACATACAAGCCATCTCTGTGTAAAGTTACCTGCACTGCCCACAGTTTAATTATTTGAGATACTACATTTTATTATATTCAACACACAGCTACAATCATCTACCTAATAAACAATTTTAATTTTATGTCTTATTATGCTTGAAGTTGTGTATTCTTTACACGTGTATATATAATATTACCTTTGTAAGTTTGAGCTCTCACACCATTAATTGCAACTGTAAATCATGTTCTTTTTTCATGCTCAGCCTGATGATGCCTACTTTAGCTAGCTGAAACATGCTGTTCTTACCCTTTAGGAATGAAGTTGTGTTTAGACACAATACAATTATATCATTCTTGTGATACTGCCAACATCTTTTTGTGTAAAGTCTTCACTGAAGTTCACTAAGTAGTTTTCGACATACGTTGTGAATGGACAAATATGATGTCCCTGTTATGTATTCATTTTATACACATTTTTCAACACTGTGATAATGATTTGTAAACTTCCACCATGGTAACAGCTGACCATGCATCACCGCTTTCCACTTCAATCCAGAACAAATAAATCCATCTAAGATTTCTCTACCATGACAGCATGACAAAGGAACCCATTTTCTCTTCTTGTTTCTTTAATAACAGTATAAACACACACACACACAGGGTGATTCATGACTTGCGGACATTACGGCAGATGATGATTTCCTAGGTCTTTGTGATCAAAAAAGTTCATGTAAACATGTGTCTGATTGTGGATGGTTACGGAGCAATGGCCATGTGAAACTCAGAATAGAGGGCTAAGGATTAATGACAATAAATTGAACAAAATAATAAACCAGCATAATACCTAACATATTTAACATACCTTCATGAAATTTCCTTTAATTTACACTGACCTGTGCTTAAAGCTGGTTTTTAAAAATGCCACTGCCAGCCGCAACACAGGCTGCTGCTCCGTTGTGAACAGTGCAAGTTGCTCGTTGCAGCTTCCACTGGCCGTTTCTGATGCGGCCTTCCACATCCAAAATGCGACCAAGCAACGCATCTCACGCTCCAACCTTTACGCTGTAGCCCAGTTCTTTCATCCACTCCCCTACACAGTAAGCTAGTGGGATTAAGTCTGGAGACCTGGCTTGCCAATTGTGGGAACTGCCACGTCCCATCCATCACCCACAGAAACGATCGTTAAAGAAATTTCTAACTTCACGTGAAAAATGAGAAGCACCATCATGCTGGAAGTACACACGACCTCATTAATTCAAAGGCACATCCTCCTACGTCAGGGCAATTCGTCCCGCATAAATCGTAGGTACATCTCTTCTGTAAGATGACCTTTGAAGATGAAAGGGCCAATCAGCTGATCATCCAAAACTGCACATCATACATTGACACTGAAACATAGTTGAAAGTTGCTTTCCACAGTGGCATGAGGATTCTCATCTGACCACACATGAGAGTTGCATGTATCATTAACACCATCACAAGTGAATTGCTCTTTATCAGTAAACAGGATGTAACTATGCAACAAGCGATTGCCACTGAGCCACTTGCAAAATTCCAGCCTCTGAGTAAAATTGCCAGGTCCAAGATGTTGCATTCGCTGCACGTGGTATGGATACATGCCATCTGCATGCAGTGTTCTCCACACTCTCATTTGGGGAACATGAAAATATCTTGCAATTCTCTACATACTTGCACGTTGATTGCTCTCTACTACCTGAACAATGCTTTCTTCTTCACCAACACCTTGACTAACCTCACGCTCAGCTGTAATTCGAATGCTCGGAAGTGTACCAGTATCTCGTAATGTCCCACTAACTTGGGTAAACACTCTTGGGGTTGGTATTCTACAGTTCGGAACACGTCGCTGGTATTCAGCTATGGCATGAACTGCATTACCATCACAAAAACCATACATATAAACCATATCTGCATATTCTGCAACTAAAAATGTAAATGGCATCGTGAACATAACAGATACACCGGGACAAGAACATGTATGGGACTAACACCCACAATACAGTATGTAGCTTCTACCTCCCGTGCCTTTACAAAACTACCATCATACTTTTCTAAACTGCCACAACTAACATGCTGGCTAGCTGGCTGGGCAAGTCAGGTGGCAACAATAATGCTAGCAATGCAAATGATAAGCCACCAAGTTCATTTCATCATCTGCCAGCTGGTTCAGTTAGACGCACTTCACACAAGGGCATTTATGGGACTTACAAATGCCCATAACTCTGTAACCACCTAAAATCAGACACATGTTTGTATGAACTTTTTTGATCACAAAGACCTAGGGTGTCATTTCCTGCAGTAATGTTCACAAGCCCTGAATCACCCTGTATATACTGATGATTTGTGAACACATGTACAATCCACACTCATGAAGGGGACTGAGCACTGGGATAACTGGGTGTTGAACAGTGAGCAATTCCATGTGCTGTGTATTGAGGACTGAATCAACAAATATTACATTATACAGTAAAACCCTGTTAAGACATCTAATATAAAATTCAGTAAAGTGCAAAGGTATGTGACGCTTGGAGTTCCATTGGCGGCTGACAGATGGTAGGACAGCTATGAGAATGTTGGAGTTCCACAGACTACCACTAGATGTCAGGAGATGTAAATACAGAGAACTGTGTTTTCTGCGTGGTACGACCTGAGCCTATAATATGATTCAGCTTTATTTATGTGTTTTGTATGGATCTCGGAACAAACCGCGATTGTTTCCCCACACAGAATTAGTCGATCTTTAAAACCCTGTCGGGGTGTTCACTGCGCGGTATGTACTGAGCCTGTAATATAATTCAGCTTTATTTATGTGTTTTGTATGGATCTCAGAACAAACTGAGATTCTTTCCCCATACAGAATTAAATGACTGATTTTTAAAAACCTGTAAGGGGTGTGTTTACTGCGCAGAAAGGACTGAAACTGTAATATAATTCAGCTTTATTTAAGTGTTTTGTATGGATCTCGGAACAAACTGTGATTGTTTCCCATACAGCATTAACTGACTGATTTTTAAAATCCCTTTGGGGTGTGTCTACTGCGCGGTACGAAATGAGCCTGTAATATAATTCAGCTTTATTTACATGTTTTGCACGGACCTCGGGAAAAAAAGATTATTTGCCTGTGCAGCATTAACTGACTGATTTTTAAAACCCTGTCGGGGTGTGTTTACTATGTGGCACGAACTTAGCCTGTAATATATAATTCAGCAATCTCTGTCTTTAAATGGTTAATCACAAAGATATAAAACAGCAAAGAAATATTCGTAAACAATGTTCTCTTTGGTGTAACATATGATTTAAGGTCATACCATGGCTCAGGAGGTTAGCCGCTGGCCTCTCAGCATGGAGGCCTGGGTTCAATTCCAGGTCAGCACACATGGGGTTTGTGGTAGACAAAGTGGCACTGGGACGGGTTTTCTCCCAGTATTTGAGTCTTCCCCTGTCAATTTCATTCCACCAGTGTTCCATTACTAGGAAAAGGATGCCGCCGCCGCTGACACCACCACCACCACCACCAACAAGGTTGCACAAGAAGCCTCAAGTTTGGGTGCGTCCATAGTGTCTGCTGCGGGGTCCTTCTCCACAGAAGACTCAAATCATGGTATGGGATTTTATGGTGTGGGTTTTCCTTCAAATGCTTCAAGCTTTTGCCTTCGGCAAGCAGTAAGCCCACCTTATATACACTATAGCATTGTCAGTCTTTGTCACACTCCCACATCAGAGTTTCATCGACCGCCACCAAATGGCAGGGAAAGACAAGACATAGAATTTAGTTTGACCGACGCACGGATGGTATGCAACAGACAAGACTAATTTGGGTTGCCACGTTAACTGCGTAAAGGTTCGCCCGGCACTAATATGACAGTATTTTATATACACACACACACACACACACACACACACACACACACACACACACACACACACACAATTATTCGGGTTTTCACAATAACTGTGAGCACCACTACAAAATTATAATACACAGGCATATACATTCTTGAGGTTTCCACAGTAACTACGTAAATGAGTGTGCCTTGCCTGCCCACATAGCGAGGTTTCCACAGAAAATACGGAAATGCGTGTGCCTTGCCTGCCCGAATCACGGGATTTCCGCAGTAACTGCGTACACAAAGTGTTCCTTGCCCCCACAGGTCACAAGTTTTCAAAGGTAACTAAGTAAATGGGTGTGCTTTGCCTGCCCCGATTGCAGGGTTTCCGCAGTAACGTCTTACATGAACTGTGCCTTGCCCCATGGGTCATGTAGTTTCAAAGGTAACTAAGCAAATGGGTGCGCCTTCCTTGCTCGGGTTGCTTGGTTTCCACACTAAGAGCGTACAAAAAGTGTTCCTTGACCCCACAGCTCGCGGGGTTACCAAGCTAACTAAGTAAATGGGTGTGCCTTCCCTGCTTGGGTTGCTGGGTTTCCACAGTGACTGCTTACGTGAAGTGTTCCTTGACCCCACACGTTGCGAGGTTTCAAATGTAACTAAGTAAATGGGTGTGTCTTTCCTCCTCAGGTCATGGGGTTTCCACAGTAACTGCATATATGAAGTGTGCCTTGCCCCCACGGGTTGCTGGGATTCCACAGTAAGTACATAAATGGGTGTTCCTAGCCTGCCCAGGTTGCCGGGCACCAGCAGACTAGTTTTTGAAAATCCAAAGAAAATCTGACTTCTTAAGCAGGAAATTTCTTAAAAGGGTAGGACCGGAAAGTTCTATTTTTTAAATTTTTGTGAACTTACTGTGTATGCCGAATTTGTACAATTTGCAGGTGTCTTTAACACATTCTCAATCGTATCTCACCATTTAACCATTCTGTCTCTAACCTTTCATTCACAGTTTTCTGTACACCTCTACCTATACTGTCACTGACTTTTCATTCACAAGTTCACAATTCATTCCAGATGTTTACTTTTCCCTGAAATATTTTTCAAGTGTGGGTTGTCTTGCTCTTTTTTCAAGAACAGTAGCAGTATACATCCTCAGATTCCACAGATTCCCTTTTAGGTAGACCATATGGGGTGGTCAGTAGTTTCAGTCACTTTCACTAACTCTGCAGTGTCTTGGATTTATTTTCCAGAATTGCTACTGTAACTTATCTGCATACAGTCACCACAAATGTTTCACAATCACACCACCTCACGACACATTTATATTACCGCCGATAAATTGTGTTTAAACAAGTTGTCGCAATCGACCACCCACTTGTCTTGCGTCAAACTGCTGTCCCCCAGAAAAGCAAAACACCGTGTCACTTCGACTAGTACATGCCTAAACTTCTTCCAGTGTTATTGGCTGCCTTCATTTCCTCGAAGTCCCAGGCAGTTGAAGCAGCAAGTGAGCTGCCACATGCCAGCATTGCCAAACGCAGGCTTATGCAGGTCCCAGAACAGCTACAATCAACTTCTGGCTAACCGATACAATTTTTCAGTTGTCCTGGCAGACTGAGTAGTAGGGACTGACTGACCGCAGTCTCTGCATTGTGGATGAAATATGACACCCCCACCTCAGCCATGAGGTTGCATCATTCTGCTGTGTGAAACGTGGTGGAAATGACCTTGGAGATTAACCTACATGAACTGACCACACCATCTGAATGCTGCGTTTTGGAAACAGAATGAATGGAGACTTGGGGAAATTCTTTAAGATTTTGAATGGGTAAAAAATGGGTAAAAAAATTGTTTCGTCAAATTTGTTACTTCTTAGATGGGAAATTTCCTTATGTGGTGATGTTATTAAAAGGGCAACGTGTAATATTAATCAAATGGGAGAGTTTTGGTGCTTTTTAATCCTGACTTCTTAGGCAAGAAATTTTATTAACCAGGAATGTCCTAAATGAGTTTTACTGTACATTAATCCACTCTGCACAGACTTGACACTTTACCAGGTATTTGGCACAGATGTGAACTGTGTCTGCTGGTGAAATCCACATTTATGTTATTACATGGAATGCTACTTATGCATACAAGCACTGCATGCAGTTGTTCACTGTACTGCATCAGTGACAAAATGTCAGTGCACCACTATGGCAGGTATCTGATGTTCTCCCTTCATTCAAATTGTTCATTTAGAAGTGGCCCTCCCGTCTGGTGCTAAGGGTATTTTCTCAACATCATACAACTGGATGTAGGCACCTATGCCTCCCTTCCACAGGTTATGATACTGATATGATGGTTCCCAAACAATTTAACTTTATCACCATCCACACACCCATAAACAAGTACCCTTATTCTTTTTTGGTTCTTAGCTCAGCAACTGCTACATACAGCATATATGAACATCGCCAATAAGAGCTACACATAAACACAAGCAATTCCACATTGGTGGGACCACTTAAGAACCTTTTAAAACTGCCCCTTGTGGAATATATGATAGTGCATGATCAAATGCCAGTAATATCCGAAAGAAATTATATTACTTGCTTACTTGTCATTGGAAATGCTACAATCGATGACAGTTTTTCTACTTGTATTAACAATGATGAATGGCAGTTGGATGGCAGAGTTTGCAGCTGGTGGACCACACTTATTTTCCACACATCTATTTCTTTCAACCAGGTTTTTGAATGATATTTGCTGAAATATGACATAAACAAGCAACAATAGTAAAAATGTCAGGCAGTAAAAGAAGCTTTTAAAAATAATAAAAAGATTATTAAGAATTGCCTGTATGGTATAATCTTCACTGAGCAGTTGATAACTGCTGTTAAAAAAATTCCTGGCAGTTTATCACAGTTTTTGCAACCATCAGTCATTATAATTTATTCGGAAAGAGTTAACAGCTTCAGAATAGATTTTTCTAACATACATCTATATGCAATCCTTCACATTTCCTAATCCAAATTCTGTATGTAATTCTTGTTTCCCACATGCATGATGTGTGTACTGGGCAAGGCAATCCCCTTGACTCCAGCACTCTTAACCCACTGGTGACTATCTCTTCAAGTTGGGTCAGTTGCTGTAACAAATCTCCACTAGGTTTTGAAATTTGCGCTTAGATGTTGCACAACTCCTTTGACCACAAAATGTACTCATATTTTACTCAGTGATAAACACCAAATGGTAACACTGCAACAGTGGGGATTTGTGTTACGTAAGTATGCCTATGCAGACAGTTATGGTGCCATTTAAAATAGTGAAGGCGTGTAGCGCACTAGGTGAAGTACAAACTGCAAAGTAAATTATATATTTCTTTATGCCCTGATTAATTCAGCTCTCAAATGTCCAAATATTCTCCTCAGCACTTATTCTCAGTCACTTTACACTCTTCAAAAAGTATCAAAGTGTAATTACATGCATTGCACTCTACTTACTGGAACTAAATTACGCTTTCAGTTTCCAAAGAATTTCAAAGAAAATGCAACTAACCTGCAATATAAGGTCATGGAGTTGTTGTGTTTTCAGTTTGATGCGTTCAATTCGTCGCTGTTTATCTTTTTCTAGGTTGATACATTCCTGCAGAGAGTTGGTAGGTAGACCTAACCATCGAATTTCTTTCTTCTCTTTAGAAATGATGTTCATTGCCATGAGAACATTCAGTGCATCATACACACGTCTCCTTATATTCTTCTGATCATACTGCTGAAGATAAAAAAATATTATGTTCACCATTCAGTATGCAGGGGGCCACAAACCACGTTTATATTTGTACATGCCCCCACTGATGTTAATGCTAACACCACCACTGCCAGCGCTGCTGCCACCACCACCACCACTTTAACAAAACACTGCTATATTCAAATTTTGTCTAATTTGTCAATACATTACATACATAGTACATGCTTTCACAGGTCTATACAAAAACAACCCAGCACATACAGACACGCAAGATTGGTGGTGGGGTTCATGAAAATCAGGCATATTAGCTGCCAAGGCTATTTGCATCTACATACCAGTAAGGTGACAGAATATTCCCATAACTTCATGGCAGTAGGTCCCACTTAATAAGAGTTATATAAGATGAGAAGTGAATAAGAATGAAATGGATAGTAAAGAGGCTAAAACTCAGCACAAAACATCACTGTCACCATACAGCATTTAACTGATCGCATGTGGCACATGAAACAGTCCACATCCACCAAAATGTTCCGAACACGAAGGCATATATTGGTCGGTACACTCATGGGAGAAGGGTTCCTACACAGGGGACCCTGTGTCAAATGGGTGGCTGACTAGCACTCAAGTTGAGCACCTTTTTGATGGACGTGGGTCAAAACAAGACATCCATGGGTGCAATGCTGCTTTCACCTTCCACAGGTTTTTGTCCTGGTGTGATCCTACGCCTTCTGTCATTTGGCAAAAATGTACTGACATCATGTACAAGTGGCACTGTCACGGCAGCGTACACAGCACAGGTGCACGAGACTTTGTGAACAAACTGGCAGACACTTGAGCAGAACAGTACAGCTGCCAAGGAAATCAGTAAAAACAGCATTACAATGTAGATTAAATATGGGATAAAAGGTGGTGAATCTGTCCAAACATGACCAGAGTGACAAGATAGACACCTTGTTTTCGGTCTTCAAGTCACATAAAGTCACAATCAGTGCCAACTGATCCTGTCAAATGCTTCTGAAGTTGCATACCAAGATTAAGAACAAATGTCAGGGTAAACTCAGTGAAGCATCACCCTGTTGCACAACAATGCCCATCCCAATGTGGCCCACACAGCTCAACTGATTGCCATGCATTACAAGATGCTCAAACATCCTGCATACAGCCTGAACTCTGGACTGTTAAAAAAGGCTTTGTAGGAAGAATGTTTTTTGACAGTACTCAGTTGTGCAGCACTCCAGTATAGTTAAGATTTGACAGTGAGTGGAATATGCAGGTTCCCCTGACTCTACATGCACACTTTCCACTCTACACATTTGAAAGGCACCTGAAGTCATACACCAGAATTACACAAAGGATCAATAACAGGTTAGATTTTGTGATGCAGTAACAGAGGGATAAGAACCTTAAATGCTGCATGAGTGAATAAGGCACCAAGAGTCAGAGAACCACTGTTCTGTCTGCTACCAAGGAGTCTCCAGTTAAAAATACATAAAATATTAAGGGACTGCTGACATTTTCTCTAGATTTGTCAGAGGTACAGTAGCTATTATTGTCTAACGTCAGTTGTAACAACTAACATTCCCTGTAAATGGCAGAGGAATGTTCATAAAAATGATGGGGTGAGGAAACATCCTCCTCAGCTGACAAAACTCTACATCTATCATCTGCATGACCAAGAATTTGATGGCACTCTCCTGCCTCCACAGCCATGACCAGCTGAAGGTCAACTGAAGTTAATATTCGGCAGCTTGGAAAGACTGAGATTAGTTAGAGCTGGTGAACTCATTAATGCATTAGGAGCACAAAACACGGTGGCAGGTCCGCTCATGATGCCACTGACGGTGATGGCAAAGAGTGACACTGAGGACTGACCATTCATGAATGTAGTTGTCCAGTATACAAGGCAGAAAAAAAACTGCATCAAATAGAACCTGGAATCATCTTTAACATAATACTGTTTTAAAAGGGCCCTTTAATTGGCACAGATCAAGAGTTTAAAAAATTCCACACTTCTTGGCTGTGCCATTGTCCAACTCAACATCAAAGAAAACAAACACCAGATACTGATTGGTTACATAAGCATGCTCAATCTGTTCCTCCAGATACAGACAAAGCACTGTCACAGGATTTTATCAAAAACCCCACTGGGTGTTTCATAGCTGGTCCCAACCTTCCACCACCCAGATTAGTCTCAGCTCTCCATTCTTTCAAGCACTTTACAGATACACGTAGCAGGGAAAGATCACCTGCTACTAGTAAAGGGACCACAAGTGCCTCCCATAATTAGATGGAAAGGAACCCACAAACCAAATCTGGACACATATATTCAGCAGCATGACATGGTGGATAGAGACAGGTATCTCAGCATTCAGTTGTGAATGGCAACATGCCCAGGAGAGGTATGGTGAGTGCAATTCAGACCACAAAGAAGTCTGCCCATAGAAAATGGTGCATTGTAAGATTATGCAACCACAGTGGTGAAGCTGAAGTGCTGACTCTCTTCATGGGCTTTAAGAGCTAGATAATTGGAGGGACAATTCACAGAGCCGGCTATAATAGAACTGCACACATATTTCCCTATAACACAGACATTAACATACCACATAGCAAGGTATAAAGGTGGACAATGAAGAGATAAACTTTTTGCATGAGTTCCACATGTACTGCCGAACTGTTCTTTGTGTTATGGTGCACATTCCAAATTGACCACATTTGTCTTGGAGGTGGTGTTGGGATGACCGAAGGGCATGTTTCTGAGCTGCCTGAATAACATCCTGACACTTCGCTGTTCACCACAGGACAGCAGCATGGTAACGGCAAGAAGAAAGATATACATATGAGCTCATGTAGCTTCATGTGGCTAAGTACTGACAGCAGTGTCTGTACAGTACAACCTCTTTCATGTTCATCCACACAACTCCACACATTGTACAATATGCACTGAATTCTTCCAGCAATAGTATAGGAGCAGGAGGCTAACAGATTAAGTCCTGGGGATCTACCAATACTGTTAAGATATGGAGTGATACACGTCGAAGACTGTAAAGGTGAGAGTAGCTAACAATACTTGCACAGCTACAGACTATATGATACTTTGCAGCTGAACCAAACAGGATTAAACACTGTCCTTCCACCAGCAAGATGGCTATACCTGTGTGAAGCATAACATTTGAGGAAGGCAGTATGCTCAGGATGAAGGCGTACTGTCTGCACACAGATAGTGGCTGGAGAATACCTCCTCCAGAAAACATCAAGTTCAGGAATGCACAATTCGTTAACAATCACCTAAGCATGTCAGCTGCTTCTGACGCAAGGCTGGACTAAGGGGTGGGTCTGCCAGGCAGGTGGCCAGGGCACCAATCTTAAGGGGCACTAAGATGTTACTGGAATAATCACAAATATGGTGCTAGTAAACTCAAGATATCACATGCAAGACTTCCTCTGAAAACGATCTGCACTTTGGGCATGGGCCATAAAAAAAAAAAGGTAAGCCAGCCCTGTCCTAGGCCGAAAAAGTTTACAGAGTATTGGTTTGACAGGGTGCCACATCATTAAACTGCCTGGGGTGGCCATATGTCTCCGTTCAGCCCTCCTCTGAGGTGCCATATCCATGTCCTGATGGGATGGCTTTAAGTCAGGTGAGGGACACCCCCTTTCATCATATGAACAGCCAGGGGAAGAATCATAGAACCTCTGCTCCTTCACTGTCTCTGGGGACTAGTTACGATGTTCAAGGGATTGCCGAAGTTGATGATGCTGTAATGATTGCAGGCATGTCCGAGGCTGAAAAGGACAAACCTTCAGACAAGCACTGTCAGATACAGGGAATGAATTTTCTGTTCCAGTGGACGTTTTTGAGGCAGCAGTTCTTCAGTTATGGAACACTGTGTTTTATTGCCACCAAAGGCCCACTGAACACCGTTTTGCAGCATCAACCATTTCCTTGCCTTCAGGTCCTTATGCAGCTTTCACCATATCCTACTGGCAGTCCAATTTCCAATTTATTCTACCTCTTGAACTATTTTCACTTATTCACTAAGCACAAATTACTGTATAAACATCATCATTAGCCATGTTTAGTAAAATGTTCACAGTGCACCACACAGTACCATCTACTTACATGCCGCAACTGCATGTGTACCTGATCTGTTGGTGATGTCATGAGTGAAGGGTTTGTAAATTCTGCAACCAACTCATCAGCAACTTCATTGTACGATGTTGTGCCCTTCTTACGCACCTTCTCACACACCTTCATTGAAAAATGCCGAAGCCCCTTCCCAACCTTTTCAGTTTTCCTTCGTTTGCTGTGGACAACACAAACTGCCATGAAAGTTTTTCATAAAAACCCAATGTAATGTATACTATATACATTTACATATGCTGTTATCAAAGATTTACTATCTAAAGCTAAATGCCAATTGAAAGGACTTACTACTCAGGCATGAAGTCATTCTCCATTTCTTGGCGTTTACGTGACCCACTGTGATCCAAGATAGGAGAAATGTAATTCTTTGGTGGATTTGATGGCAGAACATGCTGAGCTGCTAGCCTCTGTGATGCACTCAACACCTGTCAATTGTGGCATTGATTTCAACACAGACCATGAGAAAAATAAACATTAACAACCAATGTTCAATGTATCAGGACAGCCTGTACCACTGACTGAAGAAACATGAAGCAGTCAGCAACACTTACCATTGGATTGGATGCTAGGTGTATTGTCTTTGGTAACAATGTTGGCTCTGACCCCTTCAATGTTGACACTTTCATGGGACTAGCTGACTGAATTGGTATTGTTACAACATGTGGTGCCCCTGTTTGAGAGATCAAACAATATATACATAAAATTATAACCTTCTATGATGTAAGGTCTATGCATTCCAACTTTGTACTTGTAAAGTACTTGGTAAAAAAAAACTTGGCACTGCTATTTCAGTTCAGCCAAGCAAACATCAAAGGTCTGGATACAAAAAATATAACCACGCTTTCAGTTGGCACAACAATGCTTTTAGTAGAATGCACATTATCAACAGCACTCTGTTCCTCAACATGTACTGAACTAGAATCATCAACAGAAGGTGCAATTAATATTAATGTTATATTAAGTTTGTTTTAATTCTTAAGTAATTGTGACTGTAGTATTCTATTACAGTATAATATAAAACCATAACAGATTTTATATGTGAAGTGTGATCAAAATGCTGAGGTCTGGATAATGGACTGCCAGTAAATGACACACATCAGTTGAGCTCTGACAGTTGCATTATTGAATTATTATCACTTTCTTCATGTTAATTTTACAAAGAGGTAATGTATAAAACAATGGTATTTTTGGTCACTCCAATAAAATCAAGAATCCATGACTTTCCTTAATTATTTTGGTAAATGCAGTAACCCACAGTAAGACACAAAGCCCTGCTGGGTCTGCTCACTTACTTGCCCAGCAAACTCTCTCTTTTCATGCATTTGTGTGCGCGCACACACGTGTGTGCAATCTGTACTGACTGAACTGCAGATAAGACGTGACTTTCCATCAACATGCACGCAAGTTCAGTTACAGAGCACTGTTTTTCAGTTTCAGCTAGCTGTTTTGAAACAGGGTTTTTAAAACTTTATGATTGTGTTCACTGTTGGTAAAAAGCTAAAAATGGTAGAGTTGTCACTATACATGCCATAAAGGCACAATGTGGGAGTGGATATATGACTGCTGATTCTTAATTTAGGCACTAGGTGGAGGTGAGTGGTCAGCCTCACAGCCCAGTCACTTCAACCCTCATACCCACTGAACAGGAAGCCGGGTGGACTCTAAGCTGGTCTGTGCATTTTGGATAAAACATAAAATCTCTCACCCCTACCTGGATTCACACTTCCGGTAGTCCAGCCTGTAGCCTAGTCACAATACAGACTAAATGTTGTTCAAATTAAAATGTTCAGCCCCAGTTGTGACAAATGAAATGGAAGAGGTAAGACCTGAATACAGAAGTGAAATTATGTGCTTTTCTGAAGTCAGCAGCCAATCAACACAAAATGGGAAAACTATGTGAACTCACTTCTCTGACATGACTCACTCACCCACGTCTTCTTTTATCTAATAAACTGTGATAAATGCAGCCTCACTTCACCTAAGCCCAGGTGTGTTTCCATATATTTTGACAGGGGAAATGCTGCACTATTTGCAATTCTGATGCGATTTTCATTTCAAATCTTGGCTTTAAAATGATTTCCCTACCTACTGTTCAAATGAGATCACAAAAAACAATATACATCGGTCACTCACATTTAAACGAGAATTTAGTTCCACTTCAAGCACAAATCACCTTGTATCAACGTGCATGTGCTGACAAGTTACAACATGTTTAAACTTGCAGCATGCACTAGTCGGGTCCCTCTCCACCTCAACCATCAGGTGTAATCAGGATGGCAGAACAAGTAGTACCCAGCAGCATTGTGCAGCATTTAATTATCAAATTTCTCAGGAAGGAAGGTGTCATTCCATCTGAAATCTCTACTAGGCTTCAAGCACAGTTTGGGGATGAATGTTGGTGACAGCCAAGGGTGCTCAGTTGGCTGAAATCATTTCAAGAAGGAAAAGACTGTGCTGAAAATGAACCTCACACTCGGCAACCAAGAACTTCTGTCAGTCCAGACAACGTTTTGAAAATTGGTGAACTTATTCAAGCTAATTGTTGAATAACTGTTCTTGAATTGTCACAGGAAGCAGTGATTAGTGTAGGGAGTGTTGAAGAAATTCTGCACAAGTTGGTAGTCAGTAAAGTGAGTGCAAGGGGGTCCCATGGCTCCTGTCAACAGAGAGCAGAGACAGACGTTCAGGGGCCGTTACTAAACTTCTGCAACAATACAAGAAAGAAGGAGCCAAAATTTTGGACTCAACTGTGACCTCTGATGAGACTTGGGTCCACTACTTCACTCCTGAATCAAAAAGAGCAAGTAAGCAGTGGCAACATGCCCATTCTCCACTCCCCAAAAAAAGTGAAAATTTTTTCAGCAGGGATGATCATTGCTACTCTGTTCTGGGATTCAAAGGATGTCCTTCACCTTGACTTTCTCGCTGGCAAAAAAACCATCAATGCAGAGTATTATTCAAATCTCCTGAATGAAAGTGAAGCCGAAAATACACTCAAAGTGAAGAAAGTGGCAGGATTCAGTTTGCTTCCTCCAAGACAATGCTCGTCCTCACACTGCCGCTTTAACGATGACAACTCTACCGAAACTGAAGTGGTATGTACTGCCTCATCCAGCGTACAGTCCAGACTTAGCTCCGTCTGATTATCATTTGTTTGGACCAATGAAGGGGTTTTTACGAGGCAAGAGATGCCAGAATAATGGTGATGTCATTGCAGGTGTGCAATGTTGGATACAGAAGCCACTGAAAACCTTCTTTAAAACTGGAATTAAGAAGCTTCCACAAAGTTGGCACAAGTGCACTGAGGTCAGCGTGGACTACAATGAGAAGTAGTGTGTAAAACTTTTCCATTGTGTTGTGAATAAATTTTTTAGAAATGCATTCTCGTTTAAATTTGAACGTCCCTTGTAACAAACCAGTTAGAAAAAATTCTAATCTCATCATCACTTGTTACCTTCTTCTGGGACAAGCACATAGAATTACAAATAATTTCTTCAACACAATTAAACATCTACATCTGGTTATATAAATGACAGCTTAAGACTGGCAATATTAATGCTTTACTTGATTCACATACATAAACAATCCGCCCCCAAATGGTATCATTCCCTTGATTACTGTAGTCAACATGCCCACTCATACACAACTGACATCTGAAGTTCCTTCATAATGAATGTTCCTTTTTAGTTCCTTCTGTCATACAAAGAGACTGTTCCATTCTGTTGCACAAATTTTATAATGAAAATGGTAATGTCTATGTATGATTCAAAAAACCAAATGTTGGCCAATTGAAACTGCTCAAATATTTAAAACACAAAACAAATAATTGTTAATACTGACACAGAAGTAGAGTACAATGCTATTGAATGGTACCAATGTATCATAATTTTAAATATTTTTTAAACTCACACTACCCAGCCAAGTACAAAACACTGCACAGTACTTTTTATTCCTAAATGTTGAAACATGACAATGTACCTGAACAGTACCTCCAAAGTGAGGGCTATGTATGTGTGACAGTCATTCAGTGGGTAGGAAAGTTCCTGCTACTGGGAAACCAAGAATTTGTAACTCATTACAAAAACTCATTCAACAGGTACTGGGGGGAGGGAAGGAAGGTGACCACTTGCCAGTACCTTGTGTTGAGATCAAGGATGACTGGAGTTATACCTCAACTCCTTATTTTACCTTTACGTTCACAAAAAAAAACTGCAGGAACAAGAACATTAGACCCTTGCATAAATACACCTATGAAGGATAATCAACCTGGACCTAACTAAAGGATCAGAAGAGTCACCTGCTTGCATATTTCTACAGCATTCTGATGGAAGAATTACTTTTAAATTACTCAGTGTACTGTACTCATGTATGTTAACAGTGTTAGGCAGACCGAAATACCTGTAACTGAGCACTTATGCTTCAGCCTAGTGGCTCACAGGCTGAGATGGACACTGGAAATTTGAAAAGATGTAAATCATCAGGTATTCATCAAATTCCATCAACAGGCAGGAAAGCATATTTTGAAATCTACAGGATTTACTGATCTTTTAGAGACAAAGAATTGCCTGAAATGTAGAGTCAATTGCTGTACCCAGTTCTACAAAGTGTGATAAAACTGCCTGTAGTAATCAGTGAGGCATACCACTGTTATCACTATATACAAAACTTCCACCAACATTCTTCAGTCAAGGTCAACTCCATATGCAGATGAAATTACTGGAAATCATCATTGTGGGGTCTGACATTACAAAACACCTACTGATCACACATTCTCCACCTGCCAAATACCTGTGAAAAAATGAGAATACAATGGGGCAGCAAATCAGCTACTCGGACTTCAATAGAGCCTATAATTCAGCTAGGAGGGAGGTTTCACAAAATACTCTCATTCAAGTTTGGTATCCCACGCACCTAGATATGTTAATTTATATGTGTTTAAATGAAACATAAAGTAGAGTCTGGATAGGCAAAAATTTGTCTGATACATTTCCTATGCAGAATGGTCTGAAACAAGGATATGCTCTATCACCAGGAGGGAATGAAACTGAATGGGACACACATCACCTTCTGGTCTATGCTGATGTTAATTTAATGGGTAAAAGCATACTATAATGAAACACAAAGCAGCTTTATTGAGTTGCAAGTATGGAGGTTCGTCTAAAGTAAATAAATTAAATACATGTTCATTCATCAAAAACAAAATACACAGCAAAATCACACAATAAAGACAGCTAATAAGCTGTCTTTATTGTGTGATTCAACCTTTTGCCACAATTTCAGAGGATTTATTAATCCGCAATTTCAGAGGACTTACTAATCCTCTGAAATTGTGGCAAGAGGTCAAATATCTGGAAAAACACTAACAAATCAAAATTGCATGCATGAAGAAATTAAAAGATTAATTCACGGAATGACTGCTATAATTTGATCCAGAATGTTTCCTCTTCCTGATTGCTATATAATATGAAAATTAAAATTTATAGCACTATAATTTCGCCCGTTGTTTTATAAGAATGTGCAACTTCGTCGCTCACATTAACCTTTCACATGGTGTAGGAAACTTGCGCAAAATTTGGTTTCCATGCATGTAACATGCAATTCAATACACAGAATGAAGAATAAGTATAACTAACTAACTAACTAACTAACTAACTAACTAACTAACTAACTAACTAACTAACTAACTCCATGGAGCAGAGGCCTTCTTGAGAAGCTAACAGTTTCTCAGCTAGTCAAGAAATTCCCTGCATTTTATGGAACCCGAAGGTTCATTACCGCGTTCACAACAGCCCGCCACCTGTCCCTATCCTGAGCCAGCTCAATCCAGTTCATGCCCCCCATCCCACTTCCCGAAGATCCGTCTTAATATTATCCTCCCATCTATGCCTGGGTCTCCCAAGTGGTCGCCTTCCCTCGGGTCTCCCCACCAAAATCCGGTATGCACCTCTCTCCTCCCCCATACATGCCACATGCCCCGCCCATCTCATTCTTCTCGATTTGATTACCCGAATAATATTTGGTGACGAGTACAAGTCATTAAGTTCCTCGTTATGTAGTCTTCTCCACTCCCCTGTCGCCTCGTCCCTCTTAGGCCCAAATATCCTCCTCAGCACCCTATTCTCGAACACCCTCAGTCTTTGTTCCTCCCTCAATGTGAGAGACACCCATACAGAACAACAGGTAAAATTATATTTCTGTATACCCTAATCTTTGTGTTTTTGGATAGCAACCTGGAAGACAAAAGATTCTGCACCGAATGATAGCAAGCATTCCCCGACTTCAATCTGCTCTTAATTTCTTCATGAATGGACTTTCGATTCGTTAGGGTTGCTCCCAAATATTTGAATTCTTCCACCCTTTCAAAGGATTTATTATGTATCTTTATGCTGTGATTCTGTCCTGCATTCTGATTTTGAGACATGACCATGTACTTAGTTCTCTCAGCATTTACTTCTAGACCAATCTCCTTACTAGCAATCATATCTTCTGCATTTTTCTTAATATTATGTATGCTTCCGCCCAATATATTAACATCATCAGCATAAACCAGAAGCTGATGTGTACCATTCAATTTCAAGCCCTCCTGGTTTGCCTGAACCCTCCTAATGGCATATTCTAAAGCAAAGTTGAAAAGCAATGGCGACAGAGCATCTCCTTGTTTCAAGCCATTCTTAATAGGAAATGTGTCAGACAGATGTTTGCCCACCCAAACTCTGCTATACGTTTCACTTAAGACACATTTTTATTAACCTTACTAGTTTCATGGGGATACCGAACTCAATGAGAATATTATACAAGACCTCCCTCCTAACTGAATCATAGGCTTTCTTGAAGTCTATAAATAGCTGATGCACTGCCTCCTTTTATTCCCATTTTTTTTCAAGTATCTGACGAATGCTGAATATATGATCTATAGTTGACCTGCTATGTCGAAATCCACACTGATGATCCCCAATAATTTCCTCTGCATATGGAGTTAACCTTGACAAAAGAATGTTGGACAGAATTTTGTACATAGCCGACAAAAGTGATATGCCTCGATAGTTACTACAATCTGTTTTATCACCATTCTTATAAATAGGCACAATGACTGACTCCTTCCATTCCTCAGGCAATTCCTCCTTATTCCAAATAGAAATAATAAGTTTATGGATCTCAGGCCGAATTATCCTACCCCCTGCTTTAATCAATTCTGCTGGAATCTGATCAATACCTGGTGATTTGTGTCTTTTTAGCTTTTCAATAGCCATCTCAACCTCAAAGGCACTGGGCTGAGGCACTAGTGGCTCTGCCACATGTACTTCTGTCTGCCTAACATCATTAACCCCGTATATATTCAACAGCTGGGAGAAATGATTCCTCCACCTAGCCAAAATACTGTGGGAGTCTGCAACCAGGTCACCCTTCTCATCCTTTACTACATTAATTCTAGGCTGGTACCCCCTCTTAAACTCACTGATACCCCTATACAAGTCTCTGATATTCTTGTTCTTACTGTTTGTTTCAAGTTCATTAATTTTAGCTTACAGATATTCCTTCCTTTTGTTCCTGAAATGTCTACTAGCTTCACGTCTTACGTCGTGCAGATTATCTCCATTATTTTGGTTTGGATTCTGTAACCACTGAATTTTAGCCTGCTTCCTTTTATCTAAAAATTCTGCACATTCTGCACCAAACGGAAGCAGCATAAACCATGGTTTGATGAATAAGTATACATATTATTATTATTATATTATCCCATCATTCCGCTGCGGAACATAGGGCTAACACAAGAATCCTCCATGTAACTCTGTTCTTGGCATCAGTTTTGATCTCCGCCCAAGACTTATTAACTCCTTTGGCCTCTTCAAGCACCGTTCTTTGCCATGTACTCCTCATTCTTCCCCTGCCCCATTTGCCTTGGGGATTCCACTCTAAGGCTTGCCTGGCTATGACACTGGATGGTTTTCGCAGTGTATGGCCCAGCCATCCCCACTTGCATTTCCTAATCTGCAAATCTATCCTGAGTTGTTTCAAGCGCTTCCACAGCTCTTTGTTCGTTACCTGGCCCAGCCAGTAAATTCTAAATATTTTCCTTAAGCATATATTGATTAAGACTTGCAGCTTGGCTGTTACACTTTCTGAGTTCTTCCAAGTCTCACAGCCGTATAGTAGGACCGATTTCACGTTGGTGTTAAAAATGTGAAATTTGGTTTGCGCTGAATATGCCATTGAATGCCGTATCTTATTTAATGCACTGAAAGTAGTCTGGGCCTTTCATATGCGGGCCGTAGTATCGGCCTCCATACCACCTGTGTTGTCAATAATGCTCCCCAAATAAGTAAATTGTGTCACTCTTTTAATGGTTTCGCCGTCTATACAAAGAGCTTCATTGTTGTTAATGGCAATGCGCATCTCCTTAGACTTATTTATGTTAATCTTTAAGCCCACTTTAGCGGCTTCTTTTTCTATTCTCTCAAGAGTTGTTTGCATTGTTCATGTAGAGTGAGCTAACAGACATACGTTGTCAGCATAGTCCAAGTCTGTGAGTTTGCCACATAGTCCCCAGCTTATACCTGTGAAATTTTTGCTTACTTTGGACATTACATGATCTAGAATGACATTAAACAGTAGGGGTGAGAGAACACAACCTTGTTTGACTCCATTCAACACTGGAATAGGTTCCGATACCTGATTTTTGTGTAGGACATTGCATGTCGACTGGTCATATATGGCTTCTATAATGTTAACTATTTTCTGCGGTGCACCATTTTCCTGTAAAGCCTTCCAAATTGCATCATGCGCCAGAGTATCGAAGGCCTGTTGGAAATCTATAAAAACCAATCGGAGGGGTGATCGGAACTCTACTGACTGTTCGATAATTATTCAGAGTGTTAATATGGTCAGTACATGATTTATTCGGCTGGAAACCGGTCTGTTCTGGCCTCATCTTGAGTTCCAGTTCTTTATTAAGTCTATTGTATATAATGATTGCCATTACTTTACATATTGTATTTCGTAGAGTTATTCCCTTCCAGTTGCGGCACTCAGTGAAATCACCCTTCTTTGGAAGTTTCATAGTGAGCCCTTCTTTCCATTCACTTGGAATTTGACCTGAGTCCCATACTTTCCTTAGTAATGGTTCCAGAATGTTAGCTACAGTGTGTGGATAGGTTTTGAAAATTTCTGGTGGTAAGTTATCTGGGCTGCTGGCTTTATTTGCTTTTAAGCATTTAATTGCGGTTTTTATTTCATTCTCAGTAGGTGCATCTATAGGAACTTTTAAGGTGTTCGATATTGTTGGCGTAGTAGTTGTGCTCATTTGTTGGGGGGCGCCCCCCCCGCTGCAAGGCTGTTCTTGAAATATTCTTGCCATCTGGTCAGTTGGTCCTGCAGGGATGTAAGTAATCGTCCATTTTTATCTCTGATGTGTTTGATTGCATATAGAGGGCTTCCCTGCTAGCCGCTTTGTAATTTGATATGGCTCTCTAGCATTGTTTGATTCTGATGCTAGTTGAGCTTTATGCACTAGTTTGTCTGCCCATGTCCGTTTACTGTGCCTCGCATATCTTTTAACGCGCTTGTTGATTTCCGAATATTCTGTCAGCAGAGTAAGTTTTGTTGTGTCATCAGCGCTGTTGAGTTTCTGTTTAGTTGTTCTTCGTGTTTTTATTTCATTCCACGTCTCTTCCGTTATCCAATCCCTTGCGTGTTTTCTTTGACTTAGCCCCAATATGTTTTCGCTTTTATCGAGCATAGCTTTCTTAATCATGGTGCAGTGTTCAGAGCAGTTAAGTTCGTTCATGCGTTTTTGGTTTAGACTCTTTTTGAGTTCCTCCTCGAACTTCTTCCTTGTTTCTCCATGTTTCAGTTTTTCTATGTTGAATTTCTTCCTTGTGCTCATTGGTCAGATGATTTATTGATTGCGAGCTTGAGTCTAAGCTGGGCCATTACTAGATGCTGACCACTAGCTACATCTGCCCCCCTGTTAACTATGGACGTCTAGAAGTGACCTCCTCCATTTCTTGCTGATGGCGACATGGTCAATTTGGTTATAAGAGTGCTGGTTCGGAGAAACCCATGTAGCCTTGTGTATATCTTTATGTGGAAATAGGCTACCGCCAATTATCAAATTACGGTTCACACATGGGTGAATGAACATATCTCCATTTTTATTTCTAGCGCCCAGACCATGTTTGCCCATAACATTCTTAAGACCTGAGTTTTCTTTTCCAATGTTTGCATTTAAATCACCCATTTTGATTTCAATGTCTGACTGTTTTACATGGTACGGGGTTGCTTCCAGCAGGCCACAGAATGCTTCTTTCTCCTCGAAAGTATACATATAATTATATGTATAATTTTACTACCTTTGTACTTTTCTATACACTATGTGCAATAAAAGCTCTACTGGTAATAACAGAAAAAATTTATAAGAAATGCAATCCACAAACTTGGCTAGGGTGTCGCTATTTTTAGCACCCTTTTACAAAACAAATTAGCAGCGTAATGCATGTCCCCACATACTCATACAGCTCTAAGTTTTCAAAATTACTTCGGCACTCTATCTTGGCTTTGCCCAGGAAAGGGCTAAAAGACATTTTCTCATTTCAAATGTCTCCATGGGCAACATGTTCATGAGCTACAGGGTGAGCGGGCCGGCAGTAAGGGAAGAACATAGGCTAAGGGTGTTTGATAACAGAGTGCTGCGGAAGATTTTTGTGCCTATGAAAGATGAGGTAACAAAGGACTGTTGGAGACAACACAATGAGCTTCATGATCTGGATGCCTCACTAAATACTATTTGTTGAGCTGGGATAGTACAGCAGGTATAGTGGCTAGGTTAGGGGATGGGAAATCCAGGAGCTGATTGTGAACAGAGATAGATTTTTCTCTTCTGCAAAATGTCCAGACCATATATGGTACCCACCCTATCTCATATTTAGTGGCTACCACGGGTTCTGTCCCTGGGGGTGAAGCCGATCACCCACATCCACCTAGAGCCAAGGTTAAGACTGAGTAAAACTGTACTGCTATGCTCCCTGCATGCCTTCATGGCTTGGACTGGGACACCTTTACTGTTACCAAGTATTATCTGGGTGATCATATCAAGAAGGATAAGATAGGTGGAGCATGTGGCACATTAGTGGAAGATAAAGAATGCACAGAGGGTTCTAGTGGGGAAACTTGAAGAAAAGAGATCACTTGTAAACCTAGCTGTAGATGGGAAGTCAATATTAAAATGTATCTTAAAGAAATAGGACTGGAGGGTGGAGCGGACTGAACTGATTCAAGACAGAGACAAGTTAAAGGTTCTTGTAAACATAACAAACCTTTGGGTTACATAAAATGCAGGAAATTTCTTGAATATCTGACAAACTGTCAGTTTCTCAAGAATAAATCTGCTCCACTGAGTTAGGTAATAAAAGCCTTCTAATGGACTTCTCATGAGAATGTCCGGACTTTATCATTATTAAATTTCATTGCACTCTCTCCTTAAGAGTTGACCATGCTATTTTAATTGTAAAAAAAATTTCTGAGTTCTGCTCCCATGCATTTTCGTCAGATGTCAGTCTTGGTTCTGGATACACCAGAAAAATTATACCTACTTTTCAACACAACAAATAATTGACGCATGCTGCAATGAATGGAGTAAACAATATTTACATTTCAACACAACAAATGATTGAAGTATAATGTAATGAATGGAGTAAACAAACATAACCTAAAAAATCCTGCCTAATATAGGGAGAATGAGTGAGGTAAAGAATTGTAACGAAAGTGACATATGTCACTTGTCACTTTCTTTACACCTAAATTACACATGTGCAGATTTAACTAGTTTCCAGACTTCCCAGAAGATGAAAACAGCAGAATGGCACAGTGATGTGATCAGTAGCAAATGTAGCAAAGAGTTGTTACTTTGCAGTGCATTGTTTAAGCACTAAAACACCTCAATCTCAAGTCACCAAAGGCATTTTTAAGCCTTTTGTGAAATGACCCACTGGTTTTCCCACTCGGCAGTTGAAAATTCAACCCGTGCTCTTTATGAGCTATGCATATTACAGGATGAGTCAACTTCATTTATTAATGTTGTGCTACCTAGAAAAATGTTTGAACCAAATATTACCACATTCCTGGTTTGCCTAAAGAAACTCAGAACACTACATTTGGCAGAACCACTCACGCACATGAGTACACACGCATGCACAAAGCTGTTGAATTAGTTTAGACAGTACCACTGCACCACATACTCTGTGCCGCTGTTTTTGGGCTCTGCAGGCTGAGTGTCCGAAGAACCTGGGCACCAGAAGCAAGAACTGTAGCACCCTGTGAACAGACGTGAAAGGAATGTCAAAGTGACAAATATATGTCAGCCCCCGTTGACAACAAGGGCCCGGAACTTATAGCAAATATCATTCAGGAATGTGACAGAAACAACTGTTGGTACCAATATCTCAAGCAACAGAATGGACAGTCATTGTTGACAGGGAAATCTCAGAAAACTGTTTTAAGGATCTAAAGAAAATATAGGGACAGGAATGCTACCAACCCCGATCAACTACTAAAATCCCTAGGAAAGAAGAGGTGAAAGGACACTCTTAATGTTATGTTTGCGGAGACACACGAATGCACCAAATTTTGAGAAGCAGGTACCCAAGAAACTAATCCCCAACCTTACACCTCTATCAGTATTTGTACTTTATGATGCTCCCTATTACTGTCTCCAGGTTGACACACCACTGTCACCTGACTCAGTAAAAACCATATGATGTTATGGCTCTACAAGAAGGGTACACTGTGTGATAAGACCATGAGCAAAAAAACCTACACCAATTCTCCCACTGAAGCCCAAAAAGATGATGTACAAAACTGATCACATACTGTCAAATCACAGTCACAGAGTTGTTCAACAGCCTCCCTACATGTCATCAGAGCTACAGAGCTCACACAGGCAAAAACTAAGAGACTTGTGCAGGTAAACGTCACAGCAGATATGAACCTCCAGGAATTGCTACAAGTTATTAATGATTCAGTCACATCCGACAAATAAGTACTGGCAAGGATTCTGTAAACATGTTGAAAACATCAAGAGAGAACAATGGAAAAGAGACAAGCTTCTTCCAGTCCATATAGACAGCATTATTAAATAAATCAATCCCAACAGTGATGATGATGATGATGATGATGATGATGATGACGACGACGACGACGACGACGACAATGTATATGAAAGCAGTGACACCACAAGCATCACAGTGATTGCTCATCAGATAGCAGGTGCTGATCCACACTATCTCATCACGCAGAAACACATCCCATGGTAGCACTCCTTCCAACTTTCAAGTTATCCATTCTAGACTATATATATAGCAAAATTCATTTAATCCAACTTCTGATAATTTGGAAATCCTGATAGTCTGGCACTTGAGAATAGCCCCAAGACCAGAGGTTTTGCCAACTGTAACGTTGGGCATGTATACTGATTCCGTGCCTTTATCTGGGGTTACCTGGATGTTATGTTGCTTGCAGAGACTTTCTCTCCAAGCAGGATACTTTGAATTTTTCATAAGTTTGTACAGTAAAATCTGTGATATCCGGTACTGGATTATCCCAAAATCTCTACTAACTGGCAAATTGACAAAGAGCCCCATTATATTTCACTCTTGCATTAACCTGCAGCACCAGCCCCTATTCCGAGCATTTGACCTGCTCATGCGTTGTTCCTGTTATTCCAATTGGTGATCAGATACTGTAGTGTGGTACAATCACTTGCTTTATTGCCTTCCCCTGTTGCAGGGTGTTATAGTGCAGTGCCTAGAATATATCATTTTTGTCATGGAAGGGGCTGGTAAAAAGTGGAAAAGAGTAGTGTTAATGATAAAGGCAAAAGTAGACATATGTAATAAACTTGAATGTGGCAAAAATCATAACAAGTTAATGAAACAGCATGATTAGGTATGTCCATGAGGTTGCTAGGTACACTAAGATACATATTAAGTATACTATTCAGATAACTGGAAAATTGCAATATCTGGCAAACCTTTGCTCCTGGAGGTGCCGGATATTGCAGATTTTACTTTATTGTCCCACACCCCCTGACAACATCACAAGCAACTAGTGGGCCACCGCTTGTTTGATCATACAGCTGGTTTGGCACAATCCGTATTATAATCGTGAATTCTACTTCCACTGTGTTATACACAACATGTGTTACTCCTTGTCACAGCTATTATAATGGCTTCAAAAGATCCAGAGATGAGTAAACAATATACTGCTGGCAAGAGGAAATACGGAACTTCAACAATTCCACAGAAGCTGGAAATAATTAAGAAGCCTGGAAGTGCCAAAAATTGAAGAGGGGCTTTGGCGTCATGCTACGTTGGATCATCAACTATCCTAATATAAACAGAAGGGCAAACTATGACTGTTTATGGCATCAAGTGAAAATGTGGAGGACCTTTTCAAGTGACACACATTAAAGGAACCAGAATCAGCCCAAGTATAGCAGCAGGAAAAAAAAGTACATGTAAAAAATTAAACCAACTTAGGTACCATCTGATAATCTGTAACATCCAACAATCTGGCATCCTGTGCATGCCAGATTATTGAAATTCTGCTGTATGATTAAACTATAACTAAACGGGCAACCCTCCCAAAGGTATCTCCACTTTGACGCGGTGGTGAGGCTTGTGTGGTCATATGATCTTCAGAGCTATGCTGGTGGTAGTGTAGCTACTGGTAGGGTCTCCCATTCTGGACAGGTCGAGGGTGATGATCCAGACTAAGAGAGATATCCTGGCCCACCATGTTGTGGGTTGGGCAGTAGGCTAACAACCTGCCCCCATGCAACAAAGAGTGTTACAGAAACCAGAGGCCCTATGCTCCACACACGAGTTACAGGACAGCAACAGCAGATGTGCAACTACAGACATACTCAAGTCGTGTCTTTTGAGACAAAAGATAGTGAAAGCACCAGAACTGTTATGTGTGCATTTCCACCTTGTTTATATTTCATGCCTGTTTTTGAATGTCTTAATAAACATATTTTAAATGTGGAGAAACAGCAAATTCAGTTATGCTTTAATAGTTCGTATGAACAACCACAGTTCCTCAGGTCGAACAATTTTTCATAAGGCCTTGTCTTGAAAAGTAACATTTCTGGCACCTAGAATTTTGAGGTGGTTCCTAGATTTCTGGAAAATATCCACCATTAAAGCAATGTCTGTGTCGTGTTGAAGGCCCACGCAATCAGTCCTTGCCATTATAAGAAACAAGTGTTAACCTGTTTTAACAGTTTTTATAAGCACCCACTATGGGCAACTGTATGACCTTAAATTCACACAACAATTCATAGATGAAGTGCCTGTGTAGGGACTTGTATTCATTCACAGACACATCCCAGTACACCTTTATGAACAGCAGAAGCAAGTTGCTTCAGACTTTACCTGTATCCATTGCTGTAATTACTTACTGATGCTGTAACAACTTACTGCATATTATGAATATTTAACCTGGTCTCTTTGTTAGTGTATGTGCAATTAAGTCCGAGGTAACCAAGTTAAATTACCTGCCTTGACTGTATTACCACCTTGAAAAAATCTTCCTACCTCAGGTTGAAAGTACAAACACAGTTCATTTATACAAAACAACATACCTGGTTTCCATCCTGGGTTGGAGCTTTAAATATGGCTTTCACTGGTCCTTGGTTATTGATGCCTGAAGTAACCAGCTGTGGCTTTGTTGGTGTCGTATGAACAACTTTGATGACTTGTCCTGAAAGTAGGGCGAAGATTCTGTATTAGTACAAAACACACAGACTTTAGACCTTACAACAAAACTGACTGTGGAGTTTTTAACTTCAGTATTCTTAAGATATACATGAAAACAATGAGTCACACAAAATTAACACACAACTGGCAAATGTGACACACCTCACAAATCTGTTACATCATGACAACTTCTTTAATCAAATATAAAGTAATTTCACTTCACCTGATCCCACATACTAACAGTACATAAAGAAATGTAAATGGTTCAACACCTATTAATGACAATTCACTTGATCTGGGACACCAGTCAACCAATGGACCATGGGGACGTAACTGGGGGTCAGACGTCTGTGGTTTAAAACCAACAAATTCTTATTGAGGCTTCACGATCACAGACACACCACACTCAACAGGACTCCTCCAGACAAGTGATCGGTTTGTCGCAGAGATCTCTACCTGACAACACACAGCACTCACAAGAGACAGACATCCATGCCCCTGGTGGGATTTGATCCTGCAATCCCAGCAAGTGGGCAGCTGCAGGCCCACGCCTTAGACCATGTGGTCACTGGGATCAGCGAAGTATTTAATACCAGAAAAAAAATCTTCAAAATAATGGCAGGTGTTCAACTGCAAAAATTATTTAGCCAGTTTACTATACGTCTGCTTGCAAGTGAATGTGTACTGTCATTACTATGATCTGTTGTGGAAAACTTGGAACAATTTTAAAAGAATTCAGATACAAACAATCCAAATACAAGACATACATACAACCTTCACTTGCCAAATTCTAACCTCACTAAGTACCAAAAGAGTACACTATATACGTATGAAGTTATTCAGTAATCTTCTGACTGCAACTAAGTACAAAAATATCCATGCCTGCATTTAAGAAGTTATCTTTTATCTCAGTCATCTATTTTGTTGATGAATTTACCTCAACTGAAAAGTCTTAAGCTGTATGACAATACCTGTAAAATATTTCTGCTATTAGCACACATGATGAATTATGTAATACTGTACGCCCATTCTTAATGGTGTTTGTAAATGAAATTTGCTGTACTTGTGTCAAATTATGCAGTGTCTGTAAACAGGCTACACACCTACATATTTATATTTATAATGGTGTCAAGTAGTAAGGAGTTACTTCTTGCTTAGATGTGTAATAAATTCTACATCTTCTGGCTTATCCCCAAGAAGACTCAAGAGAATGTAAATAAGCCCTTCAACTTCTATTCTACAGAAAATGTATAAAGAAGAAATAATGTTTCTTATCATTTCAGCATTACATGAGAATCAGAGCAATGATCTTTATTCCATATCTGTATCAGACCACTTTTGTTTCTCACACTGGACTGTAATGTAGAGTAGGTAAGGATGAACATACGACACACTATGTTTAAGCGATATAACTGAACACTCTTACGTAATGTTACAGCTACATGGAGCAAAGTCCTTCTAGAGAAGATAACAGTCACAAATTAGTTGAGAAATCCCCTTCCTATGGAACCCTAAAGCCCGGTGTTCACAACAACCCACCACCAGTGGTCTCTACCCTGAGCAAAATTAATCCAATCCCTACTATTTTAATAACACCTTACCATGCGTGACCTGGTCTTCCAACACCTTACCATGTGTGACTTGGTCTTCCAAGTAGTCTGTCCCCTTCACACTTTCTGAACAAAGCTCAAACAGAAGCAGAAACATCCTAAAGATGGAAGCAACAGGTTCCTCCAGATTGTCATAAATCTCTTTACACCAGACTGCATGGTGTCACATGCCAAATGACAGTAACTTCAGAGTTACCACTGTTGGAACCTCATATTTCACATACACAAAATAGAATTTATGTACTAACTGGTCAGGGATATTCAAAACACTACACTGACAATGTAAGAAGGCGTATCCACAAGTTCCCAAACTCACCACTAGGGCTGTAAATGGCAAGTAGCACAGCCTTCTGCCACTAAGTGTTGTAGGTAGTATTACTATCTTTTGAGTCAGTCTACTGGGTTTTGCAGCCATAAACACCCATACTGCTTCTTAATTAGTGTTTACTGTTGAGTGTGCTAAATGCAATCCATGACTAATGGCCAATATGAAGGCACAACACATTTGTTTCACAAATGCCATTCAGCATTTATCCCAAAGTCTGTGTTACGATGGCATAATAAGTTGATGAAATTGTCCTTATTTTTGTATTGTGATGATGCACCATCAGAAAAATAACATATCTTTGAAATATTGGGAACATTTTCTTTCAAAAATGCAATTAGATGCTTTTGGAAAGAGTATACCATCACAGTATCACGATACAGGCATTCTGAAATAAGTACAAAACGTAAGTTTTCAAACTCATTCTCAGAATTTTTAAAATAGCTAACACAGGGATGAATTGTGGTTTGTTGGTTATTCCAATGAAATCCTTGTGCAGCATCCTGAATAATAAATGAATAATTTTCTGACAAATGCCCCAAAACAGTAACTTCTCCATCTCAAAGTGACGATTTTGTTTCTTTCAAAAATGAAGCCTGCTGGTGAGCTACAAAGTCAGGTACTTTCAGTTTCTTCAGACTTGATAAGAATTTCTCTACAGATTCATCTGATTGTTGCAAATGTTTTTTGAGTGGGTCACAACATTCTTTATGTTTCAGCTCATAAATTTTAATGATCATTTCTTCATGATTGGAACAGATAAATTTTATTTGTGGACATCCAGATCTTAGGCACATACATCTTCCTCTGCTCAAATGAATGATCATCATACTTTTTAATTGACGTGGAACACTGAGCAGAATGCAAGGTTCTGTCCCACAGCTTGAACTGGAAGGTTGTAGCAGTTCAAATGAACAATATATGATTGCCATAACCTCAATTTAGATGAAATATTTACCGCTTTCTCTTTAAGTGTAAGACTGGTTGAAGAACATGTGTTGGCATGGCTGTAAAATGCCAAATTTATGTCTACGATACTAACTTGTGGAACTCAATGATACTCTTATACATTCACATGACTGCACTTTCTCAAACTACCAATGTGTATTTGATCACTTAACTGATGCCATGATGATTGCCAACCTTATGGTATTCAGGAATGTTGTCCTTACTATAACATAAATTTCCCAAGTAGTTATTCAAAATAATTGTGTTTCAGAAAAACGTTATTTCAATTGACTTAAGGGTGGACAGAGTAATTGAAGATGGGAAGCAGTAACAGTTAAGCCTTGAAATGAAAGCACTACAGCAAGAATAACAAGCTGTGAGCAAGTTATGTTTAGAATCGCTGACAAAAGATACCGCCTTATCTGAAATAACTGTTATAGCTCTCAAACCACTGGAGGGCCCATAATAATTTTTTGCACATTTATTACAGGGACTATGACTGACTATCATGGAAAGTTTGAATGAAATTGAAGATGCCACATTTTAGTTATCAATTTCTATATTTTTAACATTTAAGGAGCTATAACTATAAAACACATAACTGAAGATTTTTTTACACAGGTTGATAAAAAATTTTTTAAGCTTTGAAATAATATACAGTGCATGTCTTTACAGCCTATTTATATGACTTATTTAAGAAAAACTTAAAATGGCCACTTTTTTACAATTTTTTGATCATTTATTAACACCCTATACTTTTACAATGGATGGTCGGATAGGTAAAAGAAATTAGGTGAGCATGTTTGGCTATAGTATGAACACATATGCAAATTCTCAAGTTAATCTGGAATGGTCAGGTTCCACTTTCTTCCTTAGGTATGTTGGTTTTCCATGGAACGACCCAATAGTATTCTGTAGAACCTGAGATTAATCACAGTACCTGTTGTATATATAAGAATTAGAGTACTCCAGTCATCCAACACGCCTTAGAGGAAGCTATAACCAACCACACCTTCCTAAATCCCAAAGTAACTGTACTCACAGCTTTCTGGATACATTTCTGTTACCAGTTTCTCTTTAGGCAGAACTTAGGTCACCCCTTGCTAAAATAATTTCTTTCTCTGAAAATCATGTTTCGTAATCTTCAAGCATGAAATGTCCACACCTTTCTTTTCCACCTGTGTTGCTTTCCTGCCTCTACTATCAAACAGCAACCGCATAAACTAACACAAAATGTGGAATGTACACAAAATTTTATACAGCACAAAGTTCTGATTAAATTTTGGAGGCAGACTAGGTAAGAAAAACCTACAACTGTACGGAACAAAGAAGTGGTTAGTGCACAGACTGATACAGAGCTGGTTAACAATTTTCACAATGGTGATATTCCCCTGATGGTTATCATGGACACCAAGTAACCACAACACGGACACAACTGACAAACTGATATCATGACCACTGCCCCCTGCCATACAAACTCAGATTCTTGAACCAGAAGGATGGCTTATCTCACAGCATATCATGGAAGACCCTTATCTACCCCCTGCATAAAATGAAGCAGAATGTTCCATCCAGGAAAAAGCTAGTCTCATCCTCCTCAGACAGCTCTCCTCACAAATGGGGCTTCTCACTTCCCACCTGCTGGGGCCCTGACAAGGGCTGTATGTAATCA
The DNA here is from genome assembly GCA_013340265.1 of Coptotermes formosanus. NCBI lineage: Eukaryota > Metazoa > Arthropoda > Insecta > Blattodea > Rhinotermitidae > Coptotermes > Coptotermes formosanus. Next base: position 338,965 of record BLKM01001905.1, read on the forward strand.
TCTCAACTTGCTCAGATTTCCTAGACCTGCCATTCTGAATTCTGGTTTCCCACACTTTGTATTTTACCACTGCTAGCAGCACACACACAGATTTCTGTTTTCTCTTGCATGGTTATAACTAGGCCAGCTTCCTTGCACCAAGCACGTATAGTGTCCAGCTGAAGGGGGAACCCACTCATTGTCGCCCTGCTACATAGTGACCGATGACAATGCATGCTCCGCAGTACTGTAACACTGGACCGTGCACAGCAGAGCAGGCATCAATTGCTTCCCAGCAACCAATGACAGCCTCTACTCCATAGTACTCAGCTGCACAGAGCACGGGAACTTTCTGTATAAGCAAGTGGCATTCTCACCCTACTCACTTCATAGTTAAAACTTAGATCTAATCATTCTCCTTGTCTGGAAAGGGGAAAATCACAAGCAGGTACAGTTAGGATAACTGGGCTCTTGGCCGAAGCATGAACCTGGAATCTGCCAAACACAAACCAGAAACTCTGAATATGCAGCCCTCACATGTGGTTAAAAAGGTAGAGAAACATTCTAAGAAGCTTACGAGCTATATACCAAGGGTATAATTAAATATTAGTGCAAAACCCTGCCATACCAAACACAAATCATCAAATATTAACAGCCCCTGCACCTCATTCTATGTAACATACACATTTCACCTCTTATTCAAACGTTTCATGAAAGCTTTATACAACACTATTCCAAATTTTACAATAATGTGAAGACTGCAATATACTCCTGGTTGCTGGGAAAATATGATACTTTCCTTCATAAGGCATAATGCCACTACTTCTGAGATGGCATCAGTGTATACACCATAATGAAAAAAAATGCAGAAAACTTTTGTACAGCTACTTTTCACAAGATTTCACTTAATAGTGTTCCTGCTTTCAATAGGAATAAGAAATATAAAAATAAAATGGAATAATTTTGCAGTGATTCTCACATATGGAAAGACAGACGAGGGAATTTCTCATTATCTAAGTACTTTTACTTCACATTCCCACTTAAAGAAACATTATAAGACTTATACAAGTTGCACAAAATGTTTACTATCAACAACAGGTTTTTCTGGGCTGAAGCTTGTCAGGTCACTTGCCACAAATTTTAAGCAGCATGTTTGCCTAAAGTTTTTAGAATTATAACTAAGATACGTGCCTACATTTTCTAAATTATAACAGATCAAATCGGCTCAAATTTAGCAAGTGAAATGTATTCTACATAACAAACCACACACATCAGACTGGATCAACAAGAAGTACACAAAAGCAACCTTGCATTAGCAACTGTCTTGCAATGGCAAACATTCAAGAAACTAATTACCTGGAAGCATTCAAATCTACAGTTCGTGTCATGATACCATTAGCAGCAATGTAACAAGTATTCTAAAACTCCATCCATGGCAATCAGTGCCAAGTAGTTGAGAATACACGTTTTAATTTGATACCTTCCTACTCACAGCCAAAACTGGCAATGACAACAATCTTTACAAGAAACTGGAAACATGTCACTGAACACTGTTAAGTAACAAACTAAAAGAATCCAAATGTAGGTTAGATTCTTCTGATTATACCAGGTCATTTAAATACTTTTGCCGATGTTTATTTAATGAAACCGTTGTTTAACGGACTTACTAACTGTTCTACAAACCGTTCTTATACTACAATCTCATCAATCACAGAATTCAATGCAATGCAACTGGTTAGTACTAAAATACGTGACAAATAAAGAAAAACTGAATGTAACTCCTCATCTACGTTTTCGCCCCACTGCACTGATAGCAAGCAACACTTCCACTACTCACCACTGGCATCTTGAATCAAGAAATTCACCGTGTTGCTTTGCTGTGTCATTTTGGAATCCTCCTGCTCTTGAAAGCAGCACACTTTTCAAGTACTTTTCGTGGAATATCTTATAAATCAGTATATCATACAACCAGCGATCTGGGCAAACATCGACGATAGACCAAAATGGCGACTGTAACACCACAACATTTCTTCTAACTAATTCAGCGCACGATGCCTTAATGAAACGATATTTGATATCACTACAGGATAAAGAAATATCTAATCTTTTACGCGGTGCATATAAAAGAAAAATAAACTGTAAAGTCACGCAAAAGTCTAGCTAGAAAATATAGTCGTTTCGTGCAAATACTCCTGAGATGAGCTTGGCGGCAGGCACAAAGCTAAACAGCTGATTGGTTAGGTATTATCACGTGGTCTCCGGTTCTCACTTGACGAAGGAATGGGCAACATGAACCGGAAATGAATTGCCCGACAGGCCAATCACGTATAGGAGCCTCCTGATGTTCCTTGTATTGTTCCGCAGTTCAGTTGAAACCGGCAAAATGGTAGAAGAAATAGCAAGGACGCTACCAGACAATGTTTTAGAAGTCATATTTTCATACCTTGACCTTCATGATCTCAGGAACTGTTCTCTAGTGTGTAAAAACTGGTATAGGTTTCTGAACGACGAAAATAATGATGTGTGGAGGCTACATTGTATCCGTAAGTTGGCTGAGGAAGCCCTTAAGTCGGACTTACTATCATCTGTGCCAACGTATAAAGCGAAATTACGGGCTTTTTATCATGCTTGGAATCCGAATGACTGCTCAAGGAACGTTTATATAAAACCCAGTGGCTTTACGTTGCATCGTAATCCCGTGGCTCAAAGTACGGACGCTGCGCGCGGGAAAATAGGATTTCGGCATGGTAGACATGCTTGGGAAGTGATATGGGAAGGACCTCTTGGAACAGTTGCAGTTATTGGGATAGCAACCAAAGAAGCACCTTTACAGTGTCATGGTTATGTTGCTTTGTTAGGTTCCGACGACCAGAGTTGGGGTTGGAACTTGGTTGATAACCATCTTCTCCATAATGGAGATTCCCAAGGGAATTACCCACTTCTTAATAATGCACCAAAGTACCAGGTTTGTACATTATGTGTTGTTCTACGTTGACTATAAATTACGGTATTTTCGAAAAGAAAAATAAGAAAGGAAGTAAATATTATCACATAAACTGAAAGTCGCCTGATCACAAAACCTGTTATTAAGACGCGCGTTATTTTACTACTTTTAACAGTTCAGTGAGTGAATTTTATCAATACTTGAATGACAGTATAGGCTGGTGTTGAATTTTTATGTTAGCGTAGATCAGAGATAAATAGAAACGAAAAGTGGTGGAGAGAACTGCCATATATTAGGCTTTTCCCCCACCTGCTGGTCTTTCAAGCTGAAATAACCAAATCTTTTTACTTATAGAATGAAGAGGTGATACAAAAACAAATGAACAATTAAAGTAAACTAAACCAACTTAGGAAATGCAGTGAGGCAACAAACAAAGCTGAGTATGTTTTCACACTGTACTGACTGACTGTGTTTTGTCAGAATGATTAATTGCAGGGCTAAATAAGCTAAAATTGAGTGACATGCAGCCCTCATGGTTGCTGACTTTGACATCAATCCAAAAATCTTCTGATTGTTGGTGGTGGCCTGTCATGTCCTAAGAAATGTGTGTTCAATTATATTGTTACTTTAGATTAAACTCAAAATGTTGTAGGTTGGTGAAAGAATAAGAGTTATCCTGGATTGTGATGATAATACATTATCGTTTGAGAAAAACTACGAGTTCCTTGGTGTTGCATTTAGAGGTAAGTACAAAACCTTTTTGTCTTTCTGGTTGATTTGTAGATGCAGTTAAGGTGAATTTGCCCCCGTATGTGTCGTGAATGTGGAATGGGGAGTGTATCTGCATGCATTCTTAAACTTGTTACTAGATGGACGTTAGCATAAATTAAAACCCACTGTACCATCTACCTGGTGTTCCTCTGCCTGTGAATCGCATGACCATTTTACAGTTTTTGTGGTCAAAATGTGATTTTTTTTTCAAATTATGTCTATGTGTGGATTACTAAATTGTATTATTATTAATTTATAATTGCTGCTTTCCGAACCGTGTTGTGAAAAGCATTGATAGAAAGTGGGCATTGTAAATTAGTTCTTGTGGTAGGGCTAGTAATCTTAATAATTTTAATGTGGGCCATCACATTGTGCAATGACAGTAGTGTCATAGAGGTCTAAAAAACCATATAGCACAACATCAGTTTACGATGTGTGTGTGTGTGTGTATTAAAAGATACACACTACATGTCTGAGCACATATTGTGCCATCTTCAGGTGTGACTAATAAAGAACCATTACATATAGGTCACTGTTACATTATATTGAGTGAGATGTCACCAATGTCACAGCATAAAATATTGCAAAGCTAGTTGTCTCCTTTCATTTCATTAAATAAGAATGAATTACATAAAATGCAATGAGGTTAAGAATAGAGATATCAATAAGATTAAAAATTATGAATAAAATTACAGTTAAGAAAAAAATAATTTAACTATATACTGTATTGCCTGAAATTGTGGAAGGAGACTGTTTTGTTAAAAAGGGTATGATGAAGTATAAAATTGGATAATTATATGACATTGTTTGTTGTATTATGGACGTTAACGGTGGCTTAATTAGCAGCGGATGACAGGTAGCACTTCTGCAGTTGTATATTTTTGTTCTTGTTTTTTCCCCGTTTAAGTTACGTGTTGTCCTATATATTATTCTTCTTGCATAGAATAATGTTCTTGAGGTGGTTTGCAACTCCATAACAGACCATATATCATGTTTACTTACTATTCCTCTTGCATAGAATAACATTCTTGATGTGGTTTATAACTCCATAATAGACTGTACTCAGTGGGAGTGGGTGCATGAAGAAATGTATTGGTGCTTCTGCTGCCTGTCAGCTACTCTTTATAGCTGTAGATGGCACGATATGTGGCAAAACATGTAGTGTGTATCTTTTAAGACACACACACACATACACACACATACATATACATACTTTGTAAACTGATGTCGTGCTGTATGGTCTTTTAAACCCCTGTTACACTAGTAATCTTAATGCTTTACATGCACTGCTGCAGAATCCTCTTTGTAAAATTTGTGTGGTGTTCCATCTGTCAGTTGATTGAAATCCGATGCAGTTCCTGCTTCACATATCTGTCAGAATGAATTGTTTTCTGCAAAATTTTCCTTGCAGTAAGGTGCACCAAACCTTTTACATCTCGGAGTTAAATTTTGTCCATGAAATGTGCATTTCCTGTGTCCTCCACTGTCTCTTATGTTGTGTTAAGATAAAATCGATATCAACTCAGGATCAAATCCAGTGTTATGGATTGAAGATATCAGTTACAAACATGAAGTCTGGCTACTGCACAGTGTGTATGACTGTGGTTTTGTAAATACGTGCTATCAGTAACATGTTAGACAGTTACACTTCACATAACATTTGTAAAAATGCTTGGTGCTCTAGTATAAATGTGTCCATGTCTTGGACAAAGGAAATCTTGAAGCAGACTACCACTTATGAATACCACATGAGAGGATCTGCTTTATCTTGTAACTACTGGTAATTCTGTACGGTAGTAGAAAATGATGCAGTGATAACACACATATGTAGCAAAAAGTGCATGGTTAGGCAAGCGTGAAAGTAATTTGTCAGTGTAGGAAATATTTCAGACAGAAAGAAATGTTAGCTTCCATGGTTTCTCAGCGATGTGTATGTAATGCAGTCAAGTAGATTCTCTCCTGAATTTATTTCTCCATAACAACACTTACCTTCTACTCAGTGTTGTTCCCGTCAAAGGAGTCTGCTTGGGACTTCGTAGTCTGAGCCTAGTGATCGTGCTGCAATTGGCAGCATTGTGGAAAGTGCACCATTTGAAACCCAGTGAATGCATTCTGTAGTTTTACTTGAATCATGATGCGATTAAATCTTCTTCCTTTTAACACTGTGAGCTTTGTAGGAAGAAACAAATTGCACAGTGATAAATCCAGTGAGCAGAGAGGATCTGAAATTGCATATCTGTTTTTAGCTAGAAATTGATGCACACACAGCAAAGTGAGCACATCTGGGGAAGAATTTGGTGGCAGTCTGATGCTCTTTCATATTGTCTTTTTGGATGCTCTGAACTGACCCAAATAAAATCCCCGACATGGTAGCAACTTGATAGATAGTGGCTCATCTGTTTCTGAGGAATGATCCTTCACTTCATCCACATTTGCATCTGTTTTGCTTGCTGATGGACATCGTAAGTGTTGGCATATACAACAGAGGTCACACCACTTGGAACTTGGAAAATCACTCAGGAACTTGTGTTCTTCCCATTTTATGCTTTTCAAAATCTACTTCAAACATTTGGAAAGTTTTCATAGCATTTTATCGCAGTTTAAAGTAAAATTTTTGTGCAGACACTTTTACGTCTGCCGTTTTCTAGGTACACCAAAATAGCACACATTTGTACTTTACAAGACATTAGTCAACAGTCATATCTGTTACAGCCTTGTTCTAAAGGAGAGTGACTCAGCAGACTCTGTCTACACCTTAGTGCTAGCAGCAGTATCATCTCACTGTCAGTCCAGAAAACATGTTACTTCAGCCACAGAACTGTTGTGTACTACCTGCAAAGTGAAGGGTAGATTATTGCGTCAATATTATAGTAAAACTTTGTTAAGACATTTTTAAAAATTCCAAGAAAATCTGACTTCTTAAGCAGGAAATATCTTAAAAGGGTAGGACCAAAAAATTCTATTTTTTAATTGTTTTTCAGCTTATTACATATGTATGCAGAATTTGTATAATTAGCAGCTGTGTTAACACATTCTAACCTGTATGTGACCATCTCACCGTTTTGTCTGTAACCTTTCATTCACAGTTTTATTTAAACACTTAACTATACTGTCACTGACTTCTCATCCACAAGTTCACATGTCATTCCAGATGTTTGCTTTTCCTTGAAATATTTATCAAGTGTGGATTGTTGTGCTGTTTTTTCAAAAACAGTTGCAGTATACATCTTCAGATTCCATACATTTGCTATTAGGTAGACTATAAGGGGTGGTCTTTAGTTCTAGTCACTTTCATTAACTCTGCAGTGTCTTGAATTTATTTTCTGGAATTGCTAATGTAATTTATCTCCACACGGTCAGCACAGATGTTTAAGTAAGTTGTCATGTGTGAGCACGCACGCACTTGGCATCAGACTGCTGCCCCCCCAGCAGGCTGGCTTCCACCTCCACATGGCTTACGAGCCTCACAGTAGAACTCCACACCAGCAAGGTGGAACCCAGGGTGGCATCAGTTACTGCGCCTACACTTCTTCAAATGTTACTGGCTGCCTGAGTTGCCTCCTAACTTCCCACCAATTGAAGCTTCCACATGTCTGTTGCCAAATAGAGGCTCATGTAGGTCACGGAACAGCTAGGATAGGCTTTCAGTCCCCCGATACAATCTTTTGGTCATCGTGACAGAGACCAAGTGGTGGGGACTGACTGACTGCAGTCTCTGCATCGTGGGAGAAATACTGCACATCCACGCCATGAGGTTGTTTCGTTCTGCTGTGTGAAACTTGTGGAAATGACCTTGGAGATTAACCTGTATGAACTGACCATGCCATTTGAACGCTGTATTTTGGAAACAGAATGAACGGAAACTGGGGCAATTGTTTAAGATTTTGATACAGAATATGTATTAAATAGGTAGAAAAAAATTGTTTCATCATCAAATTTTTTACCTCTTTGGCGGGAAGTTTTCTTATGTAGGGACATATTAAAAGACCAACGTGTAATGTTAATCAAATGGGAGAATTTTGGTGCTTTTTTATTCTGACTTCTTAGGCGGGAAAACGTCTTAACCAGGGATGTTTTAAATGAGTTTTACTGTACACGGATTGTTTATATTGGTATTTGAAGGAGGGGGGGAATCAGTTAATTGTCTTCTGTTATTGTGTAAGTTATTGAATGTGTGACATTTAACAGGCTTGAGAAGTTTTGGAAGACTGTAGGGGTATCAGAAGTATTAGTAAAGTTCACATTGATCCTGAAAGATTTTTTCTAATATTTTAATGTTTCTGTTATTGATGCTGTTGTCAGGCCTGCCAGACAAGAGACTGTACCCATCTGTGTCAGCAGTGTATGGGAATACTGAGGTCTCCATGGTGTATCTTGGACCTCCACTTGATGGGTAACAACAGTGTCAGCTAGAAAATAACAGTTCTGTGTTTGGGCAGCAGTGAAGAGAATGTACCCTGAATGTGATTAGATGCTGCACTGCTCCAACCATGTTATATTGCCTCCAGTTTTACACTGTGGGTGACCCATACTTAGTGTGAATTAGTCAGGGGTCCCTGTTCCATGCTACTGTCCTGTATCATCATTGCACACTGAATAATATCCCTGCAATTTTGCTGTGAATTGTTGGACATTGTCCATTGTTTATGACTGTCTCATTCAGTAAGGGATGGTCAGTGTCTTACAGTGATATTTTATTGTATATATTGTCAGAAAGTTTAGAAAAATGTTTACTGTTTTACTCTTGTGGATTAGAGAAGTAGATATTTAATATGATGTATTATTCTAGTGTGCAGTGCTGGTCATGATTGGGGCGTAACATCAAAGTGCAAATCAGGCTCACAGAGTGAGAGACAGTTTTCTTGATATTTGTACTACAACCAATTTTTACAGGTCATTAGTGATGTAGTGTCAGTTTTAATCATCATCATCTCATCAGGTGCCAACGGACGCATTTGTATCATTCTCGACTGTGTGACTGGATGTTCCTTTTTTTAAATTCTTCATCAAGGAGGGATCATATATTTATAACTGAATCTCCACTGGTGTGGATCGTCGTAATACCACTAATGCCTTGTATCGTTGGCTTTTTTTTTTAATAAAATGTATATTTATCTGTATAGGTGAAAGAACTGTAACTATGTGGTATTGCAGACTCAGCATTTTTCACTTGCAATGCCAAGACTTCTTGTTACCATATCCTCAAGTTTCAGTAATCTTTAATTTTAACCAGTCATTGTAAGGAATTGGAGATTGCATTGTTAATATCAATGTAATTGTAAGTTGCATATTTTATTTATTACTTGAAAAGGGCTTTTGTTCATTGCTGTCAGATGTTGTATGACCACACGTTTTTAATTTATTTACCTTAGGATGACAATGCAGCCTTCTTTTACCATGATTGTTTTACTGTGATAATACTTTATTTTTGTTATGTTTTTGTCTGTACAAATTCTTTTTTATATGCAAAGTGAAATGAACACTTAACAGTGTTAGTCATGTAAAATAAAATGGAAATTTTAAAGATTTAAATGAACATCATGATTCTATTATTGAAGTGTGTTTCTTTTATATTAACTCTGTGTTATGGTGTAACATTTATGTAAGGTCTGTGAGGAGACAGATAGCTCTTCCAAAATTGTAAAGTTGAAAGTCTCTGTAGATTGTTGTCACATGGATTTGCTTATCCAGAACTGTAGATGCACATGAATTGAGACCATGCATGGAAGTCACAATATGTCTGAGCTCAGGATATATTAATATTCTGTGGACTTCAGGTACTTGTTAAAGCAGCAGATATAAGTTTTAATTTGGCTTCATTTATTTCTGTTGTAATGCATTTACTGAACTAATATATTCTGTTGTAGGATATAGAACAATTTGTTTTGACAAAATATAATATAAGAAAGGTGTGCCATATGCAGTGGACGGTAGCAGTTATCACATTCACTCATAACTTTTAGGGTCTGCAGTATAATTGTTTCTCTACAAATATAGGCAGGGTACTGGTCAAATCAGTGTTGAGTCCTGTCACCAATATATCTCTGTCCCTTTCTGAGGTAACTGAAGCTGACATGAGCATCCTTCTTGAACACCACCATATAACTTGACATTTTTTGTGTGTCTGCAGTCATGCAGTTCAACTGTGTGTTGCGCTAAGAGCACATACACTTCATGAAGATTGTACAGATATGATGGAAGTGAACACTCTTGTGGATCATATATTCAACACCCAAACTGGAATCAAACACAGTACTGGTGTGCAATGTGAGCAGACATTTAAAATGTAACTTCTTAAAGTACTTGAGAATTTAGAGTATTCCTGTGATAAAATACAGTTACATTCTTCCTGTATCCTCCAAGAAATGTATGTAGGCCTATATATCTCCAGGAAAATTCTGACTGTGAAATCCATTTTTATCCTGGTTTTCATTCTTTATGATGACAAATGCTGGTACTGCATACCTTTGCATTCCACTGCAAGAACACAGTGTCTTTCTGACAGTTCCAAGCTTACTTGAAGGATCACAGCCAAACCGCAAACATTTTCAGAAATGAGAATTTTAAAAAAAGGAATACAAGATTTTAAGCCATAGTAAATATTCATCAGGTCTGGAAAATATGATATCTTACCGCACTCTAGAAAGGCAAAAATTCCTTTGATCATTATTGAATGTGTTCAAAAGTCACTTTTTTGGTTTGAAATTGCTTGAAAGTGCACATCAAATTTGTGCTCCAGTTTTTTATAATAATATGGGTTCTTATTTCACATGCAAAGAATCCCTTCTCTTGAACGTTGTAATGGAAAAGTTGCCTTTCCATTCTTGGGAGTAGTGGTGAATACTTGTATCAAGTGTTCACAACAACTACACCACCTTAAAGAAAACAAGATTGTACAATCAAATGCTTAATGATGATCAAAATTCAGCAAACTGGATATAGAAAAAAATACACATAAAATGCCTGTTTTGTGAGTGAAGTATATTAGAAATTGACACAAGTTTCTTCCTTGCTTGAATTTGTTATAAGGACCTGTTTTAATAAAAACAGGCATTGTGATGTATATGTACATAGTACAGGATTTTGCATCTTTGTCTGCTTGCCATTCCACTGATGCCTGAGTTGTATCATGGCACTGCCATTTTCATAGTATTCCATACTTATTTATTCATCAGCATTAAGCATAATGGGGATTTGTTGTGCTTCATGATGGAAAACATTAAAACATTTGTTCATTTACGTAAACATTCCCAGGCAGTTAACATGATTTTCTGGACTTCCTTTCTGATTCATCTAAACTGTGAATTATCAAGCAGTATGCAGAATTTGGTTGGAGAAGATTCTTACTGTTCTGTTTTCAAGGTAACACAATTATGCAAGTCTTACCTTCAGCTGAATAGGCTTAATGTGCATAGCCTCATCATTTTCAGATGAAACTGAAAAGTGGTGTGTAGATAGTTCACACATACTTTCATCAGCAAGTCACGTACTGATTATGCTGACTGCAGTTTTTTTAGACAACACAGCGAACATTCTCTGAGAACTGCTGATAATGAAAGAAAGCACTGTAGCATGCGTGAAATGTGACATATCTCCTTCATTGAGCTATGTTACCTCTCAAATCCTTCACAGCAGAACATATGTAACCGATCAACTGCTTTCACCATAAATTTTTTTTCTTGAGACAGTTTTATTAGACTTGTATCAGAAAGGGACATCCCACAGCCATTTATAATCGTAACTCCCCTCACCCTCCGGAAAAACATCAGACCTGTTGCAAAATGCTGCAAGGCACTAATAGTGCACTTTTTGTGGTGCAGATTGCCACCATAATGAGTATAAGTATTTTGTATATACTCCTGAAATATGCAATGATTGAAGCCTATGATGTGAGCTGACTCCTGTTTTAAAGAACAACAGAGATGACAATATGATTAAAATTCACCACTTTACCACACGGTACTTCTTGGGACACATTGTCTTGGACAATGATTTTTTCACAGATTTCTTCGCATTATAGCTTTTCCATGTAGATGTTGTGTGTTTGCAAATTCTTGAGTAACTTCAAAGTTTGTATGTAGTCTTGTCGTTTACGTGGACAGTTATAATTCTGAGGTGTTCTTAATGTTGCAAGTCTTATCTAACAGAACAAAATAAGACTCAGAGTGCTTGTAAACTTGAGTTTGTCACATATGTTCCCTGATACTTCACTGATTCTATGTTGAACTGTCATCTGTGATAAACTTAATGCCTATAAATTTAATGCTTCCTGGATGCATTTCATTTGCAAACCATTTTTAGACACTTTTTAATACGTGTCCACGTAATTCCTGCACTACAGAGAAACCTGCTTATGTGGCAGTTAAGTAGTAACGTTTGCGTTCTTGAAGAACATGGTTTGTTCTTAGGAACGCTGTTCTTTAATGCCTTAATCCTTTGCTCACTAGCTTTCCAATAGATTTCTCATATATTGTCTTGCATTGCTTAGAAAGTTGTATTCTTTTGGCGTAGCCACCATGTCACAACACATGACACATACTCATGTTGTGTTCATCATATTGGTACCATATTTATCAGTCCACCATTTTTAAACTGGCCATGTTCTTTTAACAATTTTTCCTTTTTCTTTTCTGTGTGGAGAAAAATGATATGGAATGATTGTCACCTTACATAAATATTGCAAAGTCTCACTTAACTTTTCTAACTGAATATCACCTCATAAGCTGAAATGGTCACTGCCATCACAGGTGAACTTAAACAGATGAATGAACAAATGTGCCACAGTCTATAAGGTGATAGTATACAGCTTGTATGATAGTAATGAACTGTCAAAGCATAAGTGGCACAGATCACATTTCAAGAATCATACACTGTTTAGTACAGACTGGTCAAAACAGCCACACATTACACACCACATGTAAACTTCACTGGTTCACTCTTTGTGTGAGTCACATTTGAGTACTTAAGTTACACCTTACATGGCATTTTTCTGTCAAAGAAAAAGCACGGTTTTGGTCCCTGCAAAGCTCTTTTTAACCTTTCAGCGACTGGGTTGGTATTTAAATTTGTATGCATTATTTACAAAAAAACATATTATTTGAACAGAAAAAGATAAAATTATGAAATAACACCATTCTGTGGAAAATAAAAAGAGATTATGCAGCATGTCTTTGAAATGCAGTAAACTTCCTTGTTGCCTAAAAATGTAAAATGAATTTATAGGGGTGTTCCTTATGTGCATTTACATATGTGAACGCAGATCAGTAAAGGTTAAACAAGCATGTAATTGACAAACATCAGCCAGGGTGCTTTCATTCTAATCCCCATTTTCATGTGTGTTTTGCATTGTTGCTTCTAGTTTTGCAGAGGTCAGTGTGGTGATGTCAGAACACGGGTAGTGATTACTGCATTTACTGATATTTACTATCTTCAACTTCTTGATGGCTTGTTTTCCCTGTATAGCCTCTTTTATAATCCCACATTCTCATTACTACCCATACCTGTTACAGAAAAGAAACAAATATTACTAGCTTTACAAAGCACCTAGTAATGGTGATGACTGTTCAGGTTTCATAACAGGGAATTTCTTTGTCTGTTGAACACCTGCTCAACAGCCTATACCGTGATATTAATGAACTAACTCCATGGAGCAGAGGCCTTCTTGAGAAGCTAACAATTTCTCAGCTAGTCAGGAAATTCCCCACATTTTATCAACCCAGAGGTTCATTACCGCATTCACAAGGGCCCGCCACCTGTCCCTATCCTGAGCATGATTTATTGGTTTAAAATTTAATGTGCATCCTAATTGAAACAGCACAAAAAATTGAAGATTATACACCAGTAAGACATAAAATTAATACAGTGTACTAATTTGAAAAATGGGCTTCTGCACATAAATTGGTGAGATAATGTGAACAGTTGATTGATTACTGACTTCCCTGCTGGGAAATATTACAGTGATTTCTGTATGATTACAGTATGTTTCCTATAATCTGGCACCAACAGGGTGCCAGATTATCAAATATTTCAGATTATCAGACAGTACATATACTGTGCATGATGTCAGGCTTCTGCCATGACATAAATGAGATCTTTGCTCTCCTGGGATGTTACGCAGCATAGGTTGGTAATTAATTACCACCATTTTGGGATACCATATCAGTCCCATCTTCAAGGGTCAAGCAGTCCAAGGTTTCAAATTGTCATAATGTGTTTTACAATTATTTTGTGTATGAAAACCATTGGGTAAAATTATCCAGATTGACATACATAGTTCTCAAGTTTCTTACGAAAATGGGTACGTGAATCCATATAGCAGAATTGGAGGACTTCTACTGACAGTGATGTCATAACAGGTGCATGAGGTCTTAAAAGAAGGATGGTGCAATTACACCTGCAATGGTACACATTTCATCTATACTAGCTGCAGTAAATGCATGGGACATGCAAGATCTGCTGGTGGCTGCAGATTGTGAGCAGTAACGACAATTTTACATTTAAACACATTATACTTAAGTAGCATGGTTCACAGAACTTGTATTTATACATACCCAGAAGTCAGCACATCAGGTTTAGCAATCTTAGCAGCTGAGACGGGTCTTCTGGGACATTCTGTCATGGTCCTAATGTTATGCCTGAATGCTTCATCACTCTATTGCATTATACTTCCACTTTCAGTGTTATTGAAGGACGCTTACTAGTCTCACATACACACACACACACACACACACACACACAGAGAATATTATCATTTGAATTTTGTGGACACCAATGTTACAGGTTGATGGATTATGTAAAGGGGACTAAAACTGTCACCATTTTTTGTGGGATTATTTGAAGGCCTGTCCACTTGCAGGTGTGGATGTGACTCTTAATGATATGTTGCAGCCTGTTAGGGGCTGATCCAGTAGGTGTACTGTAATAGAAAAGAAATGGTATCTTCTCTAGTCAAGTTCATGTAGTCAGCTTACATTCATTTTGCGTTTTAAAAAATTATTTTAGTTTAAATGAATGCATCAGTTACAAATATACTTTATATATAAACATGGTGTTGTGTTAAGCAGCATAGTTGAAATGAGTATTTTATATTCATAAGCCAGACATACCAAAAATCACTAATTTGGTAACCCAGTTTAAATGAACCTGTATCATTCAACTTCTTTTTTATACAATATATTTACATAATAAATTACATTTAAAGATGAAAAATGAAAACATATTTAAGAATGTGATAACTAAAAATAGTAGTATGTGTGGGATTAAACACAAAACATATACATTATATATATATTACATATACATTATGTATACATTACATATACATAACATATACATTACCGTGAATAAGATACTACTGATCTCCTACATGAATAAAATCTAAGTTTAACAAAGGTTGCATTTTGTTTCAAGTCTGTAACCAGTGGGGCTGTTTCAAACTTGCATAACTGTATTGAGAAAAGGTAGTTAACACATTTGCCATTGTAACTGTGATATTACAATTTTTGTAAGTAAGTCCCACAGTCAAGAACCATAATGACAGGTTTTGGATGCAATTTTGTGTTTGAGGTGAGAAATGGCTGGGATACAGTGCTTCTGCAAGCTTCATGACCTGTGCCTATGTCTTAATATACATGCTGCACAATAGTATGTCAAACATAAGAATTTTATGTTTGCTGTATTTCCACTTGTAGGCCTCAAGAGATGGGGCTTAACACTTTCATTCTAGATATCACATATGTGAAGTACCAGCATTTTATGAACTTGGGCACTTGCATTAAAGTTTTCTTTAATATTCCCTTGCATGCTACAGTCTGGAGCAATGCAAAACCATGTTGACTGAGAAACCTTAATACACATTGTGATCTTGATACTGCTAGCTACATTACTTGTTGAAACTGTTTCATTTGGTCTGCCATGAAAATTGTCAAGATCAAAATGTGTCTTCATGTTCAGTAGTGCAGGAGTGGTTAATCTCCAGCAAAAGAGGAAGTTGAATAGTAAACTGTTGTTTACTCCACCAAATCATGTTCTTTACTTATTCCTGTGTCTCTGCTATTTTAAAAGTGGATGGTATGATTATTGCAGTGTACTATAATTAATGCACTGAATGAAGTGACACTTTTTCTGTATGCCATAACAGAAGTAAAGTACATCTTGCTATTTTACCAAGGATCAGAGTTTTATACGTAAAATATGATTTCCATTAATAATTGTGAATTTTCATGACTGTTATCAATATGGTAAATATATTCTGTACTAATTTCTGTTGTTATTCTGGGGTTGCTAGAAAATATACAAATAAAATACGCCCTTTTGAATTGTACATGAATAATATATGCTCAGTGTCTCTGAGCATTATTATTTGTATTGCTTAATTTGAAGAGATTCTTTTGACATGATCATTTTTGTTATAATTTATGCAATAATTTTCTTATACTGACTAAGGTGTAAGTGTTATGTTTAAATATGAAAGAAGTATGCAGTGTTAGGTGCAATATACAGCCACTTGCAATAGCCAAGTGACTCAAAATATCACCTAACTTTATTACAGTAGGCTACCACCTATTGAAGTGGCACCTGTTTCTGAATGGGAAGCACACACTTTCTGCTGGAAGAATTACTGTATTTACCCAAATATAAAGCAACCCCCTCTCCCCCTTCCCATTCTTCAGTTTTCAGGATAAGTATCTGTATAGAATGTGTTGGACTTCAAGTGCAATTATAAGGTAACCACCAACTTCTCAGACAGTGATTTAGAAACTTTGGTTTATACTGGGTAAACACAGTCATTTCTTACAGTAGGTATCAAAGCATTTTAGTACTGAAGGAGTACTTTTGTTTCTGAAGGTGTCTCCAGGAATATGAACTTAGAGTCATGTTCAGTAAATTCTGCCATTTACAACAGAGTAAGCCACACTTCTTTAATCTTTTGCATTTTGGAGCAGTGATTCCATGCTTGTAGATTATTGTGCTTTGCAGTGGACATGCTGTCATTTTATTTTATTTAGAGTTTATGTAATTTCAGCAGTGGTGCACTGAAGGAGCTTTCCATAGGGGCAATTCAACAGCTTTCCAGATGTGGTTCTTGTTCATGCTTCAGGTTTTCTGCAGTATGATGCTGTGTCAGTGTTTCTTGATATTTTGAAGGCACTGTGTTTATTTGAAATGTTCTGAAACACACAGCATCACATCCCAGAAGATGTGAATCCTCAACAAAACCACTGTGGAAACCTCAGTCTTGCATGGTCCTTATACCTTTAGTTCTTACTTTTTCATGCAGCAGAATGTGCAATAAGGCATGTGACTGCCAAGAACTATTTTTGATTCACTCAGGCATGAAAGCTAAACTCATTGTCATGGATTCTGCACATCGTAAGAAATATTACTTATATCTAACAGACACAAATAGTGGTATATATTGGTTTTTCTTTTGTTCATTTTAACATTTAAATACACAGAGAGACTGCCTTAGGAAGAAATCAATAAACATAGTTTCACTTTCATACATTTACATTGTGTTTCTTGGTAAACTGTGGCATACAGAGGTGGGATGGCCAACTGAATGCTGCATGGCATTTTTGTAATCCTTACACTGTGCATCAGGTCTGTGGTGTCAAGTGCTAAACCAAACGCAAACTAAATTAAAATGCATATGCATGTAACTTATACAAAGAAATAGTGTGACAACATACTGCAGCTACTTCAGATCAAAATTAGTGACGTGATGAAAAATATATTTTGGTATGTTTATATGTGAGGGTTTAAAAAAGATAGTGAAACAGTTTTTTGCTTTATGTTTCGAAGTCCACATGCCTGATAACTAAATTATTACTCTGAAGACTTTTCATCTTTTAATGGAAATTTTGAACTTGCATCAGCTTTTGAGTTTTATTAAGAACTTCCCAAAACAGGAAGTCGAAGAATTATGAATTTCTGTATAGCACCAACAGTTCTGACCCCAGTACAGTTTGATGTCACAGTATGCAAATTTAAATGTAGTTGTTTGACACAGAATAATATTTTTTGTCTTTTGAATGAACAAACTTTTTTCTTGCCCTCTCCCTATTTTGAACCCTACTAGTGAATTGCATGTGTCTGTTTTCATACCTCCCATTCCAGCTACAGACATAAATATTATACAGTTACATGACTAACTGGATATGAGCATCATTCCATTGGTGTGACCCATATCTCAGTACTGTTCACTCACTGCTACCAACTGATTGATGACCATGGAAATGTGTGAGTTTGGAATAGCATATACTGTCAAAGGGTCAGAAGGTTTGTGTGATAAAAAATTTGTAAACAAATATGCAACTTCCATAAAGGAAAGTGAAAAACAGGTAACTAAATAATACATTTAGGTCACTCAAAAGTCAGTGTGTGAAATGTGTGACGTTATAAACTCAGAAACATAAAAAAATGCATCGTGCCGTTAAGAAGCAGTACTGGTTGGAACACTAATCAACCTGATGCTGTAAGATGTCTGTATACTGTTCTTGCATGCCTTGGTTTAGCTTGCAGTACAGAATTTTTAAATTTCCACATAGTCACTACAATTAATGGTACACAGTGACAAGTACTTATGACTTGGACATATTATATTTCATGAGCAGTCTCGTGATGTCCATAACACAGTCACATTCAGTTTATCAGTGTGCTGTCTTTCAGGCTTGGGTAAAGAGCTAGAGCCCTTTTGTACACTGATGCAATTTACTTATATCCAAAGTCTCTTGCAACATTAATGATCTTGAATGGATAAATGTAACTGAAGCTTATGTTGGTTGGTCATCTCTGCCATATTCACCTAGATGGCAGTACAGCATCCTTAGTTGATAAGTTATTACCACATCCTATTGAAGACTAGTCTATTTTGTAACTGTCAAGACATAGGCAAAAGGCCTGTGTGTAGCTTTATCCTATAGAATTCTAGTTTCATATTAAGTCATGAATTTACCACTAGTACAAATGTAAACTGAAGTATTTTAGATGTATTATTTTTAAAACAAACATTTTTCAACTTAAAACTGAAGTAATTACGGTAGGCATACTTGTTCTTCCTTTTTGTGAATATCTAAAGGACATTTTACGTTTTTTGACAAGAAAATATAAAAAATGAATACAAAACTGAAACTGTTTTATAACATAGTATAAGGATGAATTCAGATTTTTAATTTTTAGAGGTGTGTTGATTATGACCAGAGTGGGCAAATCTTCACCCATGTCTTCTATTTACTTGAGGGAATAAAACTGTACTATACAGATCCAGATACATATTTATAGTACTGTATCTATTTGTATTAAAATCATAGTGACATTTTGGTTATATCTTGTGATACAAATAACACCTTTTATTGTTTACTTTTTGATTTCTGTTGACATGGCACCTGAACTGTAGGCGTTGAGTGTAGACCTTTCAGTTTCCTCATTTGCAGATTTATTTGTAACCAACTACTGCACACTTGTTTTACATCTCCTACATGTTTCGGCTGAAACTATTCAGCCATTATCAGGGAGACCTGTTTTACAGACTGAAGCAGCACGTAACTTGTCACTGAATGGTAAAAATATATACACATGTTATAATAGTAATCACTATTGTGTAGTTCACATATGCTAAAATCAGTGTTGATACATAAAATCCTTTTTGAGCATAAAATATATAAAATCTAAAATATAATCTGAATGGTAATAATAAGCAAAGTTGAAACACAAAAAATGCAGAAAGAGATTATATTATAGATTTTATATATTTTATGCTCAAAAGGATTTTGTGTATGAACACTGACTTTAGTGTACGTGAACTATACAATAGTGATTACAATTACAAGAGACATGTATACATTTTTACCATTCAGTGACAAGTTACGTGCTGCTTCTTCGTGTAAAAGAGGTCTCCATGATGACGGTTCAATAGTTTCAGCCGAAACATGTAGATGTAAAACAAGTGTGCAGTAGTTTGTCACAAATAAATCTGTATATATAAAACAACTGCACGGAAAATGTACAATACTAAAAAAATTCATTTGCATTTGTATTTTTTAAATTATTTCTATTCCAACTTGGAAGAAATAACCGTTCACAGAATGATATTTTCCATCAGCATGAGCATATTACTTGATGGAGTCAGCTGTTTGTATGGGTGGCCTTGGAACTAAATTGGGAATAGAATGTTTGGCATATTACTTGATGCAGTCTGCTGTTTGTGTGGGTGGCCTTGGAATTAAAATTGGAATAAAATGCATGGCATACAACAGGGTGGGAATCTGTTGTGTTCTATGTGGTTTCTATGAGTGAAAGACAGAAAGAATGTTTTCCGTACTGGAAATGTGGGTGGAAGAGTAAAATGCAAAGACGTGACAGTTCAGCCGTGGCTAATTGCCAGGGGTCCTCAGAACATTGGTTTATTTGCCATTCAACCACCTGACACGGCTGCTAGCCTGTGAATATTTTATTGAATTGCAAGCAAATTTGTGATGCATAGAAGTGCCATCCAGATTCATGTAGTCCATATCCTGCATTGTTGGAAATTTTGCACATATGTAACATTTTAACATCATTTTCAAATATCTTGGGCAGTTATACTTTAATGGTACAGATACCCCCAACTTCACAACTAAAAATTACTGCTGAAGCAAGTGATGATCTTAGCAAGTGGTCCATTAGTCTGATTCTGAAGTTTTGATCAGTGTTGCATTTAGTTTAGAAACTTTACTGAGGGTAGTTCTTCACTTGTAAGAAGGACTAGCTTAACTTGATACTGTCACTGTGGACAGGGAGACTTGGGGGTAAATGTCATTAACACTGATTTCACTTACCTGTTTCACATGCAATTTTGGACACAAAGAAATGTGTACATCCTTTTTGCAGATATGCATTTAAATTAATTTATAATCATCCCTACTTATAGAGACTTCTCACCATAGGTATTGAGAAATGAGCACTAATGAGGGTCAGATGGTATCTGTGAGACAGCATGAGAAACTAAGATATTGGGGATATTTTCAAGATAAAATTATAAACACTGTACACAAAGACAATGGTGTCCTGCAACACCCCAGAAGACGAAGTTCATTCAAGCCAAAGAGATGCTTTCCTCATACTGTATGACTGTCAACAATATGTAGCCTTAAAATGTTCTGCTTTGTGACTATATTTGAACACTGTCTGTGCAAATGTTGGTGGGATACCTTGCTGTCTGTTTCCAATGATAACTTGAGAAGAGCAGTTTCTGATGTGGATAGAAGTTCATCCCATCATGCACCAATTGTTTCACACTAGCAGATATACCTGGCACCAAGAAACAACATGGCACAATTTTACGCATCCTGTCCATCTGTTGATGAAACTTTAAAAGCAGTTTCACATCTTGCCTGCAGACAGATTTACAGCTGTAACTCACTGTGCAATATGTATAATATGTTGCTTTCTCAAGCATGGTGCACATGCAAAATTTCTTCTTCGCCTATGTGTTTCATTTGTAGAATTACCCCAACACACCACACGAAACACAAGAAATTTTAAACCCATCAACAGCCCCCACAATGCGAATGTGTGAAACATCAGCCCAGACTGTGATACATATCAGTCTCTGAGAATTAGAAATGTTTCTTTATAACATTGAAGAATAACAAGGATGGGAAAACTTAAGAATGGCACTTATATTTAAGGAATGGTAACAGTTTCTCTACACTTTTAGTAGTTTACTTAGTAACTAAAATATATATAATATTGAACTTGGCATAAACTTTAAGCACACCACAGCACATAAATTTATTCACTAGTAAATGAACTGAGAATATATATGCAACTAAAGAAAAGCAGTGAAAGCAAGGTTCCTGTCAGGTTCAACACTAGCGCAGAGCTGAAATAACAATGTTCACAATAATAATAATAATATTCACTGTGCATTAAAAATATCAACCCATCCATCTGGTACAGAATAGTGGCCTGAAAGGACATTAATATGGTCAAGCTACTGAAGTGGGTCTGGCCATCATCAACTTAAGGTAACCACACATGGCAGTCATCAGATGAACCATCTATCAATCTTGCATGCAAGTAAAAACTACTAACAGTTCTGAAATTGCTTGTGAAGCTTCAAGCCTCCATTTCTGGGGTGGCTGCACCAGTGTGGGGAAAATCATGAAGGGTGTTGGCTTTATGTGGACGAAAAGTAGAAATTAAGCTTCTTTCTGGTCATCATTCAGCAGAGGAGGTACAAATTTAGCAGCCATCTGCCTATTTAAATCTTGGGTTAAAATGTATTTTCAGTACCATACAATATGCCTAGAATGTTATGTACATTGTTAATTGTATGTCATCTGTCCTCATGGATCACTTGACATACTTCTTCCAGATTTCCATCAGTTTCACTTGATGACAGGCAACCTGAATATTTGAAATCCTCAACCAAAGTCGGGCTACTCTGAAACATGAATCAGCTGGCATCTTTTCATTTTCCCATATTATAGTTATCAGATTTGCAGTGCAGTTTAGTACAATGAATTTTCATTGTGGAAAACTGTATAAGAAATCACAAGGAAAGTGATGTATGAAATTTAGAATGCAGTTTCCCAGTGTTCCAGTTCCTTCAAAATCAAGCATGTCCGACAATTGAAGGAGGTCATTCCTAACACCTACTGTAAGGCGTGGTAAGTTATATTATATGGGGAAATGTATGGCTGTTAATCTTGCCATTCACCTGGGTTCAGCTTTCAATTAAACTCCCTGTACTGGATGCCATACACTTGTATTCAGACTCAACAGACATAATCAAAAAATAACTGAAGTAATATCTTAATGGTTATTTGGTCACCTATGCATATCTGACAACATGCAATAAACATTCTATCTTTCTTTCAATTAGTCTACATATGTAATAACAAATTTGACTGAAATTCAACAGTTTCTGAGGTGAAACATGGAAAGATGGATGGGACTGATCCCCAATCATGCACTGAAGTTATGCACTTGTGTAATAACGGGAGGGAGGGAGGGGGTTGGAAACAATGTCTTCTTTCATATAGACATCAGGATACACATTAAACAATACAGAAAAATCTGAATCTTTTATACAGTTTGGTTGTAGTAAATGGTTCCATTCCTTTGAAAACAAATTAAAAATCTACAAAGTCACCATTAATTCTAACGCATACATCAGACTAGTATTTATTTGCACAAAATTCACTATACAAACACTTCACTGTTTGTGAGTGTACTGAGCTATGAAATTCTGCAAGGCTCTTCCTGACCAATGTCATTATCGTTGTGAGAACCTGTTGCAAACTGTCCACCCTGCAGGACGTTGTTGACAACTGCTCTGGCCAAATAGCCTGTTGTCATGGAGTAGTGTGTGGAGAAAAATGGAGTCAAATCTTCCTGGTTCTCTATCTTGTTATCCTGTAAATTGCAAGCTTCATGTTGTAATTGTGGTTCATACTTTAATGTACATTTCAGTAACCAGCAACATGCTTCATCTTGTTCCTAATCCACAGATATGGCTCACAGACATGTAGAGCAAAACAAGCACCACCAGGGGGCAGTGAGACAATTCGTATCTTTTGTTAATCTAAAAATTTGTCAGAACATGTCACACCAACAAGACAGCATGAAAAAGAGATTAATATTTTCCCCTGCAGGGGAAATATTCCTTAAAAACATTCATTCACATTACTCTGCATGGGATGACCATTACAGAAATCACAACAATTAAGACACTGATTAAAACTGATTTAAAAGATACTATGAATTTCATTAAACAAGACTTACTGAAGAGTCCCCCCTGTCCCCAACAAATAAAGTTCTAGATATTCAAATCCACCTTACAAGGATTTTTTTTACAGGAAATCAGGAAGATTTAAAGCACTACATGGGGCTTTTATTGGACTGATACAAACAAAAACTGAATTTCCTGCATGTCTTTTAGTGTAAACCCACAGCAGCAAATTTCGCCATTTCTGATGATGAAACAGGCAGCTTCAATCTTCATAATATGCCTTTATTTTATTGAGTTGATGTCAAGAACACACAAAACTGAGTGCCACAAGACAGACCTCTGTGCCATAAAAAATTAAATTATGATTTCAAGCTTGCCTGGAAACTACACACAATGATGTCTTATCATGTGATCAGCTGTACGACCATGCAATTCATGTTCAACACTTCTGTGGCTATATGTTGCACTTCTAACCACAGTACACTCTTGGAGCTCGACATCCTTTTCCTTGTGTTGACCACCAGGGGAACAGTGGACACAGTCAGGTGGTCAGTCTTGTTTGATCTGGGAGTTCGGGAATGCCTCCTCTCTGATGGCCCTACCTTGTTAATGCATGACGGTGGTCACATACCATGAACAGTTAAGGTTGGATTCTGTACCTTGACTGAAGGTCCTAGGAAGCAGCTGGATGTCAAGGACCTCCTTCACTGTACAGTCAATGTAATCTCTCATTCTAGCCAGCAACTTGGTGTCACTGCAGTTTATTTGGCAGTCTGCCTTGATGCTGTTCTCAGACACCACTGACTTGTGTGGTTGGAATAGTTGCATGCATCATGCATTTCCTCACACCTTATCTTGATGGTGTGACCCCTGTCCAAGGTACACCTTGCTACATTTACCTGGTATACTGGATGTGCCAGGAACCCTAAAGCCTTACAACCAGGTAAGTGCAAGATCTTGGCCATACGGTCCCAGCCACCAACTTTCTTCAGTGAGGTAGGGCCACCAGAAAGCACAGGAGAAAACAGCTAGTGAAAACTCCTATCACAGAATGCCCACATTAAACAATGTGAACTGTCACAACTGACCACATTACTCCACTCCCTGTTCCCCAGGTGGTCTACACCAAGCATAAATAAAACATGCACTCACAGGACTCATCACATCCACACCTGATGATGGACACAGATACAGTGTCTGAACTGTGTGACATGAAAGCTACATTCACACGACTGATAATCTGACATGACATCATTACAAGTCTGAAATAGTTGAAAATCAATTGTTCTGCATGGTAGTGCCATCTTGCAACACATATACGAATTGTATACAACAGAAAGTGCTCTCCAAATACGAGTTAGATTGAATTATGACAGGGAATGGCACAATCTGCCTCACTGATGCACTGGCAGAGAGAAAGACTTACCTTGCAGTACATCAGGAAGGCTTCGTTCACTAAGTGATCCAGGTCCAGTTGATTCCGGAAGGTTAGTTCAGGGTTTCTAGTCAGTATTGTTGAAACGATACATAATAACTAAAAAGAAGACAACAAAATGATACTTCAGCTTTCTCATCCTTCCTTACTTAATGAAGCAAAGCACATCTTGGAAATACAGCAGTTACTTGTCAGACATGATATCCCACCCATTTATGGAATCTGAGAGTTCATTACTGTGTTCACAAGGGCCTGACATGGGTCTCTATTCTCAGCCAGCTGCTGCTAGCCCAGAATTTCGTACCCTGGTTCTTCTAAGCAGCCCCTTCCCTTTAGTCTTCCAACCGAAACTGTGTACGTACTTGTACACTACATGCCATATCCACACACCCGCCTTATCCTCTTTGCTCAGATCTTCCAAAGGATCCATCCAAGTCTGAGGCCCTTACATTTTGCAAAATAGTGTACTGCATTAGTTTCTTTACAGTAAGACGTTGTCACCCATCTGCCAAATCCTCTTGATGGATGACCACCCCTTGCCCATGCCTGCTTATTCAATACATTCACAGCTACCTGCCATATGTGGAGGCCCCAACCTGAGGATGTGCCATGCCATGACTGGACTCTCTTAACACTGGTCCTCTTTTGACAGTGAACTCCAACTGAGAATGGACTTCATCACTACAGATTTATCTTTCAAGATTTTAATTTGACAGATTCAAGGGAGGATCTATACACAGTGAAACCCTGTTAAGAAAATTTTGAAAAGTCCAAGAAAATCCTACTTCTTAAGCGGGGAATTTCTTAAACGGGTAATTTTATTGAAATGGGAGAATTTTGGCGCTTTTTTATCCTAACTTCTTAAGCAGGAAATTTTCTTAACTGGGGTTTTCTTAAGCGAGTTTCACTGTAAATCCACCCCAAAGTAATAAGCACAGTATAACAGTCAACAGAAACCAACATATGGCATACTGTTTGAAAATATTTCAATTAAGACCAAGTGTCATGGGTACATTTCTTCAGGAATAATCATTCTTCATTATATTGCACAAGGTTACGTGGCTAACGTTGCCCATGCAACATTAATCAGGGTATTCTGCATAAGGTGTACCACGCCACAAGATGTTATTTTATGAGCCATTTTGAGTAAAAAATGCTGTATCAATATATGCCCAATCATACACTATTATGTTGCTCTGAGCAACATGGATATAGCCAAAAATTTTACAATACACATATTTTGATATACTGTACAATAATAAGAAAGTTGTGTGTCAGATAACACAACAGAAGAGGGAGAGCTATTAAATCTTAAGCTACTGTACCACATTTGTCCAATCACATCACAAAACAAACTCAGAAATTAAGTCTTACCATACTGTATGTGTAATGTCAAAAGAAAACTGTGTGTCAGACAATACCACAAAAGAAAGACACCAGTTGTCAGTTACGTTCGTGGGTTAGCTACGTTTGATTATACAGTTATGTTACAACACGGAAGAAAATGCCACTTTTGATTAGATATCAAAGGGTGTATATTTTCAGTTATGTCACACTGATTACTCTTCAAAGTTATCTTGACTGTTCTGTATGCATAATTCTGCATGTCGCAACAAAGAATATATTTCAGTGGATTCCATGAATCACTATAATAGTTCTGTCTGCGATATTTGCCAGTAGACCATGTAATTCACACACCTGCAGAAGTAGTCAAGGGGCATGAGATCTAGTGACCTCGTAATTGCATAAACTAATGCAACTAACTTAGTAACATAGCTAAATTTTGTTTTTTTTTTTGGTCTGGTATTATCTGATATGTAATTTCCTTCTTGAGGTGCATACAGTAGGGTTTTGTTTGTAGTGTTAAGAGACACATTGTACAGCACACAGCGAATTAATGGATATCTTTCTTTTGTGCTATTACCTGACAGATAACTTTATTTTTATGTGTACAGTATAGTAAAACATGTGTATTTTACAGTTTTCAGTTACAGCAATATGCATACATGAAAATGCTCACAGTGGTGCAATGGTTGATAATCAGGCATATGTTGATATAGCATGTTTTACTCAAAATTACATCCTGAAGTTTGGTACACCTTCTGTGCAAACACTCTATATACTGCACTGGGAGCTATTGGAACATACGCATTTTAGATAATGCCCACGGTTTATTAAACCACAATGTTTCATAAACTGGATCTGTGTCCATCTTCAGATAGACAGGTGAGATACGGATTCTATACTGTTGGGCCTGTTGCTAGTAAATTCCCCAAAACTGTATGTTTTTAATAAACCCATGCAATGGAAAATCAAGTTTATTACAATATACAACCATCATAATCCTTCAGACTGTTGCAAGACCCTTCATACAGTCAGGGTCTCTGCTTGATGATTTTCATACAACTCTACCATTATAATTTCATGCACATGCTTCATCCCAAGTATCAGTTTGAAAATATCTTCTCTCTTTACTTTTTTTTATATCTAACAAAATTTTTATGCGACATGTGGGAATTGATCAAATACATTCTCTAGGTTAGTGAACTCACTAGATGACCTGCCTTTTACTCTCAATGGCCCTGGAAATGAACAGAGGAAATCAGTTTTAGTTATGTACTGGTCCACTTGAAGGGTAATGCACCTTAAATTTCAAGTTGAAATCTTATCTCAGGAGCAGAAAGTTCTCTCTGGTCATATGTTGAAGGTGTAGACAGGGATGTTCAGGCACAGAATTTACAGAAAAAAATACTACTGCAGCCACGGGAGCTGTGACAGCATAGCTGGCAGTAACTAGGCCATGGGCTGCGTGATCAGTGCATCACAGTTCAATTCCTGACACAGGCAAGAGATACTGTCTTTTCCAAAGTGTCCAGAGAAGTTCTGGGGCCCACCCAACCTTCCATTCAGTGAGTACTAGAGGCTCTTTTCTCAGGTGAAAAAGTGGCAAAGGATTGAAGCTGACCATTCACTGCCATCTAGTGTAGAAGTTAAGAATGATTGCAGCTATACGTCCATTCCCCCATATGCCTTAGGGCATGCAGAGGACCAGTTTTACCTAATTTTACCTTACAACAGTGGTCAGCAAAACTCTTCACTATAGCAATTGTATCAGATCTATACACTCTCATCTCCTTCACAATGGTTCTGGGATAAAATAATTTTCACTTCTTGGATGAACATATGCCTACTTTGTGGTGTAAATTCAAGAGGCTGAAGAACATAAAATACAAACGCAGGACCAGATTCAAATGTACATCTACACACTTGGGTAATCTGCTTCAACTTGCTGTTTTAAAGCAATTGGCAGACATAATTTTTCAGAAAAGAAAGATACATTCCGATCACCAATGTAAATGTAAAATTTATGCCACATTTAATAAAATAAAAGTTATAATACCTTTCTTTTAGTAATGGAGTTTTACTGTATATTAAATGGTCTGTTAATTGGTTTCTTTTATTATAAGACTGTTACCTTGTCATAGTACCTCCATCATAAAAGGATACGAAGAAAATATTTAGCCAATATGAAACCTGAGTTCTATTTACACTTTATATAAATTTCCACAGTGTCCTTACTTAATGTGGCCAATACCATTAGTCCCTTCACAGACCACCTTGCAGAAGGAAGTGCATTGATTCCCATGAGTCAGGGTCCACACACTTTATTCCGATGTACTGCAGTTACTACTCAGTTTTTACATACTACATTTCAAAACCCTGTGGTAAGTTTTATGGAAAAGTGCTGCAGTTAATATTAGGTTTTTCCTCACCACAGTTTAAGAAGGTGCTGAAAATCATTTTGTTTGGCCTGCAATCATGCATTATACTTAACATGTTGTTTATTGCACATAGTGCTGCTACTGAAACTGAAGACACTACAACCTGAAGGCGTTTTTACATCATCTTTAGTGCAAGGATTATTACTATACACTTTACCCTGTAATGTGCCCCAAATGTAAAAACTGCACAGCTTCTGGTCTGGTGAATGAGGAAGCCATGATTCCCTCTAAAGTAGGACTTCTGGTGTTCAGAAAGTGATGTCAGAATGTGTAACATATCACTGTAAATTTAAGGTTTCAGGGAAAAAATGAGCCCAAGAATCCTCGTTGTCCTCAGTGTATTAATGCAGGATGGCACTACTGTGGAGGGATAACAAAATTAACAAAACAGGCTTAACAAAATTCATCTGGTAAGTACTGTGTTTTATTTGATCTGTCTGAGAACTTCTTGAACAGACTTTGCATTCCTCAAATAAATCTTAATGTTGCTATGTGCTGTCTTAACCCTTCTCATGCTGCAAAAATGAAATGAAATTCTTTAGTTCTGTTCATTCCTTTGTCAGAACTTAAATTTACTGAATGTCAATTTTTTTATCATAGCCATCAACTAGAGTAAAAAGCTGACCCCTGGCAGCCATTATCATTCAAAAGAACCAAAATGCAAGCACTGTAAATGAATGACAGACTGCAGAACATATCGCATACAACACTGAGAGACACAAAAGTGATCATGGAATATACCAGAAATGACAGGTATGCCTATGGTACACACACTTAATGTGCTTACTTCTACAACAGTCTGCCTATATTCTGGCTTCTGGATGTGGTTCAACATCTCTTCAACCAGCAATGCGAAATTCAGTTCTGACTGTGTCATGTTGGACAGAGTTGGATTCTGTGGAAGGTAGCTCCCCTGAACTGTAACCCCTTGTGGTGTGCGCGACATAACATCCCACACCTGGACATAGAAGTGAATTGGAACACGACACAAACAGCCTTCCAGCCGTCGTCGCTGTAGTGGAGTTAAGCTGAAATATACCAGGAAATGTATAGCATCATGACTGAAAACAAAATAACAGTACAGCAGAACCAACTCATACATGGGTTTGGGAATCATGGTTTAATTTACTTGTGGAAGAATTATCGTGGCAGCCCTCACGCATCATAATGTAGTTCTCTCACTTACTTGCAGTTACAATTCTGTAATAATTCACAACTGGTGACACCTGCCTGCCTGTCTCACTCAACAGCTACCTAGATATTATACAGTAAGGAACACACTTCCAACTGTACTCAATTTTTAAAACTAATTCTTGTCCTCATGTTTTAATTAGGTCTGGCAAGAGTGAAGCACATGCTGGGAATAGTCTCGGCATAAAGGGAAATGTAAAGGGATGTCTTTGTTAGAGAAAGTGGAGTGTTGGATAAGATAAACATGGGAATGAGAACTTATACTGCTGAATGCCCTTATGGTGTAAATGAATTGCAGATACATTCCATCAAGAGAAATGAAGACCAATCAGGGGAAGTGTTAATGCTAGTGCTTCATCAAGTGCAAAAATGTCCTGTGTAAGTGGTTGTTATGCCTTACTTGAAAAGTGGAAATAACCTTGCACACATGGCTGGAAGATGGTGATGGAAGCTGTCATGGTACCTAACAAGGAGGTGCTTGAGGACAAACAGAAGGTGGCCAAGCAATCAAAGATTGCCTCTTTCTTCACTAAGTGTTCAGTGTCCCTCCATCATGCACTCTATGTCAAACACCATGAAAACTTCCTGTCAGGAGCACTGACATCATTCCAATACATGCCAACATAATGTCTGCATGTTTGTTAATCATTAAGTTACACAGTATCCAGTTTCATGGACCTTCAGCCCCTAGTCCCACCTTTACCACAAGGTATTAAGGTCAGGCACTGCAGTTTTACCATCTGCAAGATTTTTCAAGAATGTAACCCCCACCAACAGCAAGGCATTACTACAGTGGTTTTCAAATTGTAGTACGCAGATGGTAACCTAGTGGTACACGAAGATATTAAGGCATTATTTTTTTAATAATTAAATTTTAGAAATGTTAATTGCATTATTAAAATTGTCTTAAATGTGCTGAAATGTAAAGAATAACTTTTATAAAGTGTACACCAAAATACCATTTCATTGTTCAAGTCTAATTGCGACTGACAGCCAAATAGTGTAGCATGTATATAGACATCAAACAGCGTATCAGACCATAGGATTTAGGGATCCTAGAGGGCCACTACTGAGGGACAGGTTTGCAGAGGTGGATGCAGCACAATACAGAGTCATGAACCCTTGCAAACTGACAAATCTGCAAAATCTGGTTGCAATGCTTTGAGGGTGGAATTTGAAGCAGGAGGAAGTAAATATTTTGTGAGGGAGACAAACCTGAATCTACGAACTACTCCAAATTCTGATTGGGTGCAGCGGCAAAGAATAGAGCACTGTTTTCCAAGGGATTTGAATGCCAGCTGGAAATGCAATAAGCCTGTGCACTGGCTCAGCAGTGTGATCATTTTGTCATCTGAACTACTTGAACTCAAGAATTTTTCTTGTGAATTACTGACATTTTCTGTGAGTTTTCTTCCTCTGTGTTGTTGCAGTTCAGTACCAATAAATGCAGAACAGCTTTGGTAGTGTGGTTTACCTCTGCTACTCACATATATCCTAGTGTGAGCACAAGTGTGGTCTCAATAGTTGGAACTTGGAAATTAATGCATTGTGTACTGTTTTAATTTCTTTCATTACTGCAATTCAGAATGGACAAATTTTTAATTAGGAAAAGCAAGGTCAAAATTCAAACAGAATGCACAGAAGTTATGCCAACTATTGCTCCCAGATTTACAAGAGCACACAAACTACCTGTGAAGAAACTGCCTGCGGCTGGAATCGGGCCTGATACTCACAGTGAGTATTCTGCTACTGAGAATTGAGAAGCTGATGCCATCAAAAGACGCTCAGGTCACTAATATGGAATACATATGAACATAACTTAGGTCTGTTTCATGTTTTACTATTTATTTTCTTTTGATATGGCAGTCAGGTATTAAAGCGGTGTAAAATGAATGTCTGTCAAATTAGAAGAGTATGAGTTGCAAAATTCAAGGTTGCCATAGTGTTGTTGTTTTGCTTGTTAGCACATATAATGAGGTTCCCACACTGTTGTTGTTTTGCTGGGTAGCCCATTTAAAGACTTTAAACTCACTAAACAATGAAAGATCCCAGAAGACCAGTATGCTCAAAGTAGACACTTTATTAATATTTTCAATACCTAATGGTACACCTACATATTTTATACTGCAGTAGTGGTATGCGCACATGTTTTGCTTGTGATAGTGGAGCACAGCAAAAGAAGTCTGAAAAGTATTGCTTGACTGTGCTTCTACAACATGGTCTTCTGGTTTATGATAGAGTGTCCTCACAGAAGAAATCATTCATGACCAATAACTTTTCTTTGCTTTACAGAGCGATCAGGTTTCGGCTTATATAGCCATCATCAGGCTCTATAAAAACATGAATTAAGAAACTCTACATCACATGAAGGGAAAGGCCTTCCTCTTTTACAAAGTGAAATGATGTTATGCAAAATAAAATGTTTCATATGGAAGTAATTTAAGTTGGTAAAAAAAACAGAATAAACTATGTGTATAAAATGTGAAACATACAATATGCGTCAACTGTAAGAAATATAATATGTTGGACAGTATTAACAGCATCAGTCCTTCATTTGTGAAACCACATTATCGTGCATATATTGATCTCCATACATCATATATTATGTTTTTTGAGATTTTGTCTCCTCATCTATAGATCTTCAGTTCTTGGTCATAAGTGTGTAAGGAGACTGGGCTTTTATTGTGGACTGTATTACTACAAAATATACAGACATAAGTGAAAGATATCATTATAATTGCATTTTCTGACAAATTTCTGAATTCTGAACAAATAAAGTTAGTCGACCGTAAGCTACAGCAAACCACAGTATAATTACAAAACAGCATCACCATATGTAATATGTGCGTCCACACCCATAAGCCTCATAAGTGATCCATCTTTTACGTTCACCAAACCAACAGACCATTAATTCAGAAACTGATCAAAAATGCTATTATAATAATATCTTTCCTTACATCTGTGTATTTTATAGTAATACAGTCCGCAATAAAAGCCCAGTCTCCATACACGCTTATGGCCAGGAAGTAAAGGTCTATAGATGAGCAGACAAAACCTTGAAAAACTTAATATACGATGTATGGAGATCAAAATTTGCATGATACCTTGGTTTTACAAATGAAGGACTGATGCTGTTAATACTGTGTGACATGTTATATTTCTTACAGTTGACGTGTATCATATGTTTCAAATTTTATGCACATCGTTTATTCTATTTTTTTTTTCATCTTACATTACTTCCATACAAAACATTTTATTTCGTGTAACATCATTTCACTTTGTGAAAGAGGAAGGCCTTTCCCTTCATGTGATGTAGAGTTTCTTAATTCATGTTTTTATAGAGCCTGATGATGGCTATATAAGCCAAAAGCTGGTCACTCAGTAGTTGTTAATAAAGCAAAGAAAAGTGTTGGTCATGGCCGATTTCTTTTCTGAGGAATTGATATATATACCCTGTATACACATGCCAACAGGGATGGTAAAAAGTGTCCCTCATGAAAACCTCAAAACATTAAAAGTAATGGTAATCCCAAACAGACTAACACACTTACTTTTCCCGTGTTGCCCACTCCCTAACAGAGAGCACTTTATGAAGCAGCTGTCGTACTTCATATGGACTGTGATTCTCTAAAGGTTTGGAATCAGATGTCATCTGCAGATAGATCTTCATGGCTTCCAGAACCCACCTTCAAAGTAAAACAAACCACTGTAAAATGTAACTAAACCACTGCCACTATAGCCTGAAATATTTTCATAGTCTAAATGCCAGAACTGCTACAAAAGTAAAACTAATGCGACATACAGCACTTTTAACAGAGTGAAACATTTTCAAAAAGATTAATTTTATTTTCAGCACTTTAATTGTGTGCGCGCGCACGCGCGCACATGTGTGTTTGTGTGTGCGTGCGTGCGCGTGTAGAAGCAAAGAACACACCCATCACAACAGCAGCTACAATGATGAAATCTGAGCTACACCTGGTCACAACCACATCCAGTGCCCTTAAAATGTTATGGGTGACCACCATTTCAGTGGATATTTCAAGTGTTTTAAGTGTCAATGCAGCAGTCCCTGCATGCAAAAATGTTATTCCTGTTACTGATACTGTGGTTCATGCCAAACTTCAGAATGTACAGGTGGTAGTTATGTGTACCTGTCCATTGGCATTGTCCAGTCAAGAACTGGAGCATACACCTTGATAAAGTTATATATGAAAAGCAGGTCACTTGAGAGCACCTAAAGCACGTCATAAGTATGGTAAAAATAGTAACCCAAGTATACATATTAACAAATTTTCAAGGTCTAAGATATGTAGCTATAGTGAACTGACAACTTCATGGTGGAGAGGTGAAAGTACTGTAAATGTTGTTCCATGAGCTGGGTTACCTAGGTTATATCATGGAAAAAACTTGCATGATGTCAGTGGAGAGTTGGCAAACAAAGGAATTTTTTGTGTGAAAGGAATGGAAGTGCAAACTGTGTGCACTCTGGTATGGTTCAGATGTGTTTACCAGAACCTAAGATCCCCACCCCCTGCGTTTCCTACACTTGAGATGCTAAGGTTTAATCTTCAGTTACCATCACCAAAAAGTCATTACCCCTTTAACTGCAAATGTTGACTGTTGTCGCACAGTGATGCATTTAAATGTGCTGAAAGATGACCCCAGTCGTTGTCAATATTGTGTTGAATTTGGAAGCATTTTTTCACCCCTATCCCATGTACAGCTCAGGATTTCTGTGTGGTATGTCCCCTGAAGGTCAGGGCTGGTGTGTGCAGTTATAAATGTTCCCTCTCCACCCTTCCATCTCCTCTAACAGTTGTGATATACACGTCAACACATTGGCGAACTGCGCATTTCTCAGCTGAGTAATACTGTTCTAGAGAAGGAGTGTTTCGTTTATCGGTCGCCCTGGAGTCGTGTGTGGGTTGAATATCAACAGTGTGCTATGAAGCCAGTTACTAACTGACATGTGAATGGTTCTGAGTGGCATACTGTAATGCATATTTTCAGACCGAACTAATACAAAAATATTTGAGATATCCAAGAAAATTGATGTGTACCGCTACAGGAGAGCTCACAGGCATGTCTGTTGTAGTTCTGGGGCTCTCTGTAGAGGTTGTGGGGCAGTAATGTGTAACACACCGCCATCCAATATACCAAAAATGTCGTGTGCACCCTTGAAATACTACGAATTTTTCACAGCATTTACATCGTAGGCTTAGATCTGTTTTGCTCTCATCATGCGAGTTGGTCATTACTTAGGGTATTAAATTTATGAGTGTACAGGAATACAAAACCATCTTTGTAACAGACAGACCAGGGTAAAGTTCAGCAAGCAGCGGCAATAACAAAAATAATGGGGGGAGGCGGGGTGGGGGGGGGGGGGAGGAAATATCTGTGCCCACTGTTTATCACAGTGAAGCCAGGACACGAGATTAACCCAACAAATGCCTTTCTAAAATTAGACCCGTACAACATTTCACACACAGCGGTTAGGTTTCTGCAGCTGTGCTCAGAAACACTAACAGTCTTAGTGGGTCAGAAGCGCATTCAGACACCCTGCAATAGCCACCAAAAAAAGGAGGCTTGATGACCAAACCATTACAGATTGACAGACACCCGACCAAGATGGGGAATATGACCGACTATGGACAATAAGGACCATCTCTGACTCACTGTACCAGGCTTATGCTAAATTCTATAACCCCTCAGAACATTTGGCAGTGGATGAAGTAATTGTAAAATTCAAAGGCAGGGTTATTTTCAGACAGTACATTCCCGAGAAAAGGAAATGTTTCGACATCAAAATTTATAAACTGCGTGACGAATCAGGTTATACATACGACATGAGAGTGTACTTAGACTCATGCTCTGCCTCTGACGACATGACTGCAACACATGCAACTGCCAGACATTTGACTGGCAGAGTTCAAGGCTTAGGACACAAACTATTTATGGACAATTTTTTTTCATCTCCAAGACTTTTTGATGACTTAGAGTGACATAAAATAAATACTTGCGGGACAATACAGCCTCACAAAAAAGACATGTCCCCAGACTTTGGACTGAAAAAAACTAAAATTGAAAAGGGGTGATGTAAGGGTGAGGACCAGGGGAAATTTGACTGCATTAGTTTGGAAGGACGGGTGAGAAGTTTACATCCTAACATGGACCCGCCACCAGCAGAAGGAAATTTCTGTGAAAACAAACATCCTGTGAAGCCTCAGACCATAGCACGGCATAATCAGCACATGGGTTAAGTCGACAATTCCGATCTTATGTGAACAGCTATTCAATGAGTCAAAGTAAGTTCAAGTGGACCACAAAACTGTTTTTCCACCTTCTGGATCTAACAGTACTCAACAGTTGGATTCTCTTATCATCATGTGGGGCTAAATATACCCACTGAGATTTCAGACTCCTCCTGATGAGGAATTTGATTGATGAAGCTGGAAGAAACCAAAATTGCCCCACCCAAGTCTGGTAGGAAGGCCAAGTGCGGCTACAACAAACGTTACAAGACTGAAGATCTGCCATAGCCAATACTGGCCAGCAAAGCTGCCATCTTTGTTCAAAATAGTGCGTGTGTAAGAGTATGTGTGTGGAGATAGAACTGTGATCCAAGGTGCCATGGATCTTGTGCAGCAACCAGAATTATATCAGTAACAAAATATTTACCCTACATTTTATATAATGCATGCAATTTACAGGACTAAATTTAGGGTAAAAATTCAAGAATATGTTTCCTGAATTCATCAATTCAGAAACACACCGTGAAATTTTATTTCATTAAATTTCAATGAAAAGTCTATGAGATATGCTTTTTTATCCAAGAGCAAGCATTAGAAATTAAATGCCCAGAGAAAAACCTCAGCTGGTGGCACTACGCCGGGGGATTTAATTTCGGAGTTAAAGGGTTAATCACGGAGGTCATTTCTGATTGGTGAAGAGAAGGAAACATGATCACAAACATTACTACAACTGGTATTGACTGTTCTGCTAGACACACAGTGCAGTAAACATAATTTCTGTTGTGATAAATTCCATAGTGTAGAACCAGCTGTAAAAACAGAATGTCAGAGAGAAATTGGGTTATATCTCAGTCCATGGTAGATCAGTTCCACAAAAAATCAAATATTGGTCAGCTAGTCCAGAAATTCCCTGGTTTTATACAACTCACAAGCTCAGCACCATATTCACAGAAGTCTACTATTGAACCCCACCACTTAGATGGTGGAGAAACTGCAAACTTATCATCAGTTATCAGTTTCAGTCAGTGTGACATAGTTCATATCTTGCAATCTGTTTTTGTACAACAAATTTTAACATTATCCTCCCATCTATGTCTAGGTCTTTCAAGTGGTCTTTAAATTATTTTCAAAGCTAAGACAGTACACGCATATGTATTTACACATGCAGGGTTGAAATACTGCATTACCCTTATGCCAGGCATATTGTGATACTGGAACAATATCCTATGCAGGAAATATCGTCAGCACAACATTTTATTTTGATGTTTATTTTAGAACAAGGATACATGTTTGAACTGCATGCAGTCATCTTCAGGCCATTCTTGTAGTAAAATGTAAAAGGTAAGGTTCTGTTAATAATTGAGATCTGAATTTTACAATTATTAATGTGAGCGAAGAATAAAATAAACTAAAAATTTTAATTACTTAGAGTATGGTTAAAACTGGTAAAATGTCCTTGAGTTTTTGTGATCTGACTCTTGCAACGTGAGCAAGGGTATTCGGGCTGTTCCAGGTGTAAAGTTACAATGTGAATAAGTAAACAGAAAGCCAAGGAAATTTAACATGATGTGACATCAACATATCATATATTACTTACTGTATGTTGTGTCGCGACTAAGTTGTATCCATGTTTGAACTATGTTTCTTCAATGATTCTCGTGTAAAGGTTATGCAATTGCGCTTACGGATGGAGGTTTCAGTATGTGATGTGATTATTGGGACTTGGATATCACTGCAATATTATTACTGTTGCTTGTGCACATTTGCAAAATTAATATTTGTAATTGGGCTGGGATTTAGACTTTATAATTATTATATACTTACTTAAGATGGAGGTTATGTATGTGTATGTGGCCATGTCCACTAACGGATGGAAGCTCACTGGGTGGATGAGGTAAGTCACATTGTGGTTGACTTTAAGATTGACAGCTATGGAATTATTGTGTAGTGAGAAATAAGTGGTGCAAATGATTTCATTGCCTGCAATAAATTCTCGCAAATCAATTCTGACACCACTAATATATTTAAAAAAAACCATTAGGAAGAGCCTCAATAACTGCAACCTATTAATATCCAAAGAACAAAAATGGAAACATTTGAATTTAAACTCCACAGTACCCTCATTAAGAGGTTTTATAAAAATCCATAAACCAGAAGCCCCTACGAGACCCATAGTAAATTGGCAAAATGCTCCCACCTAAAAAATAGCCCACTTCCTTATAGATATATTGAAATTGCATGCTCCTCTCCCCTATACATACAATGTTAAGAACTTCATACGGTTAACAGAAGACCTACAAAAGAGTTCATATAATGAAAATACCAAAAAAGCCTCATTTGATATTAAAATGCACCACTTATTTCTCACTATACAATAACTCCATAGATGTCAACCTTAAAGTTAACCACAACGTCATTTACCTCATCCATCCATTGATCTTTCATCCGTTAGTGTTAGTGGCCACATACACATACATAACCTCCATCTCAAGTAAGTACATAATAATTATAAAATCTAAAATGCATAAATCCCAGTACAATTACAAATATTAAATTTATGAATTTCCACAGACAACAATAATAATGTTCCAGTGATATCCAAATCCCAATGACCACCTCAGATACTGAAGCCTCCATCCATAAGCACAATTGCATAACCTTTACACAAGAATTTTTGAATAAACATAGTTCAAACATGCATACAACTTAGTTGAGACAAAACATACAATAAGTAATTTATGATATGTTAATGTCACATCATGATCAATTTCCTTGGCTTTCCATTTACTTATTCACATTGTAACTTTACAGCTGGAACAGCCTGAATACCCTTGTTCACCACGCACAAGTCAGATGACAAAAACTTGAGAACATTTTACCAGTTTTAACCATACTTATATGTAATTATAATTTTTATTATATTGTATTCTTGGCTCACATTAATAATTGTAAAATTGAGACCTTGATTATTAAAAAACCTAACCTTTTACATTTTAGTACAAGAATGGCCTGAAGATGACTGCATGCAGGTGAAACATGTATCCCTGTTCTACAATAAATATCAAAATAAAATGTTGTGGTGACGATATTTCCTGTATAGAATATTGTACTACATTACCATCCAAACCCTGACAGTCACATAAATATCACATACAACACAGACAAATGACTTGTTTTACTTGACCAGCTGTGAAATACTTAAATCAGTGTCATGTGAACTAATGTATAAGGTCTGAAATTGAGGAAAGATCCTCCTGTTCTCTTTAAATACTAAAAAATATCTCTTTAGGTCTACCTTTCGCAATTTGCTACACAGAACAATGCTCCTCCACCTTGTAACCTACCCAACTCTTATCTTCAGTATTCCTTTGAACATTTCAGGATTTGTAGCAATGAGACGACCACAATAAAGAACAACCTCCTGTTGTAACACAGCCTGTATGACATCATAAGGCTGAATGGTAGAGTAAATAACAGACTGGATCTCGGCAGGAGTCATAGGCTTGTCAAACACAGTCTCTTGCTGTCCAGTCACACCCACAGTAAGCTATAAGACATGAGGACATACATCATTATAGACATG
Organism: Coptotermes formosanus; assembly: GCA_013340265.1. NCBI lineage: Eukaryota > Metazoa > Arthropoda > Insecta > Blattodea > Rhinotermitidae > Coptotermes > Coptotermes formosanus. Next base: position 378,618 of record BLKM01001905.1, read on the forward strand.
ACTGTTACTTTGGACACATTCAATGTCTTGAGAGTTTTTAAGCATAAAGTTACTGTAAGAGCTCTGCTTTCCAAAACACTACATTTGAAAGAGCTCAACACGATAAACATCATTCAAAATAATTGTCATGTCCACTGTAACAACTCCGATGTAAAATATAATCGAAACTGCAACCCAGACATGATGCAAACATCTAAAACCAGAACAAACAGTGAAACACAGTAAAACCCTGTTAAGATGTTTTTGAAAATTCCAAGAAACTCAGACTTCTTAAGCTGGAAATTTCTTAAAAGGGTAGGATCGAAAAGTTCTATCTTTTTTGTGAAATTATTACATATGTATGCTCAATTTGTATAATCTGCAGCTGTCTTAACACATTCTCACTTGTATCTGACCATTTAACCATTTTGTCTGTAACCTTTCATTCACAGTTTTATTTACACCTTTACCTATACTGTCACTGACTTTTCGTTCACAAGTTCGCATTTCATTCCAGATGTTTACGTTTCCTTGAAATATTTTTCATGTGTGGGTTTTTGCTCTTTTTTCAAAAATAGTAGCAGTATACATCTTCAGATTCCATAGGTTCACTTTTAGGTAGACCATAAGGGGTGGTCTGTAGTTCCAGTTACTTTCAACATGCAGTGTCTTGAATTTATTTTCTGGAATTGCTTATGTAACTTATCTGTACACAGTCATCACATATGTTTCACAATCACGCTACACCACATTTTTTATTACTGCTGATAAATTACGTTTAAACAAGTTGTCTCAATCGACCACTCACATATCTCACGTCAAACCGCTGTCCCCCCCACAACGTGGAACATCGTGTCACTTCGAGTAGCGCGTGCCTACACTTCTTCAGATGTTATTGGCTGCCTTTGTTTCCTCCAAGTCCCGGGCAGCTGAAGCGGCACATGAGCTGCTACATGCCAGCCATTGCCAAATGCTGGCTTATGCAGGTTACAGAACAGCTAAGATCAGCTTCTGGCCGCCTGATACAATTTTCCGGTTGTTGTGAGAGACCGAGTAGTGGGGACTGACTACAGTCTGTGCATCGCAGAAGAAATACGACACCCCTGCGTCTGCCGTGAGGTTGTGCCATTCCATTGTGTGAAACGTGGGGGAAATGACCTTGGAGATTAACCTCTATGAACTGACCACACCATTGGAATGCTGCGTTTTGGAAACAGGATGAATGCAAACTTGGGGAAATTCTTTAGGATTTTGAAACAGAGAATGTATTAAATGGATAAAAAATTGGGTCGTCATCAAATTTGTTACTTCTTAGGCCGGAAATTTTCTTAACAAGGGACTTCTTAAATGAGTTTTACTGTATTATAAAATAATTACAGCGTAAAAAAGTGTGCACCTTCTGTGCAATGAAGTATGAAACATCGTGACTATAAGCCACATGTCTGCATAAGTGACAAACATTTTTATATTTGATTTCTGCACCTTTGTCATTATGTCAAGCATAAGCTATTAACAGGAATGTCGGATCAGCTTTTTAACAATTTCCTGACTTTAGAAAATTCATGGCAGAAATGCATGCATGATAAAAAGCATAAAACACAAAGGCAATTTTAGGTTACTTCAAAAGTAATACTGGCAGTAATAAAAGGATGACATATAACAATGAGTACTCCCTCATGTGCAATTATTTGGATTTCATTGTTATCTGAGTGTTGATAATTTTGTACTATGTTTAATACTGCTACCCCCTTGAGATAATGCACTCAAGAGAAATAATGTGTAACCTGATGTTTGGTTACAGTATGTGGAAATTAGTGAGTTTATGGAAGAATGACACTTCAGTATGGTGGTGGAAGTATACGCCAGAGAAGGGTTTACAAAGTGATGGAAAGATTCCATGGAAGATGACTGAGTGGTTGTAATGATGCACATTTTGGACACCTGTAGACTGTAACATTTGTTGAGGTTAAGCAGCAGACCAAGCAGCATACGTGAGACAACCAAAGAACCATCACAGATGAAATGTGGCTGGCGAGAAACTCTCTAATGCAGCAACAAGGTTATGCAATAATGGCTCCAAGCCCATACTGAAAATATTTTATTCTGATGGAATTCGGAAATTTGTGGATTGCTACACTTAACGTACCGCAAAGCTGGGTGATTTCTCAAGAAAATGAGTTATGTCTAAGTACTATATGAGTACTTTCTCAAACCTTATAATAAAACAGCCTATAATTTTTGACTGAATTATGCAAATGACATTAGCCCACACATATTTGAGGCTGTACCGATTACAGTAATATCTATGTGTTTATCCAAACAGAACCATCATGATGCACTACAGACAGGACACCAAACATGTGCATTTACAAGTTTTGTCTTTTGCTGGAACATAGTTGAGGTCCTCCATCTTCTACATGCACACATACATTCCATGGATCCATAATTTTGTCACAAGACAATAAGATGTAAAATAAGTCATAAACATGCAAAAACATACAAAATGTAAAGAACTTTATATTGCAAAACACTTTAAACATGTTGCGCAGTGTCAATGGGTAGTTAAGACAACATATGTTCTGTTATCATTCATACTACCCCATTTCTATCCCTGCTCTACTGTACATATCAGTGATATGACAGAAACAAGATTGAATTTATTCATTCTGATTGCCATTCAACGTACCTGTTTTCCATTGACTAACACTGTCGTGATGAAAGGGCTGATGCTGTCCACAGTGTGGTGAAGCAGGCTGCTGCAGTACCGTACAGCTACCCAGTATCGTAAGCAGCCTGCATGGTGGTATAAGTTCTTCAGATGATCCTCAACTGCAACGATAACCCAGGGTAACTATAGCAGTATGAGAAACATGAGGGATAACTTGCACTGAAGTCCTTCATTTGCTTTAAAAATTGAAGTTGCACAGATTAAACTACATGACCTTGTTTAAAAACATATCTGTTTCTGACTGCACACACTCATACTGAGACACCACTTCTCTATTTACAACACAGTTTCTCCTAAAAGAAGGGTGAACCTAGCCACTGTATAAGTTGGGTCACCGTATATACATGATCTGGCAGCATTTGCAAAATAAACACTTTCGCATAAGAAAGTAATTAATAAATTCCACATCAGTTACAAGTTACTAATAATAGCCTTCTACCCAATGCCACCATAGTAAGAATGTTATATTTTTATAATACATAACTCTGCAAAATCACTGCTGTTCAGTGATTTCTCAATTAGTAAAACAACATGATTAATTTAATGTGTACCTTCATACATTTCAATCGTTTACATCAAAACCTTTACAGCCGCATGTTAACCAGCAATAATATGCACAATTTCTATTGGGGAGTTACATCACTTGAATCATACAATGAAAACTGTTCAAATGTACATTACCTTACATCCTGTGGTAAAGTACTCTTAACTGTAAAGTGGAAAATGTACAACTGGAAGTGTGATGTTCCCTGCTGTGCATTAAAGTGCACAACATTCAGCTGGTTGAACTAACACTTATGTCTGAAAAATGTAAGGACCTGATTTAGCCCCCAGTTGAAGTTGCGATTTTTGAAGACTCTAGTCTTCTGGGATGTTACACTGTGTTAACAGGCAAATAACAACATTTCAGAGGAGTACAGTACCTCCAGAATATTGGTAGTTACTGGCCAGTCAACAGGGCACAATATTCCGTAAGACTGAATCATCAGCACTGCTGTGTAAATCTCAAATCTCAAAAGTCACATTTCTTACTTGCACAAACCACTTCCATCCTACAGCCTTCACAGGCAGTTTACAGTGTCATATGTGGTCAAGAAATCTCAACTTCTATAAACCTCAAAGATTTATCACTGCATTAAAAAGTCTGCCATTGGATGCTAGCCACAGCCAGCTGAATTCAGTGAACTACATCATACCTTATAGTCCTATGATTCAGCTTAATATTATCTTCACAGTAATTCCTACGTCTTCCATGTGGTCTCTCCTTTTAGGTAGTTTGATCATGATTTTGTATAAATTTAGCACTTCTTGCATACATTGTCACATGCCCTAGCTATCCTTCCTGCACTAATAACCTAACAATACATGGTAACAACAGACTTTTCTCTTCTCTAAAACATCCAGACTGGCTCTGGGACCCACCCAACCTCGTATTCAGGAGCTCCTTCCTTGTGGGTAAAGCGACCATTGCCTGAGGCTGACCACTGTTTCCACCTAATGCTAAGTTTAAGAATGTGTGGAGCTAACCTCCACTTCCCCATATACCTTCATGGTATTGTACTTAATTAGCCACAATGATAATTTTTCTTCACACTCACAATATTAGGTGCAGAGAAAAAATTATCATGTTTCTAATAAATAATTTTCTGAAGTCTTGTTACCACATCTGTCTTTTAGATCCATATACATTCCACATAATTTTATTGTTAGGCACTCAGAATCTACAGTCATTCCTATGACTGAGAGACCACCTTTCACAGAAAACTGTGCGTATGCACAGTACTGAAAGCATGAAATTAAGATGGCAGAAAGTGTCAAAGCTAAAATATATATACTATAGGATATTATTCAGCTTCACCTGTGAGGCCATTAAACTCGTACTTGAGCCCTTCTCGCTTCAGAAGCATTCCATATAACTGGCACCTGGCATATACCCCTTCACTGCTCCGTAATGTATCCAGTAATTCATGTAATGGCTTATTTTCCAGAGCCTGTACAATGATATTCACATATCAAAAGGATACCTAATTCTACAGTGGATGTCCAGCAGTGTTGCTGGTATTCAGTAACCATTCTTTGCCATTGAGACATGGTTTCAGTGTAGTGTAGAGTAAGTAGTGGTCTTCTAGGTTCTGATATGGTGTATTTTCATTGGTGTCAAAATCTGAGAAGTGCATGGAATGTTTATACCAAGATGCAATTATGTCTCTCTGCTCTTCCATCTTCAGAATAACCCAAAGGAGTTCTGTAAACTTTGGTAGTGTGAATCTACACAAAACTCTGCTGGGTAAATTTTTTTTTGGTCTGTACTGATCCTATACACCCCTACTTTACATGACACTCATGTGTAACACCAACAAATTTCTGAAAAACAGCATAACACATGCAGAATCACACTTATAATGAAATATGAATCTCATTAAATTTTTGCATGTGATGTCCGTATATAAGAAATACAAGGAAAAGATAAATGATGCATCAATATGTATTGCTGATAACCTGTGAATATGGATTTCAATCTGCAATAAACCAAAAACAAAAAAACACAAACTGCATACCTTAAATGAACACATTTTGAACATCTGTGTACTCAAAATCAAAGAACATCATTCTGCTGCTCTTTATATTATTACATGTAATACTCATGAACAGAATACACTTTAATCATGTGTATACAAGATATTACCATAAAATTTATTCATACACATATGTGCATTCCACAGTTCTGTGTTTCATTAACAGCACCCTGTTTCAACAGAACTAACTACGGCAGTATGTGGCAGTTATGTAATGTCACACCTACTTGGTAAGTCTTTGGCTCTTCTGTGTACTGTAATGCTCTGGGAACATCTGTAAGACTCTGATAACCGATGTATTCATGTTCCATCTGGCGAAACTGCTGGAATGTCACCTCAGCTGTATCTACTGTGTTCATGAAGTCCAAATGCTCTGTAAAGATGGAAACTGCATTAGAAGACTGTGTTGTCACATTTAAGCAGGGCTGTGGAGTCAGTACACAAAAGCTCCAACTCCAACTCTTCGATTTTTAAAACTCTGACTCAAACTCCTTCATAAAAGCTCAATATGTATTAATAATGGTAAACCCATAAAACGTTTCATCACCACTATGTGAATCATCAGGCTACTTTTTAGACTTATAACCTATATTTAAGTATAAGTCTACTGGTTATTGTAGCTTTCAGGGCTCTGGATTTGGAGTATCTAGTTAAGATTTTAGATTGAGGTCGGAGTCAGAGTCGGTACATTTTTACTGACTCCGACTCCACCTAAAATTCCTTCCGACTCCGACTCCGACTGCGACTCCAACTCCACAGCCCTGCATTTAAGCATTTCTCTACTAACGAACAAAGCACCGGATACCTCAATCCTAGTTCTCCCTTACCAATGCAAGATGATGATATCAGATTCTGTAGTCGTCCAATTCGAACTTTCATTCCATCACAATAGCCTTTCTTCAACATGGCTAGAAGATCCAACATCTCCTTGAAGTGTGGATCTCTGAAATCACCAGAATCATATGAAAATACAAAGGGAATGTTAAACAATGATCTAATGAAGTAAAGAACTATACCATCTTTTATTACATCAGGTCCTCAGTAAATTTTCATGGATACTCTTGGAATGTTCTATGAATACATGAATCTAATTCACTGTTTCTAAACTACAAGACAAACATAACAACATCTCTGACTCTCAATCTTATTGTCGTCTTCCATGTTTCGGTCATAAAAGACAACCATCATCACATAAGAATACCTCAACTATAAAGGAAAACAAGTGTAAAGGCGGACGCCTCCCTTTACATCAAAATGGAAAATACTTCTCTAAGTATAAGGCTACAAAAATGTACAATTGCAAAACTGTAAAATCAATAAAAATATACAATGTTCTCTTATTTCCTATTTGGAAATAATATGCATTATGTGCATTTTATAGTTTTTACGTATGTTCTAAAAAGCAAAATTAGATGTATATATAGATGAGAAGGGGTGACTACATTCCATTAAAAAGTCTCATTAGAAGGTTTCATTAAAGAAGTTGAGTAGTGGACTTAGAATATTTTTCCCAGTCTTGTGGTGTGCATACTGCAGCTTCTGTTCCTACCAAAGGGTCGTTCCTAGCTTTGCCTTCCTACTCAACTTTTTTAATGAAGCTTTTTACTGAAATGTAGTGACCTCATCCATGTACACATCTAATCTTCATTTTTAGAACATCCATAGAAACTACAGAATGCACATAATGCATATTATTTCTGTATAGGAAATAAGAGACCATTGTATATTTAGTGATTTTACAGTTCTGCAATCTTTATACATGTAACCATTAAGCTGGTTGTAGTGTAAGGGAGAGGGTGACACTTGTTGACCAGTGGAGTGGACTCGTGTGTAGCCACTGGCCGTGCTGGTAGTATGGCTAGTCGGAGTCGGGATCACAAGTAAGCAAGTTGGTGTGTGTGAAGAAACAATGGTGAACGTTTGAAGACTATAGTGCAACTGCGGCATTCATATTCAGATGCTGTTGGCATTGTAAAAAAGTGGTTTGTGTCTGAAAATGTATATTTCAGTGTAAATGTATTTTGTAACAATAAAGGGTGTTACACACACACACACACCAAACTCGGGACAAATGGGTGTTCTTTTTTTCAACTACCAACGTGATCAGCATTTCCACCTTCAAAGCAAAGCACCGCGAACACTCCCGAGATAAACACTCATGACACCGACACTGAGCTAGAGCAGTAACATACATTTTTGTAGCCTTATAGTTTATGGAAGTATTTTCCATTTTGACATAAAGGAGGAGGCCCCCCTTTAACACTTGTTTACCTTTATAGCTGAGGTATTCTTACCTGAGGATAGTCGCCCTGTACGACCAAAACATGTCATAAGACAACAATAAAATCAAGAAGCAGAAATGTTGTTGTGTTTGTCTGTGTAGTTTAGAAATAGTGACACACACACACACACGCGCGCGCGCGCACAAACGGGACGGGCAATCCAAAAACTTTATCTAATTTGTTGGCAACAAACAAATGTTCAAGACACCGCCATACTTCTGTCCACCTGCATTTGAAATCATCATCAATAAATATGGAAGTTTGCTTTTATAGTTACTTAGCAGACAGGTGTCTCAGACTGTACAATGTAATAATGACTGTGAAATAAGAAACACACACAACCGGTAGCCACAATTATCTGGTTCCCAGAACATAGTGCCAGAACAAGCCTAATGTTACAACAGCTATATTTAAAACAGTCTGTACTGTGTGCTGGGGTTGTTTAAATTTTTCATTGTAAGGAAACATTCTGTCACCAAGAAGCCGCTGGTAAATAGGGAGATTACATAATGAAATATTAACACAGCAACTGTCATCAAACCAGCTCTAAGTTTATATTTTTCTTTGCTTGTCACTATCTAGCATGTTACCACAGAGGAGATGTTGGAGAACTAACACATTACGGACTCCCATTGTATTTTTCTGAACTGTTGATGGTTTAAGTATACAGTTAATTTGGCCTCACATTTTTTAAAACATTCAAAGTTTTGTATCTATGTCTTTTTATAATTACATCCCACTGTAAAAAATGACATGGTTTGTGGTCTAAAAACTGACATTCTATATTGGCTTATTATTTTACTAGCACAAAGCCCACTGAAATTCAATGGAAAATTGTTACAAAACAAACCCTCTAAAATCCATAACCACTGTCCACACTAAATAGCAAATACACTTCCATCAGTCATGGGCCAGGATAGCGTAGTCGGAATAGCGACTCGCTACGGGCTGGATGGTCTGGGGATCGAATCCCGGTGGGGGTGAGATTTTCCGCAGCCGTCCAGACAGGCCCTGGGGCCCACCCAGCCTCCTGTACATTGGGTACTGGGTCTCTTTCCTGGGGGTAAAGCAGCCAGGACGTGGGGCTAGCCACGCCATCCCCTCCTTGTGCCGAGGCTCAAGAATGGGTAGAGCTATACCTCTACTCCCCCTCTTGGGCCCTCAGGGCCTGTTATAGGGTGAACCTTTACCTTTACCTTACTTCCATTAGTCACAACTCTACCAACCACAAAAAATTATGGTGGCAAAGATTTGTTCTCTGATACAAAACAAATACTGGCAGACACTTTATGAACTTCACAACAAATTGCTATGTCGACATTACCACCACACTTTCCTATTCCCTCCTGTACATTTAGTAATCTTGCACCATACATTATTACAAACAGTATATGTCCCATAAAAGAGAAAATAATTTCTTCCTTCCCCTCCTTTATCACTTTTGCACTTTTATCTCCTTCCCTACTTTCTCATATATTCCCTTCCCGTCCCCTTTTTTTTCAACTCATCATTCATCTTCCAGTATTCCAGCACTGCTGAGTTTGGTTTCCCCGAGTGTGAACAGAAGTAGGTGGTTATTACTTATACTCTCCAGCCACTTGGCTCCTGAAGAAACAGCCCCTTATACTTATTGTATATTAGCCAGAGTAAGACTTTTCAAAACAGGTACATACTGACATACTGTGTGTAACTTAAACTAAAACCTGCCATTCTACTTGGCAGAAACCACATGGTCTGGCCCTATCCTCCTCCTGTGTACATTATTATACCTAGTATATGACTTCCTTTCCCTTATCCCTTTCATATTTTTGTCCTCTTCCCTCCTTTCTCCTATACACGCCTCCAATCCTTTTCTAGGTCAAGCCCATCCTCATTCATCTTCCCATACCACTTCTTCCTAACTTAAATTTTAAGCTACCATTCCATGGGACAGGACTTAAGAGGCAAAACCCTGATCCCCTGGGAAAATTTCAATTATATTTGGCATGGCATACTGCATAATCACCCTCAAAGTACTATGGATGGTCCGGGGATGGAATCTCGTGTGGGGGCGAGATTTTCTGCACCTGCCCAGACCGGCCCTGAGGCCCACCCAGCCCCCTACACAATGGGTACCAGGTCTTTCCCGGGCACAAAGTGGCCAGGGTGTGGTGTTGACCACCCACCCCCATCTAGCACCGAGGTTAAAGAAAGAGTAGAACTATACCTCTACTCCCCCTCTGTACCTTCATGGCCTGTTCTAGGGTGAACTTTACCTTTACTTTATCTCTTACCTTACCTTTATTTTGTAATCAGTTATAGCATGCACACATAATTTCTTCAATCTCCCTCTCTCACTGTGTCATCTAGCAACAAGGCTTGTTTGTTTTCCCAAAGTTCCTCCTCCACAACTTCCTCCCATGCCCTTCCTTCCTTCCTTCCTTCCTTCCTTCCATCTACATGATATCTTTTCTAACCTGTTATTTCCATCTTTATCTCAATTTTCCTCTTCAGCACTTATTAAGGATTTGATATAAGTTTTTACAAATTTTCATTTTAGCTGTATTTCACTTTAATGAATGAATTTAAAGTTTACCTAAATGTGTTCTAATAGCACTAACTGTATAAACAAGTTGTATATTGCAGGTCTCTAATACTATGAGATTAATTAAAAACAGATGGTATGGGTGGTCCATCCCCTCTGCACACACAAATATGCATGTGTATGCATATTTAGATTGGAAAATCATGGGGAAGAGACCTCAACACTCCAGACATAGGTGGAATGACAGTAGTAGAAAAGTGTTAATAAAGTGTGTATGCCTGCACTGGATTTCACTTATTCAGTACAAGAGCCTCATGATGAGCTACCAGGATCCTTCAGTTTCCATAAAAGCAGGAAACTGCATGGCTAGTTATACAGTTATTATGCGCAGAAACCTTCAACACAGGAATGCAAAAATTTGGGCAACTGGTGCCTAATATGTTCATCAGAAATACTGCAATTTTTTCCCTTATATACAAAAATTTGTATCAGTTCACATGCAATAAGCAGAAAATGTCAGATAACTGTGAGGTTCACAGGTCACTCCAAAACCGTGGATCATCAGCATGAAACCTGCTTCATATCACCCTTCTGGTGCCTAGAATTTGAAGTGGTTCCTTGATTGTTGGAAACTCTTGGACTCCAGATGTAATATGTAATTAGTTTTTCCTAGCACATTTCATAATACACATCTTATCATGCAAGAATGCTCCATATAAGCCATGTAGTTAAGGAAACACCATACTAGTCCTTCCTTGCAGAGTGCGTCACCATCAATGAAACACACAAATTTTGATATTCAGAATGAGAAAACCTTCCACTGTTAATGGAGTAATATTTACATAAATTAATAAGCACGGAAATTATAAAAGTTTTGACTCTCTGTCAAACGTAATTCAAGCAATTTTCATATGAAGCCTAAATATTACCCACAGTGACCTTCAGGTTGAGGGGTTAATCTGCCACAACTGTACCACGAATTGTAGCTGTTACAATTTCCTGCAAGACTACCCTCAAATTCAGTCTGTGCTTCTACAGTAAGAAGCCACTGGTGGCAATCAGCATTCAAATTTAGTCACAGAAATAACTACTTAACAGTTTCACATTAGCAATCTTTCAATGCTAAGGAGCAGGATGGTTCTAATTTAAGGCATGCATTGCAGTGTCCTAAAATTGCCTCTAAAGAGACTGTCAACAATTTATCTTCTCCCAGTAAATTATTATATCTTTCCACTCTTGACATCAGTACTTAGCATAATAGGCAATTACAGAGAAGTACCTCATATGTTCCTCTCGAATAAGCAGGCAAACCGTTGGCCGGCCCGACAGCCTCCAGTATCGTCCAACAAACTGCAGTTCAGTTTTGATGTCATCAATCAATAATGCCATATCTCTGTACAGATAGAACTCTGATACCTCAAATATTAATGGATAACATAAAACTGTCATTCCACAAACTCGATACACCTGTAAAAGCATAGAGTCCATTACACACTATAAGCAGTACTGCTGTTGTTATATATGTGTGAGGAACACGGTCTGTCACTGTGAGTGCAGAAAGCAGATTGGGCATAAACAAAATACTGAGGAAATATTTGGGTCTCATAGAAATTGAAATAACTGAGAAATTTACAAATGATAGCATTCACCTCATACAGTTAATGTGATTAAATAAAGTGGTTTAGAGACAAAAATTAACTGCATTATGTATATATATCAGGGGTGCACAAATTCACCAAATGTCTAGCAGCCACCTCAAAATTCCAGGTGCCAGAAGGGTGACATGAAGAACATCCATACTGAGGACCTACAAATAGTACATGCCACCAGACAAAATTTACTTGCTTGGGTGACCTGGTATCTAGCATTTGTTCAACCCTGATATATGTATATAGATTCAGTTTGTACCCTGCAGGTAACACACTCCATCTCACTACAAGAACCAGTCACTTAATGCTGCAAATGGAAATAATCACTGTTTGTTCTGAGATCCATACAGAACACATAGATGTACCGTGTGGCCAAAACTTATAATTGTTTAATGTTAACCTGGTAGTACAGCTACTAGGCTTTGAAGGGTTAAATGATGAACACCACATGTGAATATAATACTGAAATGCATCTCACAGAAGTGGCTCAGGATAAAATCTAATGGCAGACTTCTGTGATGAAAATATAGCTTGAGATTCCACATTCACCATATTTACTCGAATATAAGACTTGGTTTCTTTTTAAATTTGGCAATTAAATATGTAAGGTCATCTTAAATTCACGTATGAAGCACCATACCATGCCAAACCAGATCACTCTGAACAGGACCATGTGAAGCCAAACCAAGCTCTGCATCGCCAAATAGTCATGTATAAACAAACAAGCATGGATGTTGCAGAAGGTGGCTCCATTTGTTTTCACGCACAGAAGCACCTAACTTGGTGGACCCCTTGTATCAAGCTATTCTCAGTCACCGGGTACAGTAACTTGCTGAGATACGCACCTGAGAACAGATCTTGTCCAAGGATAATAACAGGAAAATGGCAATTGAAAAATTAAAAATTAACAATGAGACTCAAAAACAAAACCTGGATGAATATACAATTAAAAACCATAAAAACAGCCATGAAACTCAGACTGATCAGACCACAGACACAAAACAAAAATCCAGAACACATGTATTCAAAATTTCTAACACCAGTAACACCATTTGTGGAGAAAATTGCGAATTTTCATGGGTTAAAGTAAGTTTATAAACCAAGAAATATAAACGTATTGTTAAATCAATGTGGATCATAATGGCATGGCAGTGCATCTCACCAGAAGTGATTCTGAAGGATTTTAAGAAGTGCTGTATATCCAATGCAATGGATGGGACTGCTTATATGTTGTGGAATGACATAGAAGAGGATGGGAATGTTAGGAGTGAGTGTTAGGAATATGAAAACACTGACTGCGAAGATGGAGACAGTGGCACTGATTGGTAAAGGTACATAGAATGTGACATGCTTTGTGAAATCAGTGTGTGAAATTAACAGCAAAATATTTCTTCTTAGCAGATGTTTTATTTTTGGGGGGTCATCTTAGATTTGGATGAATACGTTTTCCCTTGGCAGAGGTGTTTTATTTGCAGGGTGGGGGTCGTCTCAGATTTCAGTTCTTAGATTCGAGCAAATACGGTAATTAGTAGGGCCTACTTGTGTTAAATGAATTCCACACTTTTTGAAAGGTACACTCTTTTGCACTCAACTGCCTGCAACATACCTTGCTAGTACCAAGAGCTCCAATAGGGCGAGCTGGTCGTCCATTCAAACCCAGTTTTGAGTTGACACCAAGCTGTCGGTAAACTTTCACCAGCTCTCTTGAAGACCATATTTGGACTGGTTCTACCTCATGAGGGGTTTGAGTTTGGATGCCATAAGTTGCCATCATTGCTTGGAGACGCATTGACTCAGCAATCAGCACTATTTGCACCACAAGATCTGTGGCAGTCCCTTGCTAGAAGAGTTAATATAACATCAATAATTATGTCAATGCAGGGGCATAATTTATTGCCTTCATGGCCCTGTATGTATTCAACAACTTAATATAATTGCTACATATCCTTTACACACTGCAATCACATCTCACAACCCATAATGAAATATCTGCTTGTAGGATGCCAGGACAGAACACAAGTCACCAACCCACACACATTATTTGTTTACTTGATATTCTGTGTACCATGATACTGTTTCATTTGTTAAAATTTTATTAAATAAACTGCCTACATCATTTAATACTATAAAATGCACACATAATGTATTTCAGCAAATGCCAAAACATGGCAAAACATTTACTGAAATCCACTGTGCACATATAGTATCAAATTATGGGCAATTTGTGGAACAACATTTGCCTATGCTGAAAAGCTTTCATGCAAATCTGTTCTGAGATCATTTTGCGTCAATGGACATCACCTGGCTCAAGAGTGAAAACATAACGGATATTTGACTGACACTGATATTAAAACCTTCAGAGATTATATTACTGCCATTGACTTTTTAAATATAAACAAGTCACAAAATGACTGCAGGACTTAACACTTGTGGCATCTTCACTCTGTTAGTGTCCTGTATATTTTCAAATCCTATCAATGCAGTCAAAATGCAATCACTAATTTCTTTTGTTTTCATACGAGATGAAATGTTTAGATCTTCAGCTGTCTGTCCAGCATCTCTGACTTTTGTACTTCTGTCATGAATGGCACGGCACTGAATTTTTTTTTACATTTCGCATAAATGGCGAGGCATTGTATTTCTTGTGCTTCTCTTGTAAATGTGTTCAGTACTTGCTTCTCAAGGGTGAGATTTCCTACTTCCTACACTTGTCTCATAAAAGGCAAGATGTTTGTACTGTCAGTTGTTTCTAGGGCCTCAGTTCTTAAGTCACAAAGAAAACACACTCTCCATTAGACAGGCCACCCAAATGTATGCAGGTCTTATTGTACTGTGTATGTTACTCTCATCTGACTTTAACCAAAATCAGAGTGCCAGAAAATTTATTAACAATACCAAACACGAAATCCACAAAAAATCTGCCCCGTGAGAGTTGCACTGTTCCATGCAGACAGATGGACATAAATTGGCTAGTAGTCAATATTCACTACATAACAATGCCCAACAACAGAGTTAAAGAAATCCATACTTACTTTCAAATTCAATGGCTGTAATATTTAACTACTGCAAACAGGCATTTGAAATTTGGTATGAACAAAGCACAAACACAGCTATAAGAAATTTTATTTCTTGCCCTACAAACAAAAAACACTGTCATGATGTGAAATTCTGAGGTTGTGTCTAAAGATTTCCATGTTCTGAAAACCTACGCCTTTGGAAATTAAGAAAAAGTTGGAAATTATCACCCTCCAAAATATAAAGACAAAGCAGAATTTAAAACACTAACAATCACAACAATTAACTTAAAACCTCTTGCAGCTTTGCACATGGAAGCTTTTAGAGGAAACTAGATATCACAAGACTTTCCCAAAAATAAATATTTCTATTTTATAAAACTGCCATGAACTAGACATCTTATTATAGTACTGAAACTGTCACCAGGATGTGTCACAGACAGTTTTATGTTAACTGTACTAATCATAAGGTCCCTGTTTCTGTATTTTATCTCACATAGTACGTACTCCCCCCCCCCCACACACACACACACACACAAAGTTTAATAAGTAAGGCTTCCTAGGTCAAAATTAAAATGAGAGGTCACTGCAATGTTAAATGTAATGAACTTATTCCAAGTATCGTAACTTGTCAACATAACCTCCCAGCACATGGATGCATTTATCCCAGAGTGGCACAAGTTTAAAAATTCGTCTGCACTATAAACTGGACTGCTACCTTCACAAGAATTCACAAACAGCCACTTCCACTCCATCATTCCCATGGAACTGGTGACCTCCCAAGTGCTGCTTCAGTGGCCCCAACATATTCTCCCATTCCTGCTGTGTTCATATGCATCCTTCATGTATTGGGCTGACCAGCACAATAATCATCATGAATGTCCAACCATTTCTAAACTGTCTACACCATTTTCTGATATGCTGCCTTCTTATTATGAAATTACCATACACCTCTAACAAGGGTCAGTAAATGTCAATGTGGGGAAATATGTTTTGCCCCATAAAACCAAATCACACTGTTAACTTCTTCACAGGAACAACTCTGATGTCACTGCTCCTGCACATCACCTTATGCCATGAGCTGACTCTCGCAGCATTTGTTGCACATTACCCATGCTACATGTGCTACCTCATGCCAAAAAATAAAATGCTTGTCTAACACAGAAGTTACAGGCTAGGGAACATTACTTAGTGAACACACATCGTATTTTCTCCCTGACATAACTCCATCATCAACAAAAACTTAAGAATCTAGTAGTTTGCTTTTACTTAGGATTTCCAGAGCCACATCTTTTACAGTTTCCCACATACGTTCCAGGTATTTATGAACATCATCCTGTTGGCCTGGTGGTTTACCTTCAGCATACAGGGTTAAAAGCCAAGTGTATCTCATGCCAGCCATAGTTTTTATTTTGCTGACCATGGAAATTTAAATATCCAAAATGCAGCAGTTCAGTTATAAATTATATAAATTAGAGTTTTAACATTACAAGGGCCAAGCAGAAACTGATTTTTTAAAGAATGCACCTATCTATATGCAAACAAATGTGTGATCATTCAGTTTGTATCAGCCTTTACTGCATGCCATCTTTACATATCTTCTTCTGTTTCTTACAACTGCCTTCTCTCCTTATAAGTTATTTTCTTCAGTTTTAAATGTGTCAGACAATTTTAACAAGGTCTGTTCATTCCTGTTCTTACAATTTTAGCCCTGTGGGTCAGATCTTATGACCTTGTTCCAGTTGCATTGTGCATGCATGCATGCATGCATGCACGCACGCACGCACATACGCATATCTATCACCTTGATTGATAATCACAAGAGCTCAAGGCCCAATGATGTAAAGCACGTCATACCACAAGACAAGTAACTGAAACAATCAGAGGTCAAGGAAAAACACATTTAACAAGGATTCATCAGCAATCATACACACACTTATGGTTATAACCTTATATAACATTCAAATAAAAATCCTGCAAACTGAATATAAATAGTCTATAATAAGAAGTATTACTTGCAAGGGTTAAAACATTTACACATATTAATAAAAGCATAATTAGGATGAGATTCTACTTATTAAAAAACAAAAAACAATTTAACCGAGCTGGTATGTATGCTGTTGACCTGCACACATATTGATAAGATCATAATTAAAATATGCAGTTTTAAGTATTAAAAAACAGTTGAACCATACTGGTATGTATGCTGTATAAAACCCACCAGCACTCATATCATCCATCTGATTGATCATTCTTGTATTCATCTGTTGAATAAAAGGCTTTTACTGTCAAGTATTTTTTTAATTTTGCCATGAAATTTTTTTTCTGTAAAATCAGTTCAGCAATATCATACGGTAATTTGTTGAAGATTTTTAAGCTTTCAACATACAGACCTTTCTGGTACACAGTTAATGCAGCTGATGGTTTATGGAGCTGTATTCTATTTCGTGTATTGTAATTATGAATAGCAGAATTAAATGTATAAAGCTCCAGATTGTGAGATAAGAATCTCATCAGAGAAAATATGTATTGAGAAGACAAAGTCATTATTCCTAGTTTTGGGAATAAAGGCCTACAAGAAGTTCTAGCATTTGACCCAGTCATTAATCTGATTATCCTTTTCTGTAGTCTAAACACTTTCTCACTGCCAGTAGAATTACCCCAGAATACAATACTATATTCTAACAATGAATGAAAATTAGCAAAATATATCATTTTAAGAGTGGATATATTGCTGTAGGACGACATTGTTCTAATGACAGAACATGCACTGCTTAATTTTGGTAAGAGTTTGTCAACAGGTTTCTTCCAACTTAAAAACTTACTTGACTCCAAACCTAAAAATTTTATATTGTCGGATTCTTTTATGATTGAATTGTGATAACTGAAGTGGTTATGTATCTCTTTACTTTTTTTGGAGCTAAACTTTATTATGTCTGTCTTGTCAAAATTTAAGGTTAATCCGGTAACTGAAAACCATTCGTATATATGATGTACAGAGTCATTGATTTTAGTTTGTAGTTCTGTCATGTCTGTATCATTAACTGATATATTAGTATCATCTGCATAAATAACTGGTTTTGCAATGTAATGTATTTTATGTGGAAGGTCATTTATGTAGATTACAAACAGCAATGGTCCCAGAACCAAGCCCTGGGGTACTCTATTAGGTACAGTTTCCCAGTTGGAAGAACTATTTTCTCCCAAAGTTGTGATAATCACTTTCTGCTATTTGTTAAATAAGATCTGAACCACTTATGACATGTTCCACGAACTCCATAATATGCTAACTTATATAATAGGATGCAGTGACTGACATAGGCAAAGGCTTTTGATAAGTCGCGGAAAAGACCTGCTATCAGCTGTTTATTATTTAATGAGGTCAGTACTGTATTAGTTAATGAAAAGATTGCATTTTCTATATCAATTCCATTTCTAAATCCAAATTGTTTAGACACTATTATTCTGTTTGAATGTAAGTGTTGGTTTAATCTATTAAACATCATTATTTCCCATACTTTTGACAATGACAATAATAAGGATATGTGTCTATAATTGAATTGATTAGCTTTACCCCCTCTTTTATATACTGGTATAACTAACACATATTTGTATGTATCTCGAAAAGTTTCACAAGTTAGGGAGAAATTGCACCTGTATGTGAAAGGTTTGCTTATGGCTTTTACGCAGTGTTTTAAAATTACATTACGAATTCCATCATATCCCAACGATTTTTTTGTTTTCAAGGAAGTTATTGTGTTTATTACTTCAGTTTCTGTAATTGGAATTAATTCCATTTCCTTAATATCATTAATGTTTGTCTTTACTAGAAGACTTATAGCTTTGTGTAAATCAGTGTGTTTATTACTTACATTCTCAGCTGATTTGATGAAAAAACTATGGTAAAACTCGTTTAAGACGTCCCCGGTTAAGAAAATTTCCCGCCTAAGAAGTCAGGATAAAGAAGCACTAAAATTCTCCCATTTGATTAACATTACACGTTGCCCTTTTAATACATCCCCGCATAAGGAAATTTCCCGCCTAAGAAGTAACAAATTTGACGATGAAGCAAATTTTTTACCCATTTAATACATATTCTGTTTCAAAATCTTAAAGAATTTCCCCCAGTTTCCATTCGTTCGGTTTCCAAAATGCAGCATTCAAGTGGCGCAGTCAGTTCATATAGGTTAATCTCCAAGGTCATTTCCCCCACGTTTCACGCAGCAGAATTACGTAACCTCAAAGCCAACGTGGGGTGTCATATTTCTTCAGCGATGCAGAGACTGCAGTCAGTCAATCCCCACTACTCAGTCTCTCACGACAACCGAAAAATTATATTGGGCGGCCGGAAACTGATCCTAGCTATTCTGTGCCCTCCATAAGCCTGAGTTTGGCAACACTGACCACCCCTCATGGTCTACCTAAAAGAGAACCTATGGAATCAGAAGATGTATACTGGTACTGTTTTTGAAAAAAGAGCAAGACAATGCACGCTTGAAAAATATTTCAAGGAAAAGTAAATATCTGGAATGAAATGTGAACTTGTGAATTAAAAGTCACAGTACAGGTAAACGTGTAAATAAAACTGTGAATGAAAGGTTACAGACAAAATGGTTAAATAGTCAGATACGAGTGAGAATGTGTTAAGGCAGCTGCAAACTGTACAAATTCAGCATACATATGTAATAAGTTCACAAAAAAATAGGACTTTTCAGTCCTACCCTTATAAGAAATTTCCTGCTTCCTTAGAATTTTAAAAAATGTCTTAACAGGGTTTTACTGTATTAAATGCTTTAGCTATCTCCTCAGCTTAAGCTATTGGACCAGTTTCAGTATTAATTTTAGCAGCTCAGTCATAAGAACGAAATGAACCAGTACAGTCCTTTATAATTTCCAACGCTGTTTTTACTTTATTTCTAGAATTATGAATCCAATTATGAATATGCATTTTTTAGCTTCCACAATTATTTTCTTAATACAGAGTCATACCTATTATAATAATTTATTACCTGTGGTTTACTGCTATTTCTTCTAATTAAGTATAGCTCTCTTTTCTTCCTATATGAAATTTTAATTCCATTTGTGATCCAGTTATTACTTTTTTGCTTGTTTCCTACCGAAATGAAGGGGAAGCTGTTTTCAAAATTTCTTACAAGGATGTTATGAAAGTTACTGAACTTTTCACTAATATTATTGGTATTGTAAACTGAGTCCCAAGTTTCTTCCTGTAGCAGTAATTTGAAGCTATTTATCATTTGATTATTAATTAATCAAACCTTTTTCTTAGAAACATAATTATCACACTTAATATTGAGTTTATCTAGAAAAACAATTTGGGCACTGTTGACTGATGGGCCATTAATATATGGACAAGGTTATTTTCACTTTGTCTTCACCGTGCATTTTTTATATATAACACTGATAAATACAGCAACAAAATGCACTATAGACGATAGAATCACTTTTTATTCACTCACTCCATCTACCTCGACATGTTTCGGTGCATCATGACACCATCTTTGGGGGGATTTTTTGCACTTCAAAGACCTTTGTCACTTGGACAGAAGTATACAGATTATGTAATATTGTTGCCAAAACACATAACATATAAACACACACTGTGCCTTGTTGGATTGTTAAAAATTAAAACAGTGCGGATAAAAGTAAGGTGATAAAAAACACTAGTATTGATATTAATGACTACATCACATTTCACAGCTCATATCACAACATTCTACTGAGAAGCCAGGTTGTGCAGTCGATAGGTATGGTTTACAACCATGTGAAAAGAACGGATGGCAAACGTAACGTATTCTGAAAAGAAAATCAATAATATGAAAAATATGGCAATATTTTGGAAAAAAGTCATAATGAAGATAGATAGTTGCTTTGTGTTGAGATGTACCTGTATTGAGTTCCTGTTGTGTACGTGTTGGGCCGGCTGTATTACGTGATTATATCACACCACACCACACCTGCAGACTCTAGACCCGGTTCAGTGACACTCGTAATACAGCCGGCCCAACACGTACACAACAGGAACTCAATACAGGTATGTCTCAACACAAAGCAACTATCTATCTTCATTACGACATTTTTCCAAAATAGTGATGACATATTTTTTATATTACTGATTTTCTTTTCAGAATACATTACATTTGCCATCCGTTTTTTCACATGGTTGTAAACCATACCTATCGACTGCACAACCTGGCTTCTCAGTAGAATGTTGTGATATGAGCTGTGAAATGTGATGTAGTCATTAATATCAATACTAGTGTTTTTTATCGCCTTACTTTTATCCGCACTGTTTTAATTTTTAACAATCCAACAAGGCACAGTGTGTGTTTATATGTTATGTGTTTTGGCAACAATATTACATAATCTGTATACTTCTCTCCAAGTGACAAAGGTCTTTGAAGTGCAAAAAACCCCCCTGAAGATGGTGTCATGACACACCAAAACATGTCGGGGTAGATGGAGTGAGTGAATAAAAAGTGATTCTATCGTCTATAGTGCATTTTGTTGGTGTATTTATCAGTGTTATATATGGACAAGGTGTTACCTTTTTAAATTGTATAGTATCTAAGAAAATGCAATCAATTAGAGTTACTTTATTATTAGCAACCCTTGTAGGAAAATTCACTATTTGACTTACGTTGAAAGTTTTCTTTATAGTTTCCAATTTTTTCTTAGCTATGCTTTCCACACGGAAATTTATGTTTAAGTCGCCACAGAGTATAAGAGTAATGGTAAGTTTATATAAATAATTTAAAGCATCTTCCAGTAATTTAAAGAACTGATCCTCCTTGCCTCAGGGTGATCTATATATGCAGCCTACAATTATTTATTTCATTTTGGAGTTTAGTTCAGTTGCACAAATTTCAAATATTCTTTCTTTACAGAATTTAACCAGGTCTATATTAGTAAACTGAACCTCATGCTTTGTCATAATACATACATCTCCTTCTGAGACTCCCTCCCTACAAAAGCTGGTGGCTATTTTATAGTTATTTAAACAGACTTTGGTAATTTCTTGAGTTTTCAGATGATGTTCCCTCAGACAGACGAGAAGTGGGTCAGTGGGCATTTCTTGCAAAATTATATTTAATCCATCTTTCTTGGACATAAAGACTTCTGATGTTTTGATGACAGACTATTAAGTTGTCGGATCTAGTATTTAAGCTATTCAACCTTAAGTCCATAAAAAATCATCCTTTTTTGATTTAGTACAGTTTTTTGCCTTTTACTGTTTCATTGTGACATACAATTGACCCTTGGCTGGGCTTTCCTATTAATTCGTCACTAGCAGACGCTGAACTTACAATTTGTTTCACACTTTCAGACTGTGATTTATTAGTAACTTTCAAAACATCTACATTTTCTAAAGAGTAATTTCTCCAAGACATAGGGATAACCTCTTTCTTATACTGCTTGTGCAATGAGACAGACATTACTTCAATTAGTTTGCTGACCATAGATTCTTTTGCTTTGGCATTTTGAGCAGCCTCTGTCTGGTGAAAGACTCTCTATCAGTTAACACATTTAGCAGTTGCATATTCCTACAGTCCTAACACAATTTCCTCAATTTTCTGTTGTATGATCTCACTTACTCATTCAAATGTGTCCTTTTATGTACATTTTATCTATACGGAATGCTAATCAAAACATTTGTTTCCAGGTTTTTTATAATGAAATTTACTGTCTGTGTTAAGGCTTTTCCAGAAGCATTATTGTAAATGTCATTAGCACCACACCATAGTACAATGGTATCTTTTGTGGTTAATTTACCTATTTCTATCTGAGCAGTACCTATTATTGTCAACACCTGCATTTGGCTTTAAAAATCCTGTTACATCATAAGTTTTGTTGACCTGATGAGACAATTCTTCCGCCAGACCCCTGGCATGGCTGTCAACAATAATGATGATTCTTCTCCACTGATCACGATCATCTTTCTTGATATTTTGTTTCGGTAGTGTTGGTGGGGTCATTTTATTAACTTTCATTCCTTTTTTTGTTGAGTCTGAACTTACTTGTACAGCAGGTCGTGAGGTGATCACAGTATCAATGATCTGGATAGAGGTTAGGTTCTTCTTTTGATTGTCAGGTTACCTTTCCACAACAACATCTGACCACCTTCTTCCTTGTTCTTCAGTTTTTTCCACTTTTGGACCCTTTGAGTTAAGTGCAGTCTCTAGTTTTGACACTATTAGCAATAAAGTATCTTTAACAAAGGGACGCATCGCCATAAGTTGAAATTCTTGCAGCTCATTCATATCCAATTCAACTTCCGAAGTTTTTCCTTCACTCATTAATCTCTTAGATCTCATTACTTCACTACACTCTGATGTGTTCACTGAGTTAACTCTTGTACACTCCCCATTCACTGTAAATTCAAGGTTCAATTCCTCTGCAAATCTTGCAGCTGCTGCCATGTTATTATGTTCGTGCATCAACAACACAATCCTGCCCTTTGCAAATTCTTCAGAATGTTAATCGCTTAGTGAAAAGAAACCGATTTTCTGCCTGCTCTTACTTCACTAGCTGCCTATTTGTGCTAATCCTGCTACCAGTACGTACGTACATACGCACGCACGCACGCGCCGCGCGCACACACACACACGCACACACACACACTCTCTCTCTCTCTTCACAAGATATGGCTTTGAATTCAAAATGCCAAAGACTAAATATAGGCACTACTGTAGAATTCATACTTGACCCAGATTTTGATGGCAACACTGCTGACTGACCCAGCAACTGACTGTTCATTAAACAGGATACTGTGGCTTAGTTACTAGATGAAAAAGTGTCCTCACTGTTGTACAGTCATCAAACTTAGAAGCACAATGTATCCCACACACTCCCTAACAAATTTCTGGATTGAGTACTCTCAGTAACTAAAATATAAACTGAAAATAAATATACTCAGTGCATTTTTTATTTTAATCTTTTGACTTCTAAAATATATGAGATAATATGAAAAGATGCAAATATGAGCATGACAAAGTGCCCTGGCCAGGAGTGAGTACTTCAAAATTTAAAATGCTGCATGCTAAAGGTTAAAATTACAATGTTCAGTAACTACTACATTTATGATCGAATCATGCCAGTATTGTACATTTACAAACAAAAACATATTTCTTAACACATACATAAGCTACTCTACTTTAATGTTTCAATAATAACAAACACATATATCTTCATAATGACTTGTTTTGACATTACTTTCCCTGCTACTACAGACTATTGCCAAATGTGGTCCAACATTTCCCATACAGTACAGATTAACGATGTATTAATATTTTATGGAACATAGTCAATTAACCCTTTAAAGCCTAGCGGTAACTTTACGTACCACCAGGTTTTTAACGTTAAAAAATTCTACGTGGTGCTCACATTGTGTTTATGTGTTTTGTGTGGATCTCAGAACAAACACCAACTTTTGCCTTATAAAACATTAATAGATTTTTTATAATCGAAGTGTAGAGTGTTTACTGCGGGGTACGCACTGAATCCTTATATAAAACGGATACGCTTCGTCTTTAAAGGGTTAATCTTGTAAGAAAATTTCCCGCCTAAGAAGTAACAAATTTGATGATGAAACAATTTTTTTTACCCATTTAATACATTTTCCGTATCAAAACTTAAACAAATTCCCTGAGTCTCCATCAGTTGTGTTTCAAAAATAGCGTTCAAATGGCGCAGTCAGTTCACATAGGTTAAACTCCAAGGTCATTCCCGCAAGTTTCACACAGCAGAATGACCCAACCTTATGGTGTGGGGGTGTTGTATTTCTCCCACAATGCAGAGACTGCAGTCAGTCAGTTCCCACTACTCGATCTCTGTCACAATGACCGAAAGAATGTATTGGGGGGCTGGAAGCTTATCCTAGCTGTTCCATCACCTACATGGGCCTGCATTTGGCAACGCTAGCATGTGGAAGTTTCAACTGGCCGGTCACTAGGAGGGAACTCAGGTAGCCAATAACATTTGATGAAGTTTAGGCACGCTAGCCGATGCCATTCGGGGTTCCACCTTGCTGGTGCGAAGTTCTATCGTCAGGCGCGTAAGCCGTGGGGAGGTGGAAGCCAGCCCGGTTGGGCGCAGCAGTCTGATGCCAGATGTGTGGGTGCTCGCATGCAAAAACTTGTTTAAACGTAATTTATCAGCGGTAATATAAATGTGTCATGGTGTAGCATGATGGTGAAACATTTGTGGTGACTGTGTGCAGATACATTACATCAACAATTCCAGGAAATAAATTCAAGACACTGCACAGTTAGTGAAAGTGACTGGAACTACTGACCACCCCTTACGGTCTACCTAATAGCGAACCTATGGAATCTGAAGATGCATACTGCAACTGTTCTTGCAAAAAGGAGCAATACATCCACACTTGACAAACATTTCAAGCAAAAGTAAACACCCGGAATGAAATGTGAACTTGTGAATGAAAAGTCAGTGACAGTATAGTTAAGGGTGTAAATAAAACTGTGAACGAAAGGTTACAGACAAAATGGTTAGATGGTCAGATACAGGTGAAAATGTGTTAAGACAGCTACAAATTATGCAAATTCAGCATACATATGTAATAACTTCAAAAAAATTTAAAAAATAGAATTTTTTGGTCCTGCCCTTTTAAGACATTTTCCACTTAAGAAGTCGAATTTTCGTAGAATTTTCAAAAAGTCTCAACAGGGTCTTACTGCATTTCTTATCTCCTCTGTACTGCAGAAACTGACTGAGGGGTTTACATTTGACTGTGGCAGTGGTTTATGCTGGGGAAAGCCGACCATTCCTTGTTTGTGACCACTAAAGATGTATTCGAGTTAAAAAACATTGGCCTGAAATGCTCTCATGTTTTGTGCATTTCAGATAATACAGTTATTTTCTGTAGTGGTGTGGTTAGATCTGTGCATAAATTTTACTTTAGGCTTGTTATAAATGATACATCTAATGAATGCCAACCAGCATTTGCTAAAAAAAAACTACACCATACAGTGACTGAGACTCTTGTTTTTGATAGGATCTATGTTTTCCCCCAACCATCGTCACAAGTGTTAAGAGAGTCTACCTACGCTGTGCAGGTCAACTGCATTCCCTTGAGTAAAGGACGCTATCAGTCACATGGTCTTTGATATTTTCCGTTGTCCCATTTCTTCTATGTTTGTTTACAAATGCCCAGTCCTTGTTTTACACCCCAGTTGCATTCCTGCAAAAAGTGTGCATAATTCAAAAAGGCATAAATCAAAAATGATATTCCCACAATTTTTAGATGTCCCATCCCATTGTGCTCCGTACAATACCAATATTAAACTAAACACCACAAACAGAGGTTAGTGTAATAGAACAAAGCCAGCCAAAGGGCTTTGAACTGAAAATGAGCAAGCACAAATCATGAAGTGGCATAAAGTGGTAAGGGGCATTAAAGCAAAAAGGCATAAAACAAGGGATGGGTGTACTATTATTCAAGTAATGTCATGCTCATATTTCAGACATGCTTATTTCTTTAATCTACTTTACGACTTGGTTATAACTACTTATGTTCTACTGATATTGAAGGATACGTTCTTAACAAAAAGGTTGCAGCTGCAGAGATTAAATAGCATTGCATGAGATGGGCTCATAACCATGCATGGTCAGTACGTATGGATTTCAAAAATAAACAAGGACTGCCTCAAGGCACTATCTTCACGTTTGCCTATGCAAACTTGGGAAAACTGTGAGAACAACCAAGATTTGACCTAAGTACCTTGAAACTACAAATCTAGAGCATTATCACTATACTTTAAGTTATAAAACAGAATGAAATAAAGCAATGAGAGAACGAAATCCTAAAAATTACATAATACAAACAGAAAATATATGCTAGCAAGAACTGTAACATACAGGTTACAGAACATTCACTGCTGCAAGATAGTACTGGTATGCACTACAAACATGCTATAAAGTGCTCGATGTTGTAAATCATAACTGAGTACTTACTAGTGAAGGTTTGGCCTATTGCACCACCAAAATTGAAAACAAAAATAAACAGTGAGCATATATCATCATCATCAGAAACAAAATTACAGCCTAAGTGACATTTTTCTTAAATGTACAGAATCCTGGTAGAAAGGATAATTATACTGCCTAACTTCACCTGTGTTCCTGCACATGGGAACAGACAAACAGTAAAAGCAGCTCAGCAGACAGATCTCAATTTAAATTTCACAAACAGTATTCACTGTACAAGCACATTAGTGTCAGTGCAAGCTGTCAAAACAGTAACTGTAAAAACATTATGTAACAGGCTGGACATGTAGCTCACCTGGAGGAGACAAGAAAGGCACATACAATTTTGATGGAGAAACCTTGTCAAAAGTGGCCACTTGGAATATTTACAGTGTGGGGGGAAGGGGGGAGGAAGGATTAAAGGAAAAATGGTATAACAGGAGATATCACATTAGAACGGGACGTGGATGGGAACAGCTCAGAATTGCGTCCGATTTTAGGTTTTCGTATTAACAGTACTGACCTTTCACATTCTGCTAACAGAGAATTAATGTGTGTGAGTGTACATGTTCATGCTGGAGCCTCTATGATCATTTAATAATATTTTGGGGTCATAAAATTCTGTGCGGCTTTGGTTAATATTTAAGTAAAAGCAAACAGAAATAAATAAAAGGAAGGGCTTGATGTATGCTTTCAGGCATAACTCAGTAACAGTTATTATTCATTTAAATCACTGGAATTGTTGTACTAGGCAGTAGGAAACTATTTTGAAGGAGTAAAATTAATAAGATTTATCTTATGTGCACTGTGCTTGATTTAACTTTTTGAACACAACTTGTGTAAGCCTATCTATGTATAAGAATATACTCCAGTAAAACCTGTATCCATCATTCCTGTCCATGCTGATTTCCCGCATTATCAATTTCTTCTGGTCCCACATAAATTGCCCATATAAAAATGTATAATTATATCAGATGCCTTGTTCCTTGAAATGACATTTTACCACATTAATTTTGCACATTTACTGGTCCTAAACTATGATGATACTGCCTGGACAACTGTTTCTGGGGGTGGGGAGGTCAAAAATAATGTAAAGTCTTTGGAATGGACAGAGGCAGTAACCTTCCTACAGTGGTAATTACTGCTTACTTACAGGTTGGCCAAATCCGGATGGTTCAGTGGAGGGGTGAGGGGAGACTAAAATTGTAAGGTGGCAAATCTGGAAACTATGTTCTGCAACTGTTAGTAGTACAGTCTCACATTATCCTGTTTGCTTCACCTCGTTGCATTCGGCAATTAACATTTGTGTGATTTAGTGCTAGTATTCCAGGTATTATTTTGGTTATTATTTGCTACTTGTGCTAATCACGTTCCAAAAATCACTGAAACTATACTGTTTTTTAACATAAAAATTATCCACTGAACTGCACAGGAGTGTTACATCTTTATTTGGTTGGTCACCATAAAACGTTTCAAGCAGCTGTACAGCAAGCACCTAGTACTAAAAGCTGTGTGCTTGATGGACTCAGGAATGGACATCAAACTGATATTCAATGTTTGGCAAATAATACGTCTCACAGTAGCAGCTAGGCAACAAGTCACACAGTTAACTACAGCAAATTGCCTTCATCAGTCCTGCTACTGAGTGAACTCATTACAGAATGCAACTACGACTCAAACTCCAGCACTGGACAAGAGGATAATGCCTTCCATGAAGATTAAATTTAGCTAAACACTATGGATATCAATTTCAATACTCATGCCCATAGACAATAAGCTTGCCATGTGTGATGTATGCAGCACTGATAAGCTGTGTGATGATTGTGAAGGTGGGTGGAATAGTGGGGTAAGGGGGAGATGAATGTGATCCTGAAACCATGCTAAGTTTTACCAGAGGCCATGCTGCTTATAAAATTCTGAAATCATTCTTTTACATATACAGCATTGGCAAGCATGACAGTCAGAACATTCTGAACTAGATTTGTCACTGTTTCATCTGAAACATGAAGATTCAATTGAACAGTTGTTAATTACAGATTATTTTTGGAAAAGTAAATTGCACACAGGTATTACAGTAATATTTTATTTATTTTATATTATTCACACCATGCATTTTCATCACAAACTAATAATCACCAACTAATGCACAGTATTGGAACAGTTTGTGTTAAAAAGTGTATAAACCCCTACATATGTTTCGACGACAATATCGCATATGAAGATTTGGACAAGTGTTGCACAATAATGTGGCATCTCTATGTTTTAACTTTGTGTTGATTTTAACAACAATTTTTAATAATTCGTGTGTACAGTGTCAAGATCCTGCGCACTAAACTTTTAGTGTGTGATTTTAACTTACGGACACCCGGGTGGACTCACGCACCAAATGATCAAGATATTCTCACTGGAACATATGTAGGGGTTTATACAGTTTTTAACACAAACTGTTCCAATACTGTGCATTAGTCCATAATATTTTACTTGTTTTTTTAGGTCCCAGTTCAAAATGTAAAACTTGCATTTTTTTGTTTTCCTCAAGGCCACTCGAAAAATGATGGATACATGTTGCACTGTATTACTGAACTGCAAAGCAGGTTCAAGACAGAATTACTTCTTTTTTTCAGACTGAGGCAAGGATTTCTCAGAATTAAAAGATACTGTGTTGAGAATATGTTACTCTAGTCACAGACTACAGTAAATTTGATTGATATGTGGAGATGAGTTTGTGGTGACAGGAGTGAAATCATGAAATTACATACAAAAATTTGGATAGATGCAGGGTCAGCAGAAAAAAGGAGAGAGACAAATTTAGTTGGAAAGTTGGTTTGTGCAAGTTTTGCTAACTAGTAGGATCCTGATGGACCATGTAGTTTCCACACACCTGTACACAGCAAAAGGAGTTATCTAAAAATTCTTAAAATTTGTGACTAAAACCTCATATCGTATATGAATTGA
Source organism: Coptotermes formosanus (assembly GCA_013340265.1). Classification (NCBI taxonomy): domain Eukaryota; kingdom Metazoa; phylum Arthropoda; class Insecta; order Blattodea; family Rhinotermitidae; genus Coptotermes; species Coptotermes formosanus. Next base: position 408,325 of record BLKM01001905.1, read on the forward strand.
AACTGAGCAACCTTCTTGAATCAGTCTCAGAGAATTTAGAGTTATAAAGAGCATAAAGAACACTACCAAAGATGATCATGCTCACCTGAAATGCTGAGTATCTTCCACCCTTACGAGGCCTGTTGTAAGAAGGCAAGTAGCGTCGTATAGGATCCAGCTCATTGATATGCAGCAACCCAGCTGTCAGCAGCTGAGCAATGACAAACATTGCTTGATTCCACAGGAACATCCCCTTCACCCCACTGCCTTCACCACTGGGTAGACGTATTTGGCTACCAGGTTCCTGCCTCTCAAATTCTATATTACTTTCATGTACATAGAAGTACATTGGTATCACTGGGTCTGGAAAATACCCCACAGTATTGGTTTTAATCACATGCACAGAGTGAAACAGCAGCAGCTGGGCCTGAGATGATTTGCGTGATTATTTGTGAGTCTAATTTGAACTGTTTTTATCCAAGTGACAGGATCCCCCTGGGGACTGATGGCACTGGACAGGCAAATGGTAATCATTATTTTAAGGGACTGCATACTGGTGTGAGGCTAATAATTAATTATAGCATATAACCGTCTTCACAACCTCAATATAACACTAGTTATACAAAATTTATTTTTAAATACATTTATTTTTAAATAAATTTTATATAACAAGTGTTATATTGAGGTTGTGAAGATGGTTATACAATATAATTAATGGTAATCAATAAATGCATGCCCACACCCAAGTAATCCAAAAGACTGGCAAATCAAAACACTACACACCATGCATAATAAGGTAGTCCCAGCGTAGCTGCTTCTATGGGTCCTGTACATTTTCTTCAACACGACATACTCAGAAATATATACCTGCAATTTCTCAGCTCCCAAATAAAGATCATGGGCAGTAATAATTCATATCCAGTGTTTCAGCCTAAATCAGATTACCTCTCCATCCTATTTATATCTTGCTCTATTATCCTCCAAACAAACAGTCTAGCATTTAGTGTACTAGCTCAATGTTTACGAGGTCATGAGTTCAGTACTGTTGTCACTAAAATTAAAAATCTCTGACTTTAATGACAATCAATAACTTTAAGATTGGAGCACAGAAAACTGCCAAAATGTTGTGTACATAAAATGGATCACAGATAATGCAGAATGTGTAAAATAGTTATGGTAACATGGAAGTTAGTAGTGCAACAGTTTTTGGTATTTTCATCTAAATCAGCCATGTCAAACTCAATTTCTGCATAGGGTTGCTCTACTTGATGATGCAAAGTCAGAGCGCCTCACTTCAAAATGTAAAGGTTTTCTGACCACAGCAGTCTTCTAGAATGAGGAATTAAATTGTACTAATATTATTGTTTTATAAGAATATATTCCCTTTTAAAATGCTGCACTACAGATCCAGGATTGGAATTTATTATATTTCACATTTATTTATATACAATTATATTTATTATTGTTTATTCATATACAATTATTATACTTCTTGTTATGGTGTTTTGCTATAGATTTGACATCTTTTCTGAGAAACAAGTTTTTCAATGTCAGGCTTTTGATTTTGTGAAGATGCAATTTTTAATATGAAGGATGAATGTTCGGCTGTCAGTCTTTGATTTTTGGGCTGATTTATTTGCCTTCATAAATGAAAACAGGTGCCCACAGAGATATACAGAACCAAGCATGGCTAATATTCTCACAGCAAACTGACGCATTTCTGAACAGTGACTTGGCAAATAATAATAATAAAATTGTGGGATTCCAACTTCATTATATTTGTTTTTCAACAAAGAATCACACTGAATTTCAGAAAGTCCCATTTGAATATTGCTATTGGCCTTCTGCACATCAAAGCAGAATGGAGCAATGAACAAAGAGAAATTGTCCTCATATGACTTGAAATCTTCAAACCTGTTTTGAAAATCAGACAGTAAGTCTTTTATGTTGCAGACATACCGACTGAAATCAGAGTTACTCTGTGACTTTCAGTAATCCTGGCACGTAGGAAAACGAGTCACATTGCCACTATTCCACTGTCCTTGCCAAAGCCTGAGCTTGTTTTAAAAGCCTTAATGACATCATACAATGAAGTAACAACCTGTTGTTTCCCTTGATGTTTTAGATTTAAGTCAATTAAATACCCCACAATATCTACCATAAATGCCAAATCCTGAAGCCAGTTATTGTCAAGTTTCTCTGGTGAATGACGTTCCGTTTCTAAAAACACCCTAATCTCCTTATGGAGAAGCCAGAAACGCTTCAAAACATAATGACAAGAAAGCCAGCGAACTTCTGCATGGTATGGTAAACCTTCAAATTCAATCCCCATTGCACTGAGCAAAGAAGAAAACTGCCGTTGATTCAATCCCCGTGAACGAATGAAATTGACCGTTTTCTTTAAAAATTCCATAACATGCTCCATTTTTATGGTTTTTGAACAAAGCACTCCTGGTGAATAATACAGTGAATGTGATGAAACTTGCGATCAGGAAAGACTTCATTCTGCTTGGCCAACAGCTTAGCAACAAAACAGCCGCTTTTCCCCATGAAGGATGGAGCTCCATTCATTGCCACACACACCGATTTTGATAATGAATGATCATACTCTACCAAGAGACGACACACTTATTTGAAAATATCCTCACCAGTTGTTGTATTATGAGCAGAAAAAATGTTAAGTAATCTTCAGTTATTTTTAAGTCCCTGTCACAGGCACAGATGAACACCGCTATCTGTGCCAAACCACTAACATCCGTACTTTCATCAACTGCAATGGAAAATGCACCCAAACTTCTAACTTTTGCAAGCAGTTTCTCACATAAATTAGCTGCAATTTCATCAACTCTCTCAGCAACAGTGTTCCACGACAAAGAAATGTTTTTGAAAGCTTGAACTTTATCAGGTCACACAATTTCAGCGGTGTAGACAAGGCACTGCCTTCCAAACTCACTTTCACTAAAACATTTAACATTTTTTGCCAACAGTTGTGCAATCACATAGCTAGATTTTACAGTGGCTCCACTGTCTTTGTGTACATTAGTGAACATGCTTTGTTGCTTCATACGTGCAAACTTAAAGTCACACAATTTATCTTCCTGTAACTGTTCTCTGTACTGATCATATTTAGAGTGATGGGTTTTGTAATGGCATTTTATATTATATTCCTTTGGAACACTGATAGTCTGACCGCAGATAAAACACAAATTTTACCTCTAATTTCACACCGGAAGTAAGCGAGTCCCCATTTTTCTTGAAAAACCCTGCTCTCATTTTCAATCGTTCTTTATTTACTGTTGCGTGGTTTGGAAAGTGACGTTGTCGCCTTGACACGTCACTATTAAAACAATGGAAAACTATATTAAGCACTTATTTACCACAAATCACAAAATAACATACATCGCAACACCCATAACTGTAACCCAGAAAGGTAGTCGACTGACGGGCAAGTGGCAAGCGCTTCACTACGTAGCATTGCTTCGTCCACCATACCCAACTGTACCAGGTACAGGAACAGGGATGGCAGGCATGTACAGCCTTTGTTGCATTAACCCTTAAATAAAATAGCTTGTCCTTGGCGAACTTGAAAAAGAGTTAAGCCCTTCTAAGGACCAGAAATATTACATTACTATTCTCTGAAAAGTAGACTACCTACTTTATGAGAATCCATGCCTTTTATGCTGAGAGAAAACTGCCTGTCCAAGCAATATTATTTTATATTAAAATGTTTACACAGTAAAACCCTGTTAAGATGTTTCTGAAAATTCCAAGAAAATTTGACTTCTTAAGTGTGAAATGTCTTAAAAAGGTAGGACCAAAAATTCTATTCTTTTAATTTTTCATGAACCTATTACACACGTACGCTGAATTTGTATAATTTGCAGCTGTCTTAACACATTCTCACCTATATCTGACCATCTAACCATCTTGTCTATAACATTTAATTGACAGTTTTAGTTACATCTTTAACTATACTGTCACTGACTTTTCATTCACAAATTCACATTTCATTCCAGATGTTCACTTTTCCTTGAAATATTTGTCAAGCATGAGTTGTCTTGCTCTTATCAAAAACAGTTGCAGTATTTGTCTTCCGATTCCCTAGGTTCGCTATTAGGTAGACCATAAGGGATGGCCAGTAGTTCCAGTCACTTTCACTAACTCTGCAGTCACCACAAATGTTTTACAGTCATGTTACACCACAATGCATGTATATTACCACCAACAGATTATATTTAAACAAGTTGTCGCATGCGAGCACTCATGCATCTGGTGTCAGACTGCTGTCCCCCCAGCAGGGTGGCTGTCACCTCCAGATGGCTTATCCACCTCACGGTAGAACTCTGCACCAGCAAGGTGGAACTCTGGCTGGCATCGGCTAGTCCGTCTATAACTTCTTCACATGTTATTCGCTGCCTTGACTTCCCTTCTAATCCCCAGCCAATTGAAGCTGCCATGTACCAGTGTTGCCAAACGCAGGCTCATGTACGTCACAGAACAGCTAGGATAGGCTTCTGGCTCCCTCCCGAACACAATCTTTTGGTCACTGTGACAGAAACCAAGTGGTGGAGACTGACTGACTGCAGTCTCTGCATCGCGGGAGAAATACAACACCCCCACGCCATGAGGGTGCGTCACGCTGCTATGTGAAACTTGCAGAAATTACCTTGGAGATTAACCTATATAAACTGACCAAGCCATCTGAACACTGTGTTTTGGAAACAGAATGAATGGAAACTCGGGGAAATTGTTTAAGATTTTGATATAGAAAATGTATTAAATGGGTAAAAAACAATTGTTTCATCGCCAACTTTTGTCACTTCTCAGGCGGGGAATTTTTTTATGTGGGGACATATTAAAAAGTGCAATGTGTAATGTTAACCAAATGGAATAATTCTGGGGCTTTTTTATCCTGACTTCTTTGGCCAGAAAACATCTTAACTGTGGATGTCTTCAACAAGTTTTACTGTATATTTCTAGATTAAACCTAAAAGTTTTGGGGCCACATTTTGTAGCTCTGGGGGGCCGAATGTGGCCCGTGGGCTGCGTGTTTGACATGCCTGATCTAAATGAATGTCACTGTAGCATAGTTTCATGAAGAATGTAAATTTCAACTGTCTATCACAAGGTACTGTTCTACATTTTAGTAAACCACAGTATTTTCTTCATAATGACTGTTGTACATGAACACACTCTGCCCAAAGTAATACATATGATGATATACCAGCTGTGAAAGAAACAATTTCTTGGCTATTCTTGCCACTGTGTGGGCCATCAAAGTTCATGACATGGATCTGCACAAGACAGCGAACCCTCATAAACTCTCATATGCTGTATAAACTCAGACAAGTTCGTGTTGATGGCAATATCAATGAGGGGAGAGAGTGTCCATAATAAACAGCTTCCAAATGCATAAAAATGTCTGAGCAAAAGAGGTTGATTGTTTATCATATTTAAAGATGATAAGAGCAAAAGTCACGCTTTCTGGGATGTTAAGCCATATCAAGTAGTAACTAGATACTGACATTTTGAAGGAGCATAGCGCCTTCACCTTCTCAGTCAAGCAGTCCACGTAGAACGCTTCTTTCACTGCTTGACTGTAAAGATGAAAGCATGCTCTTTTAAAATACTGGTACCTTTCTACCAACCCACACAGTGTCATATGCCAGATGAATTGAATTTTCAACAACAATGCTGTGAGAGCCTCAAAGCTTTTGTGACATGAGCAAATTAAAAAAAAAAACCTACTTTTTAATTAGAAATTCATTTACAATTTTTTCTTCATAAAGTGCACTTAGTATGTTCAATCATAAAGTTTACCTAAAAACAATTCCATGTCAAAGGATCACAATTTGCAAACCAACAGAATTTATAATATTCTTAATGCAAAGTCATCTAAAACTTAAATAATTTACTGTACCTCCATTAATATCTCTCTTGATTTTAGACTTAAGAAGATTCTGATACTCCTCAATCTGTTCAGACTGTGCCTTAAATACACCATCTATTATCATGAACATATAGAATAATGGCCATTCACATTCAATGCCTTCAAACTCCTGAAAAAAGAATTTTATATTACCTGATAAAAAACCCTTTGCAGTACCAAAATAAAACAGGAAAAATTCACTTCCCATAATGCATGGCACATTTTCTTACCACAAAACACAGGAATTCTTTAGTCAGCCAATTTACAAGTTACTTAGCGACACATGAGATGAATAATATACAGATAAGCTTTGGTGGCCTACACTAGCTGATATTTGGATGCAAAGACTAACCAAAGCTATGAATAACATCAAACAGGGTACCCACAATTCCCGCCCAGTTTAAAGTGGGTAGCCTCTAAACATAAGTCAGACACATTATTGGTGTTACACCTGTTCTGTAGGGAATTATTCAGAAGGGTAACCCATATTTTATAGGTGAACTCCCAGGAACCACACTAAAATTATTGTCTTCAGGAATGTTACACTACAGAACCCAAATGTAGGTACCAATGTTTCAGAGAAACATACTGTCTCCATCTCCTGACAACAAACAGATAACCTCCAAAATGTTTGTATCTGTACATGAGACTACACTGTATCACAACCCACAAGACCATACCTTAGTACTCACTGCCACGAAAACCTCAAATCCAAACCAGGGTATCCTCTGTGAGATGGATGAAGGATAATACAGCTTTACCATCATCACCAGCATAAACTTATACAGATACAGAACAACTAGGTCCTGTCCTGTAATACAGCTGTATAAATGTGTATATTTATCTTGTCTGGAAGCATGACTTTTTTGTAGATGGCTGCTTCATTATAGAGGAGTTTTACACCAGTTCTTTAACATTGCTTATTCACAGCAGTATATTGAAGAAGACTACCAGTGCTCACATTACACATCTTTCAACCCTCACATATACATAAAGATCACTGAAACAAAACCTGTACGTGGTTCTGCTAGCAAATATATGACCAGATGAAGGTCATCATATGGACCTGTGAGATGCGCTACAAAATGGGGGTATTCCACAACTGTGTGACACAATTACATGCTCCCATTCTAGGTGAAGAATAGGTCTAATCACAACCAAAGAACAGTGATTCAGTTCCCTCGTCCTGACAGTTGTCAACCCAGCTAAAATTCATGGAATGGTGTATTTTGATACTGAAAGCATGTGTCCCAGAGAATGATGGGGGAGTGGTAGTGAATGTCCATTCAGACCCATAGGATAAAAGCGATGAGGCATGTCCTGGCCAGGCCAGGTCCTTGTTGTAAAAGCAGAGAAGCCTAGCTGTGTGAATAAGAGCATTTTTGCACTAGCAGCGTAACTAAATATGTGCAATGGTAGTATGCGTGTATAAGGTGACACACAGGGTATTATAAGGAGTGTGCCTAACAGGTCCCATGAATGCTCACAGTCACAAGGCACTGCATTTGTGTAACATATTTTGGCAGGCAATCAAATGCAGTGCCACCAATGTCAACCAACATTCAGAGCAGAACAAAGGACACTGGAAATGTCCACCCTCTGCTGTTCTACGCAATTCAAGTTCAAACCATTTGTGGAGGCGTAACACTGTTTTTTCCAATATCACAGAACTGCTGATGCCAGTACTCAATGACACTGGTATCTACATATAAAATGAAAGCTGTCCTCACGACTTATTCTTTATTTATTAAAAGTTAAAAATTGGCAACATGTTTCGAATAAGTTGTGAGGATGGCTTTCATTGTACATGTATTTATTGTACTCACAACAGTATTCTTACTGTAAAGATTCCAGTGGCTTGTCAAGCCAAAAGCATATATCAGTTTAGAAATATAAAAAAGAAAATTCTTATATGCAATGCCAACATATATTTTAACCAACATGGAACCATGTTGCCAATTTTTAACTTTTAATAAATAAAGAGTAAGTTGTGAGGACAGCTTTCATTGTATACGTATTTATTGTACTCACAATGGTATGCATACTGTAAAGACATTGGTATCACCACCAATGTACAATGCTACTGTGTAAACCTCCAAGGCCTTCATACTGCCAATGGACAATACATGCTAACATGCTCACAAGGGGTGTCACTGTGTTGAACAACACTCCTTCCCAAGTGGCTCATGCTGTCAAGGAAATAATGCACTCCATGTACTAGAAGATGTTTGACCATTCCCCGACACAGGCCAGAGCTGTAAATATGTGACTTACATGTGTATGGTCACCTCAAGAAACCATATAATTGGCAAAGATTTGGGTCAGATTGAAATGTCAAGGATGTAGTAACACAGTGGTTCCAGCAGCAGCCTCAGCTGTTCTTTGCATTACCTATTGTGTCAATGGAATGCCAGCCTCAGCACCCATGAGCACTCTTGTTAATGGTGCCTACTTCCTACTACCTCTTTGAATTGGTTTCATTTAAACAAGCCCCAGACACAAGTTCATTCTAGCTACCTTTGTTTCACCATTCCTATAGTGTCTCCTGTTAGAGTCTTCCAGCACACATTTATAGCCATCACGACAGAAACGTTTGAAACCATAGCAACCTTTCAGCCGATGGACAACATTTGCCTTTGTTTCAACACACAACACTTCCTCATGTGTTGCAAACGCAGGGAATGATATTGTTGGTATCAAAGAGGCATCTACACCCTGCAAAAAAAATAAAATACAGAAAAACATTTTCAATGAAGCAAATGACTGTCAAAATAGCAGAACATGGACGAACCCTGATCCAATACAGGACTGCCCACAACATAAATGCAGTGTCCAATACATCTGGGCCATGAGATGCAACTGTAAAACTAAGATGCAAATGTGTTTGGTAAGCTTTACAACTAGCATTACAACTTCTCTTGCATACCAGCATGTATTTTATTATGTAACATGTAAGTGGTTAATTATTATTAACAGAAAATGTAACACTACCACATTAAATAATCTACTGTAGGGATTACCAAAGCCAGGGTTGCAAATGTCTTCTGATGGGTCATAAACTCTAGATAGAATCATGTGAACTTGAAGGCTTGATGGGAAGCTCACCAGGTACTGGCTCTATATGGGTTGCAACACCATGATTTACGACATTGGGTCATAGAAAGAAAAGTCTGAAAATCGCTGCTGCAGAGGAGTACCACAAAGAGTCAATCTATACAAGAAAACAGCAAATGATTCATATTTCCTATAGCATTTATCTCTGTCTCTCTCTCTCTCTCTCTCTCTCTCTCTCTCACACACAACTGTACCTTTGAGCTTGATTCCCTTGGTAACATTGTCTCAAAGATACTTCGATTGCGGTTATGTGCATCAATGTCAACATAAATAACAGACCAGGATGCTCCCTTCTCACCAAACAAATTACACCCATTTATTGCTTCCAGAGCACTTTTGGCCATACCAATGGAACTGTAATAAAAATACAGAAGTGAAACTTTGTGTGCTATATATGCTGATATAACAGTCAGAGACATGACCAGGTCTAGCAGCTTCCAAGTTCATTTGAGGACCATTAATATCTACTGTTTTTCCCACTGTACATTTATCTTTTTCTTTCTTGCATTATTACCCCCATGTCAGCAACGATGGAAAATAAAAACCACTAGCAAAGAAGACATTACAGGCTCAAAAGTGAAAATAACCCCTTTCTAAAAAGGTGTCAACGCTCACCAGATGTAAAAAAATATATATACACTAAGTTAAACTGAGAAGCCTACCCTTACTTTAATTTCTGTTATCGCTCCACATTTGCAACAGGGTTTTCATATTGGACTAGAGCTTAGGATTCCACAGTAGTTAAAATTACTTTTCTTTTGTGTTTCATTGAAGGAAAAAGTGCTGCTATAACGTACAGTTGCATATACAGCCAAAAGAGGAGGCTATGATTGAAACTGAACTAGCTTATTAACTAGCTGGCACAAAAGTCTGTTAATATTTCAAGTAAGTTCCCTGTAATCTAATATAAATATTTATCTTCACATTGCGGAGTCAAAATTTCTGGCACTATAAACCACAAAAGGACACCTTACTAGTGCAACATATATAAATATGACAGAACACAGAGATTTGAGGCAAGTACTATATAGGCTACTTCATTTTAAAATGAATGTCTATTTGTTGGAGTGTTGGCATGAGACTGGATTTCAACCTTTAATAATATACATCAGGATATTTGAAATTATTAAAATGTTCTCAACAAAAAAATTAAAATTAAATTAATATGATATATGCAATCCCCAATTTTGTCCAGTAGATTACATAAAGAAGCTAAATCAAACATCAAGTAGCCCATTAAATGATTCCCAAATATACCTACATGAAGCAAGTTAACATCTAAAAGTGATTTATATCCCTTTACTTCATTTCTTTACTGCTCAGCAAACTCAGTTGTGTTGTGTAGAGTCCAACTGCCTTTAGCACTTTAGCACACAGAATATACTAAACATAAAGGTTATCAAATTCACTTCCTGTAACATTACTCTGTGCTGCCATGACATGGGAACAAGTGTCTATACTCCTTACAGTTCATGTCACTGAATCACATTTGAATACATCTTTTGAAACTTGGTGCAAGACTTCAAAGGATGTATTTCATTTTCAAACCATCTGGTGGTTGTAACTGAAAGACCTGTAGAAATGCTAAGTGTAATGTATTGATACAAAATCGCAGGTAGTGCATGGTGTGAAAGTAAAGTACTTCAAAATAGTACCACTAACTGAAGCCAAATGAACATACAAAACAGAGGCACACGAAGTGCAAACTACTGAAGGTTAACGTTGGCATGTATTTTTTATGAAGTGCCTAAGCATACGATGATGATAAAAAATTTCTGCCATTATTCAACATCACAGAAAGATTCAAAAGCTTTAATCACAAACTCAGAATCGTCAGCAATTACTGCAATATATTCTTCCGCACAAACACACAAAAATTGTTTCCTTCAAACATGTCCTTTCTTTAGCCCAAATTAACAATTGTACAGTAAAACCACATTAAGAGGTTTTTGAAAATTCCAAGAAAATCTGACTTCTTAAGTGGGAAATGTCTTAAAAGGGCAGGACCAAAAATTGTTTTTAAATTACTTTTAACTTATTACATATGTATGTTGAATTTGTATAATTTGCAGCTATCTTAACACATTTTCACGTGCATCTGACCATCTAACCATTTTGTCTGTAACCTTTCATTCACAATTTTATTTATACCTTTAACTATACCGTTACTGACTTTTCATTCACAAGCTCACATTTCATTCCAGATGTTTACTTTTCCTTGAAATATTTATCATACGTGGGTTGCCTAGCTCTTTTCTTTTCAAAAACAATTGCAGTGTACATCATCAGATTCCACAGGTCTGCTATTAGGTACACCATAAGGGGTGGTCAGTAGTTCCAGTCACTTTCACTAACTTTGTAGTGTCTTGAATTTATTTTCTGGAACTGATGATGTAACTTCTCTGCACACAGTCACCACAAATGTTTCACAATCACACTACACCATGATGCATTTCTATTACTGCCCACTAAATTACATTCAAACAAGTCGTCACATGTGAGAACCCATGCATCTGGTGTCAGACTGCTGTCCCCTCAGCAGGCCAGCTTCCACCTCCATGTGGCTTACATGCCTCATGGTGCAACTCCGCGCCAGCAAGATGGAACCCCGGCTGGTGTCGGCTAGCGTGCCTAAACTTCTTGAAATGTTATTGACTGCCTGAGTTCCCTCCCAGTAACCAGCCAATTGAAACTTCCACATGCCAGCATTGCCAAATGCAGGCTCATGTAGGTGACTGAACAGCTAGGATGGGCTTCTTGCCCCCCCCCCTCCCCCCCCCATACAAACTTCCAGACTACAGTGTCTGCATCTCAGGAGAAATACAACACCGCCACACCAGGAGGTAACTCATGGAAAATATTTAAGATTTTGATAAATTTGTTACTTCTTAGGCGGGAAATTTTCTTATGCTGGGACGTATTAAAAGGGTAACGTGTAATGTCAATCAATTGGGAGAGTTTTGGTGCTTTTTTATCCTGACGTTTTAGGCGGAAAAGCAACTTAACAAGGGACTTCTTAAACGAGTTTTACTGTACTTGCAATGACAGTACAGGTCTGAAGACTGATGACAGACATCTCCTAACTCTACACTACTGCTGTTTCTTGTTAAATCGTATCTCTAGTTCCAAATGCTTCTTGCATATTATTCTATCCACTTTACCCCCTTCTACATTACCAACATTTACCATAACTATGGAGACCCTTGCCTTGCATGTATCTCAGGAGTTCCATCATTGTACTTGCTGCCCCGCTCCCACATGCCATAGTCAGGTGTACGATAAGCACGTTCCACATAGTACACCAAGTTTTGAACAAATGCTACTTCATCCTGTGTGTAGATGATCTGCAAGCCTGAAGTGATCATCTGTACCAAGAAGATGAGGTACAGAGACACAACGTCTATCTGAAAGTTAAACACACTTATCATATTACACCACCATTGCATTCTCTTGGTGGTGGCCAATACCATTCACAGTATTCAAAAACAACTATCCTACAATTGTGCACATTCTCCATCCTGCAGGCTTAAATTCGAAAATAAGAACAAAGTCACCAACCAATCTAACATGCTAACAATAATTCCACTATAGATATTAACCAGAAAATATCAACACTAATGCATAAATTTAGTCTATGACACCAAGTCTTTAGAGGATCACTTCAACTCCAACATGTTTCATGGCTCATATACAGCAACTCCCACGCTCTATGGACACAAACTGCTGTAAAGTGACTGTACCAATGCGTGCGTAGCAAGAAGGACTTTACCTCACTAACAGTCTCCCAGCTTCCGGTTTAAATTTCTCCCAGATGATGGTGGTATATATACCACCAAAACATGTCAGAGTGGAAGTGATCCTCTAAAGACTTTGTGTCACATATATTAAATTTGTGCATTACTCTTGGTATTTTCTAGTTGATAATTCAATAAAAATGCATGGCATAAACATTTCAGTGAAGTTGGCGGATGCTGAACAAGCAAAAATGGTCAACCTGTATAAGAAACAGCAAGGACAAGCTGCTTAGAACTAACACCACCATCTGGTTCAACAAGGTATGTAAAACTAAACACCTTGCTCCTAAATATGCATACATTAGAATCAAAGGTAACAACCCATGGAACATGGCTACAAAGAAAGCTGCTATATGCTACAGAAACGACAAGGGACTGAAGTTTCTCTACAAGAAAAAACAAGAACTCAATGACTTCCCACATGAAACACATTTCAAAAATGCATCACACTGGCAACACGCATGGCACTTCATACAAATAACCACACACAGAAAACTAAACAATAAGATGAACAGCATGTATGAAAACCTTAGCAAAAAACTGAACAGGTTACAGACCACTAGCACATGACAGCATAGGTACATCCACATGAAACACCAGTTTCTACCGCTGTATGGTGAACCTACGCCAAACCAACTTCACCAAAGAAGAAATGAAGCTTTTAGAATTCCGCCCCAACTATGCCCTTGAAAAACCTGTAAAACACTATACTGAGGACTCGGTAATAGCCAATGAAAATGCCATAAATAACCTGGAAGTGAAATCACGCAACACATACAGATTTTTAGCATTTAATAAAATCAGATTATGTACACAGACAAAACATATGTAGTGCACAAAAGACAATCACATATGACAAAAGAAATACATAAGAAGTTAACCATGCACGAGCTAATGCTGGTATGAGCCAACAAGGACAAACATTGTTGTGATCATCAATAGACATGACTATCATCAGACAGTCTACGACTTCTTGAAAAAAATCAATTCCAAGGTGTAGCAAAGGACCCTACAATAACCTCTACAGAAAGATTCTCAATGTGATGCAAAAATTCAACTTCATAATCAACAAACACACACTGAAATGACCAATGCAGTTACAACCTATGTCACCCACACTGAATGCCATAATTAAGACATATAAAGAGAATAATCCTATCCGTCCAGTGGACAACAGCATACAAGCACCCTCTTACAAATTATCCAAATTTCTGTCCAAAAAGTACAAAAATTAATCCAACTACACAATACCTATGTAGCAGCCAATTCAACACAAGTGCCCTAGACATATCTAACATCACTACCACCGATCACCATAGCTTGATCACCCGGATATGAAGGACCTCTTTGTAAATTTACCTAGTGATGGCATAATATAGGTGTGGCAGAAAAACCTAACGCTTTTCAAAATGCAATACAATGACGGTTCGCCTGATTATGTAACAGCTGTTATGATGAAGAACCAGTCCATGCCACTTTATTTTTGAAAATTTCGTCATCCAGATGTGCCCCATCATTTCTCAAACACAGTTACTATCTTCCTTGAGGGTTTTCCATCACTTGAGTCATCTGCTTTGGGATTGCAGCGATTTCTTCCTTTATTCTCTGCTTTAGCTCCTCCATGGTTCTAGGCTTAGAGATTAAAACTTTACTGTCGTAACTTAGTTTGCCATACTTGTGGCAAGTCATATGTGGGACAGGAAGATGCCTAAGCTCCCGTTATAACGAGCACGTCAGATACATCATATCCAACAAAGCCAAAAGGGCTTATGCATCACATATCCTGAACAACCAGCATGAATATGGCCCCATAGGCACTACCATGGCCCTCCTGAAACCTTGCGAGATAGGCAAGAGGCTAAACAGCTGGGAGAATTATTACATCCAGGAATACCAAATGATGGGACAAACTAATGGACTACCAAAATACAGAGGAGACCAACCTGCTCTTCCAGTTAGACCACTCCTACACACTACATAACGGGAATGTCAGACACGCCGGCGCACCTGACCTTGACAGCACACACTTCACTGGCATCACATAAAAATACCACACACTCATCTTCACACGCCACAGCGGGGGAATATACCAACACACATGACCAAGCCACCTGTCATCATGTAAAAACATGTATATCAACGCATACCACAGGTCTCGAAAATTACCACATAGTTGAAACAGCGCTACCAGGCTACTTTGTGAATGCCAAGTACAACAGCTACCTGCCACAACCATGCAACATCCACACAGCCCGTTAACTTCAACACCCATTGGCTACAAGACCCTACCTGGATGAGCAGTGTGAAAGAGAATTTTGCAGTGCATATACAGTGACTGCCATACTCTATGGACATGAACTCTCATGAAGTGACTCTAGCAATGTGTGCGTAGCAAGAGGGACTTCACCTTACTAGTGGTGTCCCAGCTTTCGGTATAACCTTCTCACTGATGATGGTGGTATATATGCCACCAAAACATGTCGGAGTTGAACTACTTTGTGTCATAGACTAAATTTGTGCATTACTGTTGGTACTTTCGAGTTAATAAAGCAATAAAAATGCACAGAGCAAACAACACTGAAGTCTACTACAGATACTTTACGCACATAAATGATGGCAATTTAATACCAATTTATACCCAAGCAAGTGGTGTAACAGACATAAAGATTACTGTCTCTTAGGATGTGATGTTATGCAGTTTGGTTGACAGCCACCAGCATTTTAGAGGAACACCAGCACCTATCTACCACACTGCACAGTCGCATCTTAGAGGACAGCAATTTTCAGTCACAACTGTGAGAAACTCACATCTCACGTTATACTTGTACAAGTGATTCAACTATCCTGCAAAATGCTGATCAACAATTATTACTTTACCCTTAGTCAAATGCATGAACATACGCAAGCAGAATCTGTCTTCCAGGTTGCTATCCAAAACTATAATGATTAGGGTATAAAGAACTGTAATTTTGCCTGTTGCTTTGTATGAGTGTGAAACTTGGTCTCTGACACTGAGGGAGGTACAAAGGCTGAGGGTGTTCGAGAATGGGGTGCTGAGCAGAATATTTGGGCCTAAGAGAGAGACAAGGTGACAGGGGAGTGGAGAAAACTACATAATGAGGAACTTAATAACCTGTACTCATTACCAAATATTGTTTGGGTGATCAAATCGAGAAGAATGAGATGGGCAGGGCATATAGCACATATGGGGGAAAGGAGAGGTACATACAGGATTTTGGTAGGGAGACCTGAGAGAAGGAGACGACTTGGGAGACCCAGGCATAGATGGGAGGATAATATTAAAATGGATCTTCACGTGGGGTGGGGGGCATGGACTGGATTGAGCTGGCTCAGGATAGGGACAGGTGGAGGGCTCTTTTAAATGCGGTAATGAACTTTCGGGTTCCATAAAATGTGGGGAATTTCTTGACTAGCTGAGGACCTCTTAGCTTCTCAAGAAGGACTCTGCTCCATGGAGTTAGTTATGTAGATCTGCAACATTATTAAAACAGCACAAAAGAAAACCCTGCCAGTTAAGTGTTAACCCTTCACTGCCGACTGTCAAGTATACTTGACGCTCGCTGTGGGCATTTAAATTTTCCCCACTGCCGAATGTCAAGTTAACTTGACGCGAACGCTGAATCCAATTTGGAAGCATTTTTCTGACCTATTTTCGATGTTCACCTACGGTTTATGTGTGTGGTAGGTCTTTTGATGGTTAGAGCTGCCTGTGCAGTGAATAACGTTCCCCCCTTACCCTGTACCTCGCCACAATAACACCGCTGAAACGTCAACAAATTTTAGAAGCGCGCACATCAACAACGCTTGAGACAAAACATATTTCTCTCTATCGCTTGCAAGAAAGTCGTTAGTGGGTTGGGTTTGGGTTGAATTCAACCGTGTGCTATGCAACTACTACGTAATTACGCTCTGGACGGCTTCCAGTGGCGTACTGTAACGCCTATTTTTCATACCAAACTCAAAACGAGATCTCCATGAAAATCGATGTTTGCAGCTACAGGAGGGCTCACAGACGTGCCTCGTGTAGTTCTGGGCACTTTGTAGGGGTTTTGGGGCAATAATGTGCGACACACAGCTGTCAAATGTACTCAAAGCGACGCGGACACCCTAGAATACGAGGAATTCTACACATCATTCACATTGTACCTTTACACCTGTTTTGTTCTCACTGTGTTGGTGGTTCATATTTATCGTGGCGTTATGTTTCTCAGTGCCCAGCAACACAGAACAGTCTTTGTAAGAGATAGAACAGTGGAACATTCATGGCGAGGTGGCGATAAAAAAAGATAAAAAAGTGGACCAGGAAAATTAGAACTCCCCCTCCCAGCGTTTGACAGCGAGACATGACAGGAGACAGAGCTGCAACACAGAAAAAATATGTCTAAAATGCAACCGTGTAAGGTTCATGGTCACACACAGCAGTCCTCATAGAGATGAGTGTTGGCATTCGTAGAGCTATGGCAGCGAAAAAGATCAGGCTCGACGAGGAAGCCATCAGTGAAATTCTGGTTGCGGCAGATTCAGAGAGTGATTCTGGTGCTGAGGCTAGTGATGTTGATGAATCTGATGAATCTGAAGAGGAACAACAACAAGCCTCAGCACAAGAAGAAGAGCCACAGGCTGGAACAAGTGGTGCAGGATTATCAAACTGGGGACTGCCTCAAGGAAGGATCACTGTCCATCCATTTGTTGGTCCAGCAAAAGGTGTAAAAAGGAGTGAGGCTCCACACATCAAAAAAGACAGTTCGCCGCTGTCTGTGTTGATGCTGTCTTTTGCACAAATTTTTCACCTGCTGGTGGAACAGACCAACCTGTATTACCAGCAACACGTTGACAAACAAGTCGGACCTAGCCGCCGACTGCCTGACATTACAATGTCAGACATGATGACTTTCATTGCCTTGGCTCTGCAGATAGGACACGACTTGAAAGACACACTTCATGACTACTGGTCTCGACTTAGACAGGTACACACCCCCTTTTACGGTGAGACCATGACACGAGACAGGTTTCTACACGTACTGCGTTTTTTGCACTTTGCAGACAATGCACAGAGACCCGACCAAGGCAAGGAATATGACCGACTGTGGAAAATAAGGACCGTTTTTGACACACTGAACCAGGCCTATGCTAAATTCTATAACCCCTCTGAACATTTGGCTGTAGACGAGGTGATTATAAAATTTAAGGGTTGGGTTATCTTCAGGCAGTACATTCCCAAAAAAAGGAAACGTTTCGGTATCAAAATTTACAAACTGTGTGACGACTCAGGTTATACATACGACATGAGAGTTTACTTGGGTAAAGACTCACGCTCCGCCACTGACGACATGACTGCAACACACGCAACTGTCAAGACATTTGACTCGCAGAGTTGAAGGCTTAGGACACAAAACTGTTCACGGACAATTTTTTTTCATCCCCGAGACTTTCTGACGATTTAGAGAGACGTAAAATAAATTCATGCGCGACAGTACGGCCTGACAGAAAAGACATGCCCCCAGACTTTGGGCAGAAAAAGCTAAAATTGAAAAGGGGTGACGTAAGGGTTAGGACCAGGGGAAATTTGACTGCACTAGCTTGGAAGGACAGATGAGACGTTTACGTGCTGACTAACATGGACCCGCCACCACTAGAAGGAAATTTTTGTGAGAACAACAGGCCTGTGAAGCCTCACATCATGGTGAGGTACAACCACCACATGGGCTACGTCAACAATTCTGATTGCATGGTGAACACCTATTCCATGTGTTGACGCAGTTTCAAATGGACCATGAAATTGTTTTTCCACCTTCTGGATCTAACAGTACTCAAGAGTTGGATTCCGTTATCTTCGTGTGGGGCTAAATATACCCACCGAGATTTCAGATTTCTCCTGGTGAGAAATTTGATCGAAGAAGTTGGAAGAAGCCAAGATCGCCCCACCCCCAGTTTGGGTGGAAGGCCAAGTGCCGCTGACACCAATGTTACCAGGCTGGAGGTCTGGCATAGTCAACAATGGCGGGTAAAATCTAACATCGTCTGCTGCCGTGTCTGTTCAGGTCAGGGCCAGCGCAACACAACAGCGTATAAGTGCCCCAAATGTAACGTTGGCTTGTGCGTGGTTCCTTGTTTCAGGGAGTACCACACAAAAGTAAATTTGTTAAAATAGTGTGTGTATGCGCGCGCGCGCGTGGTGGGTGAACACCGATCCAAGGAGCCACGGATCTTCTGTAGCAACCAGAATTATGTAACAAAATTTTTAAACTAAATTCAAGAAATGCATGCATTTCACAGGTCTAATTTATCATAAAAATTGGTGAACAATTTTTTCCTGAATTAATCAACACGTAAACAGACTGTGAAATTTTATTCCATTAAATTTGAGCGAAACGTCTACGAAATATGATTTTTTAAATAAAAGCAAGCATAAAAATTTAAATCTCCAGTGAAAAAACCTCGGCTCGGTGGAACTTGAGCGAGGGGATTTAATTCCGGCTAGACACAGCTTTAAAGGGTTAAACAGCCCACTGCAAATGCTTATGCAGTAAAAGCTGTAAGATACCTGGCACCTCCCAAACAAACTGGCTGCCAGATATTGTAATTCTCTGGATACAGCATACCTACAGCACTGTGTATCTCAGTGTACCTAGTCACTTCACGATTTAATCTGTCACTTGATATCCTGTCCTGTTTTCCCTGCCACACTTTGTTTCCTCTCACCAATATTTATGCAACATGGTGTATACACATTCTGCGAAAAGACCACCAAGACACCAATAATTAAAGGCCAAACTCTTGGAATCAGTGCTGGGTGCTGCTGAAGGACCAGTTGGCTGTAATGGGACATCCACCTTTTATTGTATTCACCTAACTGTGAATAGGTGGACATGAATGAAATATTCCATTCATGCACATACGAATGCAGTCTTCCTAAATGCTGGTGCTGGAAGTTTGCATTAAAACATAAGCACATTTCATTCTGTCATCAGTCACTGTAATCCTCACTTCACGTGAAACTACAATAAAATTTTATAACATTCTTAAAAATGGCTGATTACTAAAAACAACCAGTTATCACTGAATCTACATTCTTACCATACATCAATACTTAATGTTGTTGACAATGCACATGCAGTAAAACCCTGTTAAAACATTTTTGAAAATTCCAAGAAAATTTGACTCCTTAAGTGGGAAATGTCTTAAAAGGGTAAGACCGAAAAATCCTATTTTTTCTTATTTTTGTTAACTATTACATATGTATGCTTAATTTGTATAATTTGTAGCTACCTTAACACATTTTCACCTGTATCTGATCATCTAACCATTCTGTCTGTAACCTTTCGTTCACAGTTTTATTTACAGGTCTAACTATACTGTCACTGACCTTTCGTTCACAAGTTCACATTTCATTCCAGATGTTTACTTTTCCTTGAAATATCTGTCAAGCGTGGGTTGTCTTGCTCCCTTTTCAAAAAAAGTTGCAGTATACATCTTCAGATTCTAACTCTGCAGTCTTGAATTTATTTTCTGGAACTACTGATGTAACTTATCTGCACACACTCACCACAAATTTTTCACAATCACGCTGCACCACAACGCATTTGTATCACCACCAATAAATTACATTTAAACAAGTTGTTGCATGCAAGCACCCATGCATCTGGCATCAGACTGCTGTCCCCCCAGCGGGCTGGCTTCCTCCTCCTCATGGCTTACACCTCATGGTAGAACTCTGCACCAGCAAGGTGGAATGCCCGGCGGTGTCAGCCAGAGCGCCTAAACTTCTTCAATGTTATTGGCTGCCTGAGTTCTCTCCTGCTGACTGGCTAATTGAAACTTCCATGTGCCAGTGTTGCCAGCGTCTCGCCAATCACCGGAGAAATACAACACCCCCCACGCCATGAGATTGCATCATTCTGCTGTGTGAAACTTGTGGAAATGACCTTGGAGGTTGACCTATATGAACTGACCAAGCCATTTGAACGCTGTATTTTGGAAACAGAATGAATGGAAACTCAGGGAAATTGTTTAAGATTTTGATACAGAAAATGGGTAAAAAAACTGTTTCGTTGTCAAATTTTTTACTTCTTAGGTGGAAAATGCTCTTATGCATGGACATATTAAATGGCAATGTGTAATGTTAATAAAATGGGAGAGTTTTATTGCTTTTTTATCCTGACTTCTTAGGCGGGAAAACATCTTAACCGGGAACTTCCTAAACAAGTTTCACTGCATTTTAAACAGCAAATATATATATGATTTCCCTCGTATTTCATCAAAAGCACACCTCTTGAAAAGTAATTACAATAAAAGCTATAGATCTTTGAGTTGTATATCTTTGTCATGTACCAATGAAGAACTAAAAAATTCTGGCAGAGAAATGCATCTATTCCGTAGGAAAATATCGAACTTTTATTTAAGAGATGTTTCAGCAAAAGAGTACACCACATTCTGGCTTATATTCATAGTAACTTACAGGACAGAAAGAAATACCACCAAGAGAAACACACAAATTCTCTCAGATGCTAGTAAAAAGGTTGGCCTAGAAAAAAAGCAAAGAAAACTACATACACAATCGTGACTTATCACCAGAATGCAGGATAAAAACATAAAATAAAAACAGCCAACAAATCCTTTGAAAATGTGACCAATATTTGGGAATAACAGTAACACATCAAAATTATTCACTACAACATTATGACCACAGTAAACCTGATGAATGACTGTTCTGACTTGTTTATTCCCACTTACTATATAAGAATCTAAAGACTTGACCTTTACAACTATAGAATACCTGTACCTAAGACAGGCAAAATAACAAGGGGGTAGAGAAAATTGTATGCCAATATGAGAAACTCATAAAAACTGTAGTCAAAAGTGTCTGTAGGGAAAGAAGCACTTAGCAGGCCAAGTTGTAGATGGAAGAATAACACCCATATTTATCTTAAAGAAATGGGATACGAAGGTTCAGACTACATGCAGCTGACTCAGGATACAGATCAACAGAAGGCTTTGTGAAAAAAGAACAAACATTCAGATTCCATAAAACACATGTTAATATCCTGGCATGCCGAGTGACCACCATCTTATTAAGCACTCTGCTGCATGGAAACTTAAACACACAAACTTGATGCATAAAGTTCATATAGCAACAATAACATACAATTTTACATAGAACACTGCTGTTTTAGTTGGCCATGTCTTGATTAGCATAAAATTATGAGACACTTGAATTGAAAACCTGCTCAAGTGTGCCCAATACTGAAGGTGTACGCGGTCTGCTTATTAAACCACTGTATCACAGTCTCCTGCATGTCATTGTATTATGCGAATTTTAGGACTTTTCTTAAAGATCCAAAGATGTGAGAATCACACGGCGACAAGCAAGGACTGCATGCAAGATGTCTTCAGCACCTCCTACATGGCATTCAGTTGGTCCTGAACTGTGGGGGCCACATGGACATGGCCATTATCATTCAACAGGTTGATGCTGTCTGAGTTCACCCACACAGTTCAGAACCACCTGAATGCCATGTGATTTTCACATTTTTGGACCATTCACCTGTGAGCACACTCAAACAGGTCTCAGTTGTACATGCCTCATAAAAAACACGAAAAGCGTTGTATGCATTTGGAGTTTTCACTGCACTCTATCCTGTTAAAGTGTTTACTTTGTAAAATAAAGCTATGAAGCAAACATTTTATTTAACAAAATGTTATAAAAATAATGTGTTAATTTACAGAGTGTACCTTTCCGGAAGCATAAATGCAAAGTGCTAACGATCAACACTTGTATAAAATTTTCTAAATTTTATGCAATAAATTGGCACTTCACCTGCAAGTGGTAGTATTCTTCATCATTATACACTTCAGCACCTGTGGTTAGGTGGAATTTGCAGTGCAGTGCATGCTTATTGCACTGATTTTTCTTGAACAATTCAATTCGTGGTGCTTGCTTTATCCAACATTCAAGAATTCCTCTCATACACTTCACTGCAGATTGACCAAGTTCATATGACTTCCCCCTGTCATCGTCTATTCGCCTAAAAAAAAAATAAAGTTTTGAAAGCCTCGATCACCCCCTATATCTTCACTTTTCATCACTTCAGTATGGATTAGCCAAAGAATGTATTTCATTCCACAGAAAACTTAATTTTTGCATGCATGAAGAAATTAGGAGCAGATTAAATTTGGAAAATGTCTGTTACCATCTGGTTCAGAACCTTTGCTCTTCCAGTCTGTTATCTAAATACACACATCAAAATATACTAAACTATAATTTTGCCAGTTTTTTTGTATGTGTCTGAAATTTTGTCTCTCACATGAAGAGGAGAAGAAGACACATTCAGTTGGACGGAACAGCATGATGAGCAGCTTCATGATTTGTATTCCTCAGCACATATCACTCAGGTGATCAAATCAAGGATGAAAAGGGCAAGGCATGTGGCATATACGGGAAAGAAGAGAAATGCATACAAGGTTTTAATGGAAAAATGTGGAGAAAAGGCACCACTTGGAAGAGCTGGGTTTAGTTAAAGCACAGAATTAAAACTAAATTAGGACAAAGAGTGTGTACTAGATTCATCTGGGTCAGCACAGGTATAAGTGGCAGGGTCTTGTGAATATCATAATACATCTTTGGGATCTAAACTGTGAGGTATTCCTTGACAAACTGAGGAACTATCAGCTCTTGAGGACTTCAGTCCATGCAATCTGCCAGAAATTTTACATTAAGAATGAAATTCTTCAGCACAAAAGACAACAGTGGTTTTCCCAACCTCAAATTTCAAGTATCCACAGTTTTCCATTTATTTCTAGTTCTTCAAAACAGGGCATTTTATGTTAGATATCCATAGTTTTTGAATGCACAAAGAAAAAAGAGTACCGTCCACACCAAGGGATCAACACTTGCAGATGACTGGGCTGTAATGGCATTTCAAATAAGTTTTGTTATCTTCCAGATTATTACTGCTGTCCATCTCGTGTGCCTCCCTTCTACACTAGTATTTTAGTTCAAGTGCTGGCATGCAGCAGCACTGGCTTGGATGTGGTGCCTGATGTTATCATACATGGCTGGGCTGGCCATCTTCAATCCACAGGACTCATACGGACTTGCCCAAAGGCCACACTTGTGTATGCGCATATCAAAAAGAAAGATTGGTTTACTGTGTGCTGCCTTAAAAGTGATGAGTTGTAGTTCCTAAACATTATATCTGCTAATAAAGTTGCCATATTATGCTCTGCAGACCTGTTATATTATGTTTGTTAAATTGTATTTTTAGAAATATTTAGGTGACTAAGGGTCACACGATGGTCAGCCCTGACACAAGGCATTCAACAGAAGTTAACATTATCTGTACAACAGTATTTTAATGTATTATATTATTATATATAAACATAATAATTATAACAATAAATAATCTAATACAACATGTTTTGACCTGTATAGGTAATCTTCAGGTTACTGTAAAATATAATGAAGTTTCTGGGTACTTACATATGACCTGTTGATGTGGTGTGTGTATGTCCGTAGTGTTTTCTAGTGTGCCATATGTAACACACCACAAACAAAGAAAAACATATGAACACCCCAGGGAAAATCTATATATATGACCTCACAAAACAAAACCAACACTTAAATAACAAACACACTATCGCCAAAAATTCCAATTTTGGATACAATAATCACATTAAGCTAAAAACAAAACACAAGCCTTGGAAAACACTTGCTGAACAGGCAACACAATCCAGTAAGACACACCAAATCACCAACAACTAACATGTAAGTACAACAAACAACCTAAATCACATTACACTCTACAGCAACTTGAAGATGACCTATAGAGGTCAAAAAATGTCATATTATGAATCATTTGTTATAGTTATTATGTTAACACATAGTAATATAACACAATAGAATGTTGCTGCCCATGTAAGGAACCATTACTTCTATTAAATACCTCATCATGTAGCAGAACAGGATGCAAACAACTAAGTCTATTACACCCATTTCTGGTGTAGTGCAGGAACAGACACCTCTGTTAGGAGCTGGGACAGCGTAGTCAGTATAGTGACTAAGAGAATGACTGGACAATCTGGGGTTATATAATACAATACAATACAATATATAATACAATAAAATATGTTGTGCAGGTAAGGAACCATTACTTCTATTAAATACCTCATCGTGTAGCATAACAGGATGCAAACAATAAAGGTTATTACACACATTTCTGGTGTAGTTAAGGAACAGACACCTGTTAGGAGCTGGGACAGCGTAGTCAGTATAGTGACTAAGAGAATGACTGGACAATCTGGGGTTATATAATACAATACAATACAATATATAATACAATAAAATATGTTGTGCAGGTAAGGAACCATTACTTCTATTAAATACCTCATCGTGTAGCATAACAGGATGCAAACAATAAAGGTTATTACACACATTTCTGGTGTAGTTAAGGAACAGACACCTGTTAGGAGCTGGGACAGCGTAGTCAGTAGTGACTAAGCTAACGACCGGACGATCTGGGGTTCAAATCCCAGCTGGAGATAAGAGGTTTATTTCTTCCCCAAACCATCCAGAGCAGGGCTCTGGGGCCCACCCAACCTCGTGTTCAATGGACTGGGGGCTCTCTCCCAGGAGTAAATTTGCTTGGGCATGAGGCTGACCACTCACCTCTATCTGGTGCAGACGCTAAGCATGTGTGGAGCTGTACCTCACCTCTCCCTATATGGGTTTGAGGAGTGCATACTGACAACTTTACCTTTATGTTTTTACTAACACCTTAGTAAAACTTTTATGAGTGTCACGGTGGCAGTTCCCTAACCACCAATGCAGCCAGAGAATTTTTGATAAATATACCATTTCAGTTGGCAAAATACTATTGTATTAAAGCCAATACCTTCATATTCATGTGACAAGAAATATTTATGGGTGGGAATAGATGGAAATACTGTATCTACTGGCACATCTGAATGTACTCTGCCTTGTGTAGGCACTCCTGCACCAGACATAAAATGTGAGTTTAATGACATGCAAAAGGTTTAACTGTACTGTACCCATCTCCCAAAGCAAAAAAACTTGTCTCTGTTGTAAAGCAATATGCACGAAATTATACCTTGACACAGCCCATCGTGGACCTGAAAAGATTAAATAAGAGCAAGCAAGAGATGACATACTGTTTTCCATTATGAACAAGTCACACAATGCAATACAAACATCATGTACTAAAATTTTCAAATTCAATTTCCAGAAATCAGCAGTGGTATATGTGTACTATAAAATCCCTCTGCCTTCCCAGTTCCTTCCTTCCTTCCGTCTTCTCTGTATGGCAGGTTACTAAGCCATATAAGACAGAATACATAAATAAAGTGATTATGACCACTCCTATTCCATTGCTAAGCAACCAGATGCAGGTTAATGAATAAAGCAATTTATTTTGTATTTACAAGACACAGAAAATTAGCTTAACCCTTTGATTAGTACCACTATACATTTATTGCTGTGAATGCATGGCTCACGACAGTGCTGCAGTATATTTATGATTTTCCAGTTTGCACTGAAACAGCGCTACCTACATATCCTCATATCCAGCCCCCAACTCCCCCCCCACCAAGCCCAAAGGGAGCAGGG
Organism: Coptotermes formosanus; assembly: GCA_013340265.1. NCBI lineage: Eukaryota > Metazoa > Arthropoda > Insecta > Blattodea > Rhinotermitidae > Coptotermes > Coptotermes formosanus. The sequence continues at coordinate 434,783 of BLKM01001905.1, forward strand.
ATAGAATCATGTGCCAACTACTGGCTTCTTGCAAAAATGCCTTCCTTCATGACGGTTTGAAATAAAGTTCATTCACACGAGAAAATGTCAGACACTTAACACAAAAAATTTCCATCTTAAACATAAAATCCCATTAATCAGGAACATTTTAAATGTGATAAAAATGCATTGTCCTTACATAGATACTTCTAATCACTGTACCATTTTAGGTGGGAGACAGTTTTAAAAAGAAAACTACTACTACTACTACTACTGCTGCTGCTGCTACTACTACTACTACAATGACTACAATGATTATGGTGGTGGCGATGGAGGAGGAGGAAGAGGAGGAGAAAGATCAAGTGAGGCTGCTTTATTCAATGGTTTATAAATACTGGGCCATACTGCACAATCTCTTTCCTCACTCTAACGACTAAGAACAGATTATTAACTGTTGTACCTGTATGCTTGATATAGGCTCCAGACAGCAGCTGCACAATACACACTTTCCCGAACACTTGCCACTTCTTTGTCAGTTGATAACACGGGAAACATACCAGTAATAGAACTCTGGTACCTCAACAGTTGCCGCTTCACTAAGAAACCAACACAAAGGATTCATTAACCCTTTAAAGACGAAGCGTATCTGTTTTATATAAGGACTCAGTGCATACTGCGCTGTAAACACTCTCCACTTTGGTTATAAAAAACCATCTCTTAATGTTTTATAAGGCAAAAGTTGCTGTTTGTTCTGAGATCCATACAAAACACATAAATGCAATGTGGGTACCATGTAGGCTTTTTTTAATCTTAAACCTGGTCATATGTAAAGTTACCGCTAGGCTTTAAAAGGTTAATATCAATTCAGAATTATTTGCATCTGGTAGAACAAACATGTAGAAACTACAGGTTATGCCACTTCCTGTACTACATACCTGATAAAAACACATATGTGGACTCTTCATATGCCACTTGGCTATGACACAACAAGATCTCATGGCCTATACAAATATGATAAATTATTTAAACAGCAACCATATTCTGCCACTGCAGAGCTTAAACTACAGTTAAGAAGTTCCTCGCCCCCAAACATAATCCAGCACATTACTCCTTAGAAGAGTGCCAGTACATTTATTGGTATAAAAAGGTGGACTCACATTTTCCTTTGCCCACACTTCATAACAGTTGTATATAAAAGTTGATAAAAAGACTCATTCTTACAGGTCATGCACATAGTAAGAAATGTTACTGATCAAAAGGTTAAGTTTCTAGTAATCTTGCTCTATGCAGTTAAGATGCTCTATTGACATTACTAAGCAATTACTATGCAACACAGCTTACCCAGTCCATAGTAAACGTCAAGCTGCCGCACAGTATCTTCATAATTTGACAGTTTCAAGCTCATGTCTATCTCAATTTGGCATAAGCTGCCATGCCGTAATGTTCTGAAAATTAAAGAACAAAACTGCAAGTTATATCAATAGGAGTGTAACAGGTTTACATTTGAGTACTGAGCTAATTACATAAAGGTACATCAGAACTTAAATACATTATTAGGACTGTAATGTGGCAAACAAGAAAATACAACTAGACATAAAGCTTGGTAAGAAAACAGTTTAATTCAGAATAATTCTGGAATAAAATGGCACACAAAGAAGAAACATACTTTTCTGTGAGATTTATTTTACTTCTATGTAAGGTTCACTAGCAACTCCTGCAACAAGCTACAGCATGCACAGTACGCAGCAGAATGTTATGGAAGAATACAATCTCATATTACTTCATGCAGAACAAGAAAACAGAGGCATGCATTTGCTTCATTCTGACATACACTGAGCATAAACAAAATTACAAAACATCATACTTACAATGCTCATTACACAACAGATGAAATGAGAAAATGTCACACTTAATAACGTTTGACTACAGAGTTACTTTCAATTACTTGATTACAATGTCACAAACTTGTCATGAATTTAAACAATTACACTTTATTACTTTCAGTTGTAACTGTATAATAAAAGGAAATGCTACCTTGGAACAGCCATTTTGTCCTTGAATATATATCAAATGAAATACAATAAAACAACTTCAAGTGGTAGCGCAAGACATTCATTGAGGTGTGCTCTATTGGGAATTACTCCTCTTGGTTACACTTCTCTTTAAAGCTTGGCTTTGTTTCTAACGTTATGGCAGGAATCTAAAAATAGACACGGGAAACACTGTTAAGGTCTGAAAGCATTTCAAAAATAGGCAGGTATGGCAGACTGAAAGTGAACTAAAATTAGTGCAATGCAGTATAATTTAACTTAAGTTAGCAAAATTTACTACCAGAACTGCAAAATTAATTACTACATACTGCAACTACTACAAAATAAATTAATACAAATTTCCTACACTAGCACTCCATGTATAGGTCCCTGTGGAGGGGAAGTTACAACTGATAACAATTCTGTTTCCTTAATACACGTTTATTACCCCACAATATAAATATGTGAATAAAAGTTGTGTGTGTAAGCACTTCCAGCCAGCAGGAAATAAATGAAGCCACTTGAGGATGAATGACAAATATGAATTACAGGCATGTATTAAGAATGGCAGTGAATTATGACAGATGATATTAAAATGAGCTTGAAAAAACAGAACTGTATTTATCTGGCTCAGGAAAGGGGCAATTGTCAGGCTCTTGTAAACATGATAATGAATTTTGGGTTCCATAAGATGTGAGGAATTTCATGATCAGTGAAAGAACTACAGTAGTAGCTTCTCACAAAGGAATCTGCTCCATGGAATTAGGTAGTGTTTGTTTGTTTGTTTGTTTGTTTGTTTGTTACTTATCCTGTTTATTAAATTATCTCGCTTTTGGAATGCTCAATTTGGCTAAAAACGGCTGAATTAGTCACACTGGGTGAGCAAATTTACTGATATGCTGTAATTGCTGCCTCTCAATGCACTGTCACTTTCACAGCCATTTATGATGCACTGCATCATGGAGAGAACAACACTTGAAAACATATAGCAAGGATTTCTGGCTCCTGCTGCAATGTTGATGAGATTTATGCTCTTCTGGGATATTATGCAACATCATGTGGCACACAAATACCACACAATGCTGCATAATATCCCAAAATAGCACAAATCTCATAAAGCAAGGACTTAACTAACCTTGTTAAGCATATTCACAGTGAACAACACACTCATAATTGAAGAAAACAATCAGCATCACCAGCATCATTGTTATGCTTTTTTCAGTAAAAGTGAGAAATGGACGGTTTATTAGTTCCAGGGTCATAATCACTGACCCATATTTCATTAGCAGTTTTGATATTTTCTAAGTTTCCATTGGATTCTGCACAGTCAAGCATTATCAGAAACTACATAACAACAGTTATCCACCAGCTCTTGTGGTATTGGCAGTCACACAATCATCTTTCCTGAGACATGCCACATTTCCAAGATCTACGATTAAACAGCCCTGATACAAGCATTTAGGTATTTACTATCCCTTCAGTCGTTTCATGAATGTCACTTCTGTTATCTCACATAAATCACGTGCTTGACCCACTATTTAATCATTTCCAGTGGTTGATGGGAGTTAGAATGCCCACCACATTCCACCTTTAAGATAATGGAACCACTCAAAAACTCAACACACTGAACACCAGCACTGAAAGCCTGCATATTAGAACCACCCAAAGCTCTTTATAGCGTCTCAACACTACCTGCATGAACTGGTAACTTTAACCATAATCTTTTTGAACTTCTCACAAAATTTACTGCTTACACACTGCCCTGAACTCCCACACATCAATGAACTGATGAATGACAAAAGATTCTCCTTTACAAACTGACCAATAATGACTGAAAAAATGAAATGAACATTAAAAATGAGCAAACATGCAGCGTCATTTAAGGACATGCTACCAAACTGCATTACAGTGCAGTGCCATATAAGGGCATGTTTATCATATCTGCACTACTGTGTGGTGCCACTTATCTGAATATGAATTGTCTCACTACTCTGTGATCATTTTTTTAAGCCAGCTTCTCATCACCACATTCAGATACGCAGCATATAACCCTGCAGTGAACACAGCACTAGTGAATAATATATGATTAAACACAAGACAGTCAGTGTATGTGTAACATAACACCGTGGCACGTTCACATAACCACTGCTGCTGTGGAAAAGCAATAAATATGAAATATTATGTGTGTGTGTCTGTATTCTTGCCTTGGTTATATGGCATGCAAATTGCATCTCTTCTGCCGTGCATTATATTGTCACCTGTGGCCCATCTGGCCATACCATATTTTTCCACATTATCTCATAAACAGCATATGTAAACAAAAAATGATTGAAGACAAATGTGTGTTTTGATTTCCTCTACAACTTTTGTCTGAAACACTTCTCATTCTAAGAAGAATTCAATTAGATATCATCATAACTGTACTTAAGTCTTCATGTAAAATACATGTTACTCTTGTCTGATTTTAATGAAATTTGAATTTTCTTGACAGATTTTTAAAAAAATCCTCAAATATCAAATTTCATGAAAATCTAACCAATGTGAGCCAAGTTGTTCCATGCGGACAGACAGACATGAAGCCAATAGTCACTTTTCACAATTTTGCGAACGTGCCTAACAAAAGGAACATGTAAATCACAACTCTGCTGAGCTTTCTGAATCTGAGCAAAACGTTACTTTAATCATATTTATATCAAATTCCAGGCCCCCTATCTTGGCTATAGATTTTTATGGCTTCCAATGGCTTTTAGAGACAAATGCAGGTTAAAAGTAGCAACTTCACCCATTAAATTTTCTGTCTCATTCATCAGCTAGTAAAGGAAATGTGTGCCACTCTCAGCACTCCTTTTCAGAACTGCAATGGATGGGAACATTTTTAAGTCAAACAATACCTTAACTTTGTCAGCATCAGAAGACTTTTAACTTTTAATAACTCGCCTAAAATGGCACTGTAACAGCTCAAAAAACTGAAAAATCTGTATACATTATTACACCCAGAAATGTCTGTAATTACTCACTGGTTCATAAACTGCTTCAAAATACTGATGGCAATAATAAATATGTCATTAAAAGCCCAGAATATTATTTACTTGCTGTCTGAGTGACAATTCTTAACCTCTCAAGTGAAAAATAATAATGGTATAATGGTCCACACAACAAATAGTTGATAATTAACCTTTAGCATATGGCCTTTTAAATAGCAGTTTCCTGCTGTGGCCAGACCACTAACCCATTTACATGCCTACTACAGGACAATGTCTTCCCTTTTTGGGCAAAAAAGGAAAGACATTTAATGGGACAACATCCTGTTTGTCCATCAAAGGTTAAGAAGAGACCTCCAATAATGGAGACACTTGCATATTGTTATGCTCTTACTTAAGCAAGAATGTAAGGCCTGTGAGATCTCATCATCCAGTCACAATAGCTATGTAAATGTTTCGGGCCTAATGCTGAATTTTCCTCCATGTTTCTAACATTCTTGACCTGATGGTCACATGATAACAGGGTCAAAACACATTATCAAATCGTAACTGTTAAAATACAGAATTAAAAATCAGCACAAGAGTTCCATCTGTTACAATAGCTTATGCACACAACAGGATGCTATACGCCAACATCAACATGAATAATTTGAACCCATATCTAACAAGCAGCTACAATTTTGCATATTGGGAAGGGAATATGACTATGTAAAACCAAACTAGCAGGCGACCCCTAGTAGGCACAGGAAGTTACAAGAACACCATACTTACCACCTGGAGCAGGCAATGGTGGGCACTTTGCACAATGCAGTGCACACTGTGAATGGACTGAATACCATCCTTCCTCTATAAGTTTTTGTGATGGTCAGAAGTGCGCAAGAATGAATTATCTCTGGTTTTTACTATTTCCTCTCAGAATCCTTTACCAATTCTCCACTACTCGTTATTCATATATCATAGCTCCTAAACAGTTCCCACAGGTGACACTCGATTAGTAAATACAGTTACTAGAAACTAGATCTCCATTATACATGTCTTGCCATAAATATGTATGTATCACGATACCGACCACATTATAACGGCAATATTTTTTTAACTAAAACTTTCAGCCGCACAATTAACGAACCTTGGAAACATTGAACGCAACACCTAAACCCGGGTAAGTACACGTGCCGTACATCTAAAAATAGTGGACTGGAGTTAAAACGCATAAAAAGCTACATCACACAATTGAAATGACGCAACACGCACCATTCAACTTCCAGTCCCAATCTGACGGGTAACAAATACCAATACAGTACACCACGGTTTCAAACCACGAACTTGTACCGTCATTTCTGCGGCTGTACCCCAGAACGTGCGGCTACAGCACTGCCAACGTAAACGCACGGTTAGCGTGTAATCCATGGTTCCTCCGCAGACGTTTCTCTCCTTGTCCGTGTACGGCGTTGGTATCTACATTCTGAGCAAATACTTCAATAACTTCCCGACGCTTCATAATTCTAGCAATTTAAGCGTCGTTAATGACCACACGTAAAAATCATATGCATGAACAACATTCGAGCTCGTCTCCATATGAGGTCGTCCCTCTTCTGGGATGTGTACGCACGGTTCATGGCTAGTTACCAACGTTTCGGGACACGTATAGGTCCCATCCTCAAGCGCATGCATGATCCCCATTTCAGAACTGCATCACACCATTTTACTCAGCTGTTCGGTAACCAGTATTCAGAACAGCAATTTACGAAATTTCCTCAGGAGTTTAATGGTACAACGGCTCCCTTATAGTAACAGAATTGTAAATTCTACTAATAAAATAAAAACTATCCGGCAAATCGTTGAAACATGAACTAATACTAACCATAAAAGTCACAATATACCACTAATCAATATAAATGATAAATTAAGTGATAACTATCATACAATAGCCAATGAATTCAATAGATACTTTGCAAATATTACAAATGAAACTCTCACTAACAACTCATCAAATAATAATACAACCAACAGTACTCAATTTTTGGAATATTTGTATAAAGCCTTCAATAACCCTTTTCCTGGTATATCGCTCACGCCCACTAACACAAATGAAATAAGAAATATTATAAAGGAACTAAAACCAAAAACTCGTCTGGATATGTTGAAATTCCAATGAAAACATTAAAAATAAGTACTCCTTACATATATCTCCATTAACACATATAATAAACAAGACACTATCCACGGGTACATTTCCTTCAAGATTAAAATATCCCCTAATTAATCCTATATTTAAAAACGGCGAAATGACTAATATAAAAAATTATCGACCGATCTCTCTATTGACATCTTTTTCAAAAATTTTTGAAAAGGTAATTTATAAAAGATTATATAATCATTTTATCAACAATAATGCATTTGCTCCTGAGTAATATGGATTCAGGAATAAATTACGAACTGAACTGGCTTCTTATAAACTACTAAATGAGATATTAACATCTCCTAATAACAGGTCAATAGTGGGTGGTATTTCTTACGATATTAGAAAGGCCTTCAACTGTGTTGACCATGGAATTTTAATGTCTAAAATGGAATTTTACGGTATAACTGGAAAAACTGATCAACTAATTACATCATACTTAAGTGATAGATACCAGAGAGTGATAATAGATAACAATGTATCGAATAAATATTATTATGATCGGGAAATGGTCTGTAAAGGCGTACCTCAAGGGTCCATATTGGGTCCATTACTCTTCCTCATTTACATAAATGACTTGCTTTTTATCTTAAAAGATGCTGGTAATCCTACCTTGTTTGCTGATGATACAAGTATAACATATTCATATCCAAACCCAATCAAATTTGTACAGGAAATTAAATTATCGTTTATTACACTAAATACCTGGTTTGGAAATAATATGCTTACTTTAAACTATAACAAAACTCATTTTATGCAATTTACATGTAAATCAGATAATAATATCAACTTATCAATAAATTATAACAATAATCACATTTCAAATACACGGACCATAAAATTTCTAGGATTAATGCTTGATACTAATCTCACTTGGAGAAACCACATTGACTATTTACATTCTAAATTAAGTTCGACGAGTTATGCTATTAGAACACTAAAATCTTTTATGCCTCTATCAATTGATAAATACTTCTCATACTTTCATTCAATAATGTCATATGGAATAATTTTTTGGGGAACTTCACCACACAGTCATTCCGTTTTCAAGCAACAAAAAAAGGTAATCAGAATAATCATGGGTATTGGGAATCGTGATTCATGTCGCAAAATTTTCAAAGAATTGAAAATCTTACCCTTTTATTGACAATATATTTTTTTCACTATTATTATTTGTTATCAAGAATAATGGAATTTTTCCAACCAACAATGAAATTCACTCCATTTGCACAAGACATAGTGACAACTTACATTCCCCACTACTAAATTTGACTAAAGCTCGAAAGGTGTTTATTTTTCTGGCATTAAGGCATATAACTCCTTGCCTCAAAGTATTAAGGAAATCTCGTACGATGCAAAAAAATTTAAAGTTACATTAAAAAAACTGTTTTAATACATTCATTTTACTCTTTAGAGGAATATTTTACCTTTGATGCTAAATTGGATCCAGATAAAAATTGAAACGTTCTATGAGCAGTGTCTAATTATAATTGGTTTTTAGTAGCTCACATGACAATCGTTGTTGATTCCCTGTGAATATGCTATACTACATTCTAAGGTCGTATTATTCCGATACTGATTGCCAACCTTGTATTAAGCTTAGACTTATTCTAGTATAATATTTTATATATCGTATATGCCTGTTTTGACAATGTATATATACCATTATAGCTACACTATTAACTATTTTGACCAACTCCGCATCCTGTTGTCTTTCAGACTATTTTGGATTTATGGATTGTAAATGAATGAATGAATGAATGAATGAATGAATGAATGAATGAATGAATGTGATAGATTTGGTTATGCAGCGTGTCACGAGATCGACCCATGATATGATAGTGAACGAGAGTGGAGACTTATTTGAATACATGCAACAGCCAACGGTTGCGAAGGGTGAAGTGACCGGGAAGCGAAACAAATCTGGCACTCCCAAAGTGCAGAGGTTAAGGGTGCCAGCAACGTGCACCCTTGAATTCACCCTCAGAGTGTGGTGTGGAAGCAAAAACACTATCCTTACCTTCCAGTATATGTTAATGGTTGCAGTTTATATTTCCTATCAAAGGAAGTAATTATCTTTTTCAATCTAACCTCATTCTGATGTACCGAGATATGTCGCCTACATGCGGAAGATACACTTAAAATGTATGTAATCGCCATCTATAATTGAAAACGAACGTAGATCAAAACATAAATGTGTTAAGTAGACTACAATAAATCTGACGATATTCGTGTAAAATCGGGTTAAACACCTCTGGGCCGGGTTGTTTCATTAACAGAGGTAAAGGCAGCCTTCGTGACCCTTGAAGATGGGGATGTGACTGCGGTTCTGTTTCCCCTGGCTACTGGTTTTACTAATTTAAGTGCTGTAAATAGTGAAAAAAAGTGTGAATGTTGTCTTAAATTAAAGCAGGAACTTATTGAAACTCTCCGGGAACTTAGTTCAGAACAGAAAATAATTCAGTTGCTACAAGAAGACGCCAACTCGGAGCCTCGATATAACGATGCAAGTACAACGAACCAAGATATGAACTTTGTAATGGTAAAAAGCACGTCCAACACTAGAAATCGTGTATCGTCCGGTGAGCAGATAAGTCCTATACGAATAGATACTCATCATCCACAACCTGTACCTACAGTTATCAATTGACATGCAGTATTAGATACATTTACATTTACATTTACATGCATGTGCGTTCTGCAAATCCAGATCCTGTCAAAAGACAGCAGAATATGGAACATGTCAAGATAGCATAAATCTAAAGAATTAATAACAGAAATGCAGAGTAATTTACGTAAATACAAACACATACACAAGCAAAATGGAGATGAACAAGCTATATAAAATACATAAGTACCAGCAGCAATACACACTAATTATTGACTACAATTCAGAGTTAATTAAAAACAAACATATATAAAATACAAAACAATGAACGTGTAAAAAATAATGAGATACAAGATGACAAACTATAATATGATATTAGAATTACTGGAGAAAAACTCCTCAAGAGTATAAAATGAACGATACATGAGAAACCTTCTTAATGCATGCATGCATGCATACATACATACATACATACATACATACATACATACATACATATATACATACATATATGCATACATACCTTCCATTTACATTTCATCAATCCAATATCAATCCATTGGCTGCTGGATATGAAATATGTCATAATATTACTAGTATCAATATCAATGACAAACACAGACAAGAAACACAAATAACAATATTTACAGTACTACATCATATACAGTATAAGCAATACAGTACAAAAATGTAAAATATAAATTATAAAGGTAAAAGGTAAAAAGTAAAAAGGTAAGACAATTCCAATTTTTGTCAGTTCGAAATATACTACAGCAAAGCATTAATTATCACCAAGCACTTAAGATCTTCTAATGAATAAAGAATGTACAAGAAGATACTGTTCAATGACTTTTTGAATTGCACCTCATCATATTGGAATTGCCTGATACATACGGGTAATTTACTGAAAACCTTTATGGCAGAATGTACAGCTGAGCAGTGGACTAATGGACTATGCAGTTGATTCCCTTGCCTAGTATTTATACAATGTAATGCTAGATTTGTTTGAAAATATATACAAACATGGAACTGTTAATATTTTTTTTGACAATAGTTTAAAAATTCATCCACTGTATAAAAAGCATTATGTATTAAAATTTCTTTCAGCCTTTCTACAAACATTGCTTCATCCTCTAGTAAATCAACTAAAAACTTTGGTAAACTATTAAAGATTTTGACACCTATATTATGTACCCCTTTTTGTCTTATTGATAAATGTGATTTGAATACATGAAGATTTCCTCTATTCCTCGTTAGCTTATTATGAACTGTACAATTAAAGGTAAAGAGCTCCAAGTTGTTCTTCACAAAAGTCACCAATGATAATGTGTACTGTGATGCAAAAGTTAAAATATTTAATTCTTTAAAAACTGGCCTGCATGAATTTCTGTGATTTATTCCCATCATTATTCTCAAAGTCCTCTTTTGCAAAAGGAAAACTTTCTTAGCTTCTGCCGAGTTACCCCAGAAAATAATCCCATACTTCATGATCGAGTGGAAGTATGCAAGGTATATCATCTCAGTGTTTCAATATTACTGCAAGACTTCATATTTCTGATTGCAAAGCATGCATTACGAAGTTTAGGTAACATTAGTTTAACATGCACTTTCCAATTCATAAACTTATCAATTTCTATGCCCAAAAATTTAATATTCTTTACATCTTGCAAGTGCTGATTTTTGCATTGTAATTGGAATGATGCATTATTTTGAGAAGTAGTTTCAAATTTTAGGATTGTAGCTTTCGTTAGGTTTACAGACAGTCCATTATTCATAAACCAATATTTTAGCATATTCAAGGCTATGTTAGATTTTACCTGAAGTTCATGTGTGTTATTGCCAGATATTAACACACTTATGTCATCCACATATAATGTTATTTTATAGTCAGTGTTCATTCCCAATGGTAAATCATTAGTATATATTAAGACCAACAAGGGACCCAACACAAAGCCCTGAGGTACTCCATATTTTACAATTTTCCAATTTGAATATACTTTTCCTTTCTCACTATGACATATTTCAACTCTTTGCTTCCTCTGTTCAAGGTAGCACTTGAACCACCTTATTATTTCTCCATGAACACCATAGATGACCAATTTATGCAACAGAATATCATGAATCACACAGTCAAATGCTTTTGTTAAAGCACAGAATATGCCTAGTATTTGACTATGTTCGTCCAAGGTTTTTAGAATGTGATTAGTTACAGTATAAGTCGCCATTTCTGTATTTTGATCATTACTAAAACCATACTATTCAGGCGTAATTATATTATTTACTTGTACATGTTATAATCTGGCATACATTACTCTTTCAAAAATTTTTGAGAAGGTCTTTAACAAGGATATTGGTCTATTGTTTGAAAAGTCAGTTCTCTCTCCCATTTTATAGATAGGTCTCACTGAAGCATATTTCAATCTTTCAGGATATATACTCTGTTTGAAAGACTCATTAATGATACGACTAAGTGGTTTGCTTAGCACATCCATACAGTTTTTTAATATTCTACTTGAAATACCATCATAACCTATGGAATTTTTTGTTTTTAATGTCTTAATGATATACTTTATTTCAGTCTCAGTTGTGGGTATTAACCTCATCTTTGTTGTATTATCAGCCTTAAATTAGTCTAACAGTCTAATCACTTCATTTTTAGCAGAATCTACAGTAGTTAATTTCTCGGCTATGGTTATAAAATATTCATTAAACGCATTTACTATTTAATTGGGATTATTTATTTCATTATTTCCTAATTGAATTTGTTTTTAAATCTTAACTTCTCAGTCTTAAGTTTCACCAGACTTCGTGGCAGTGCATTAAAAATTTTTATAGATGAAAAAACGTAACACCCTTTTGAATGCATGATAAAGCTACAAATGGCTTGTGTAATTGATCCCTTTGTCTTGTCTTTATACAAATAACTGATGAGTTAGCCTGGAAAAGGTCTTGATTGTCCACAACAAATGACATTAAAGAATAAATATATAAACATGTCACCGGTAGTATATCCAGTTTTTAAAACCAAGATCTGCAAGAGCATGTAGGCCCTAGCCCCAGCATAATCCTTATTATTCTTTTTTGAAGCAAAAAGACCCTTTTTATATTGGCCAGCATTCCTCAAAAAATTAAACCATAGAGAATCAAGGACTGAAAGTGAGCAAAATAATTCTAAGTGATTCAATGTTCAATACATGGGACTGTTTCCGCATAATAAAACATACCGAGCCTAACTTACTGAGCAAATGATTTAAATGGGTCTCCCAGGATAGATGGCTATCCAGATGTAATCCAAGAAACTTTATTACATCTTGTTCAGACAGAACTTGATCATTATGAATAAGACTGAAAGGACAATAAGTCAATTTGGAAGCAGTAAATTTTAGAACAAATGATTTACTTGCATTGATTAAAAGTTGGTTTGAAAGAAACCAGTGAGATACTAAGGAAAGAACACAATTCATTCTATGAGTAAGATCATTAGGATTATGAGCAGAAATTAAAAGATTAGTATCATCTGCAAACATGATGACTTCTGAAAATTTTTTTAAGAATATAGGAAAATCATTTACATAAATATTGAAAAAAGTGGCCCAAAGACAAAACCTTGTGGAACTCCACATTTGATCAATTTCAATTTCAGTTTAGTTCATCCCTTTTTAGAACAAGTTGTATTGGACATGTCAGCATATCTTACAATAAAAATACTATTCATGCACCTTCATCTTATGTACAACATATTATATATTTGTGTTGTACTCAACCTTTCCTTAACAGCCTATCTTTATATTATTTGTTTCACCCTTATGAATTACTTGCTTCCTTATTTTTCTGTTTGTAGGGGTGCACTTGCCTCTTCCGTAAGGCAATTTAATGCACACATTATAGATTGATTTCGCTTCTCTATATATCACTTGTTTTTGTACATAAAAATTGTTCTACTGAATAAAAGCTCTGATGCAGTAAAAACAACTTCAACTTTTTCCTAAAATGTAAAGTGTTGTCTATTGATTTAAGGTTATTTGGCAACTTATTATACATTCTTTTCCCTATATTATTAACACTATTCTTACATGCTTCAGCTCTACAATATGTAAGATACAGATTCTTCCTCTGACGGGTATCATAATTATAATTATTTGAATTTTGGTTATACTGTTTTAAATTCTCTTTAACATAACATATTGTTTCCATAATATATACACAGTGGACTGTAAGTATATTCCATCTTTTGAACCACTCTCTACAGGATGTATTTCTGTTTACAATACTCATTAGTCTTATAGCCTTTTTCTGCAGTTTGAAAACTTTTTGACTTTTAGCCACTATTTCCCCCCAAAATTATCCCATATCTTATATATGAATGAAAATGAGCAAAGTACATGCTTTTCCATAATTTTATACTTGTAGAATATTTAAGGGACTGGAGCATGTATAGACTCTTATTCAACTTAGAACACAAAGCTTTTATATGAGCCTCCCATTTTAAACTTTCCATCAACTGTATTCCCAGAAATTTTATTTCAGAGGTATAGGTAATGTCCATATTATTAAATTTAATTTGCAGTTTAATTGGGGTCTTGTTCTGTCAGGAGTGGAATGACCTTGCTACTGATTTTTCAGTATTTACGACCAGTCCATTAGTATAAAACCATTTGTATAGCATATTCATTGTTCTATTTATTTTCAGTTGTATAACATTTTCATCTTCAGCCTGAATTAAGATGTTGGTGTCATCCGCAAATAACACCACCTCTGCCTCCAAGATATGTCTTGTTAAATCACTCATATGTAACAGGAACAATACCGGTCCCAAAATTGACCCCTGGGAACTCCAGAGTGTATTTCTTTTAAGTCAGATTTAACATTATCTAATATTGTATCTTTATTCCCTTTACATTTTATTTCAACACATTGTCTATGACCTGTTAAGTATGATTGAAGCCATTTATTTACTACTTCTCTAAGACCATAATCTTCTAGTTTAGTGGGTAAAATTTTATGGTTAATAATATCATAAGCTCTTGATAGGTCTAAAAAAATTCCAGTGGTCATTATTTTTGTATCCAATGCTTCAAAAATTTTATCTAAAAAAGTTTGTATAGCTGATTCTGTAGATCTACCCCTCTAAACCCATTCTGGGCTTCCACCAGTATATTATTATATGTTGTAAAAGTTTTTAATCTAATATACATGGCTGTTTCTATGATTTTTGAAAACACTGGTAATAACGATATTGGTCTGTAATTTTTTATGTCTTCCTTGCTACCCTTCTTGTGTATGGGTTTCACAACTGCAATTTTCAGCCTATCTGGAAATACACCCGCCTCGAAAGAAGCGTTACAGATATGTGTTAGCGGTTTAATAATATATTCAGTGCTTCTTTTTGCCACTTTTTCTACTGTTCCGTCTATGCCACTTGTCCATCTTCCTTTCAAATTATTTATTATATATTTTATTTCATCTTCTGATACTGGATTTAAAAACATCATATTGGGGCATCTATTTAATTTCCAGGAGTATCCTTGATATCTCCTATACACAATATCCTTATGATGTCAGCTTTTCTGCAATCTGTATAAAATATGAATTAAATTTTTTTAATGTAATTTTTGGGCTAGTTATTTTACATGAATTCCACATTAGTTCAATGTTCTCATGTCTACTTGAAGATCTGCCCATTTCATTATTAATAATTTGCTATGAAGCTTTAGTTTCATTTTTTGCATTTGTTAAATAGTTGTCATTGTCTTTTGTTTTGGCTTCCTTGATAACATTTCTATAAATATTTCTGTAAGTATTAATGTACTGAAGCGCTTCCTGTTCTAAATTTATTTCTTTCCTGCGTTTCTCTAAAAGCCGCATCCTCCTACTTGAATTTTTGATCCCTTGAGTAATCCAATGTTTCTTAATATTTTTTTTGCTTTAGAAGTTAACATTAACATGAAAGCTATATTGTAATAGTAGAGGAAATTATCTAAAAATTTAGTATATTTTTCATTAACCTCTCTATAAACCTCTATCCATGGCCTCTGCTGTAATAAATAAAGGAATTCTTGGATATTGTCCTCATTTATTTGTCTTTCATATGTTTTATAGGAACTGCTGCTGTGAGATTTTATGGGAATTGACAATATTTGGGCATAATGATCAGACATTCCTAACTCCATTATCCTAGCTGTTTCCAATAATTTTTCATTATTTGTTATGATAACATCTAGTAGGGAGGAAAATGTTTTCGTTATCCTCGTAGGGGCTTTAACAGTATTAACCTTTTAAAGCCTAGCGGTCACTTTACATACGAACAGGTTTAACATTAAAAAATTCTACGTGGTGCCTACATTGCGTTTATGTGTTTTATACAGATCTCAGAACAAACAGCAACTTTTGCCTTATAAAACATTAAGAGATTGGTTTTTATAACCGAAGTGGAGTGTTTACAGTGCGGTATGGACTGAGTGCTTATATAAAACAGATACGCTTCATCTTTAAAAGGTTAATAAGGTTAAACCTAGTAAGTAAATTATTTATGTGCATGTGCATTCGGAACAGAAAATTCTGTTAGGAGGATTTTAATGAAAAAGTGGGGAGAGAGGATATTTTCAAACCGACTACTGGGAATGAGAGTTTACATCAGGATAGCAACGATAATGGTGTTAGAGTAGTAAACTTTGCCACATCAAAGAATCTAGATGTTAAGAGCACTATGTTTCCTCACCGAAACATTCATAAATACACCTGGACCTCTCCTGATGGGAAGACTCGCAATCAGATTGATCACATATTGATAGATAGGAGACGGCATTCCAGTATACTCGATGTGCGATCTTTCAGGGGAGCTGACTGTGATACTGATCACTATCTGGTGGTTGCGAAAGTTAGGGAAAGACTGGCAGTAAGTAAACAAGCAGCACAGAAGTTTGATGTAGAGAGATTTAATCTCAAGAAGCTAAGTGAACTAGAGGTTAGGAAACAGTATCAGCTTAAGATCTCAAACAGGTTTGCAGCTTTGGAAAACTTAAATGTTAGTGAGGACATAAATAGGGCTTGGGAAAACATTAAAGAGAATATCAAAATCTCAGCTCAAGAGAGTCTAGGTCTACACGAATGGAAGCAGCATAAACCATGGTTTGATGCAGAATGTGCAGAATTTTTAGATAAAAGGAAGCAGGTTAAAATTCAGTGGTTACAGAATCCAAACCAAAATAATGGAGATAATCTGCACAATGTAAGACGTGAAGCTAGTAGACATTTCAGGAAAAAAAAAAGAAGGAATATCTGAAAGCTAAAATTAATGAAATTGAAACAAACAGTAAGAACAATAATATAAGAGACTTGTGTAGGGGTATCAATGAGTTTAAGCGGGGGTACCAGCCTAGAATTAATGTAGTAAAGGATGAGAAGGGTGACCTGGTTGCAGACTCCCACACTATTTTGGCTAGGTGGAGGAATCATTTCTCCCAGCTGTTGAATATACATGGGGTTAACGATGTTAGGCAGACTGAAGTACACACGGCAGAGCCACTAGTGCCTGAGCCCAGTGCCTTTGAGGTTGAGATGGCTATTGAAAAGCTAAAAAGTCACAAATCACCAGGTATTGATCAGATTCCAGCAGAATTGATTAAAGCAGGGGGTAGAATTATTCGGTCTGAAATCCATAAACTTATTATTTCTATATGGAATAAGGAGGAATTGCCTGAGGAATGGAAGGAGTCGGTCATTGTGCCTGTTCATAAGAAGGGTGATAAAACAGATTGTAGTAACTATCGAGGCATATCACTTTTGTCGACTACGTACAAAATTCTATCCAACATTCTTTTGTCAATGTTAAGTCCATATGAAGAGGAAATTATTGGGAATCATCAGTGTGGATTTCGACGTAACAGGTCAACTACTGATCATATGTTCAGCATTCGTCAAATACTTGAGAAAAAATGGGAATACAATGAGGCAGTGCATCAGCTATTTATAGACTTCAAGAAAGCCTATGATTCAGTTAGGAGGGAGGTCTTGTATAATATTCTCATTGAGTTCGGTATCCCCATGAAACTAGTAATGTGTGTAAGTGAAACGTATAGCAGAGTTCGGGTAGGCAAACATCTGTCTGACACGTTTCCTATTAAGAATGGCTTGAAACAAGGAGATGCTCTGTCACCATTGCTTTTCAACTTTGCTTTAGAATATGCCATTAGGAGGGTTCAGGCAAACCAGGAGGGCTTGAAATTGAATGGTACACATCAGCTTCTGGTTTATGCTGATGATGTTAATATATTGGGTGGAAGCATACATTGTATAAAGAAAAATGCAGAAGATTTAATGATTGCTAGTAAGGAGATTGGTCTAGAAGTAAATGCTGAGAAAACTAAGTACATGGTCATGTCTCGAAATCAGAATGCAGGACACAATCACAACATAAATATAGATAATAAATCCTTTGAAAGGGCGGAAGAATTTAAATATTTGGGAGCAACCCTAACGAATTGAAACTCCATTCATGAAGAAATTAAGAGCAGATTGAAGTCGGGGAATGCTTGCTATCATTCGGCGCAGAATCTTTTGTCTTCCAGGTTGCTATCCAAAAGCACAAAGATTAGGGTATACTGAACTATAATTTTACCTGTTGTTCTGTATGGATGTGAAACTTGGTCTCTGACACTGAGGGAGGAACAAAGACTGAGGGTGTTCGAGAATAGGGTGCTGAGGAGGATATTTGGGCCTAAGAGGGATGAGGCGACAGGGGATTGGAGAAGACTACATAACGTGGAACTTAATGATATGTACTCATCACCAAATATTATTCGGGTAATCAAATCGAGAAGACTGAGATGGGCGGGACCTGTGGCACGTATGGGGGAGGAGAGAGGTGCATACCGGATTCTGGTGGGGAGACCCGAGGGAAGGCGACCACTTGAGAGACCCAGGCATAGATGGGAGGATAATATTAAGACGGATCTTCGGGAAGTGGGATGGGGGGGGGGCATGAACTGGATTGAGCTGGCTCAGGATAGGGACAGGTGGCGGGCTGTTGTGAACGCGGTAATGAACCTTCGGGTTCCATAAAATGCGGGGAATTTCTTGACTAGCTGAGAAACTGTTAGCTTCTCAAGAAGGCCTCTGCTCCATGGAGTTAAGTAAATTATTTATTTCTGTTACTTGGGGGCTGTCATGAAGAAAATTTATGTTCCAATCCCTGCTTAAAATTAATCTCTTTTTCTTATTATGTAATTTCTGAATAAAAATTTCTAATCTGTTTAAAAATACCTCACATTTCCCACTGGGGGATCAATATATGGAAATTAAAATAATTTTATAGTCTATTAGTTCAGTAATTGACAATTCAAAATTCTCTACCTCACCTAAATATTCTAAATCATTTAGTTCTTTCGTTCTTATTTCCTTCTTGACATAAATACAAGACCCTCCCCTATCATTAATTCTACAAAATTTACTTGTCAAGCTAAAATTATCAAATTTTATAGCTTCTATTTGTTGATGGTTTAGCCAATGTTCTGTAAAACATAATATATCAGCATTATTAAAATCAGTATGCAATAAAACTTGTAATTCTCTATATTTTCTCTTCAAACTTCTAATGTTTTGATGGAGAATGTCTTTCATTTTTTCAGTATCTACTCCTTTGCTATTATCCATGTCGATAGTATTACATTTGTTATCTAGTCGGTGGACCATAAAATGTCATTCGTCATCATGAAAGATTGTTTCCTAATTCTACCCGATGATCGTTTTTCTTGAGATTCCATTTCCCCAGGTCTCTTTTTCTTCTCATCTGTTTTCTCTTCCTGTTTATCTTGATGTGTGTGATCACTTCTACAAGGTGTGGTAGAAAAGTAATGAGACTGGCAACGCTGTGAACGAACCGACAATGCTGCTGCCTCCCCCTTCACATGGCAGTTAGGTTAACCCCTGCCGCAGACTCAGTACAAGTTTGAACTTGCTACAGTTGCTACGTGATTGTTGAGAGCGTCTGAAGTGAAGTTGTGTTTGTGATGTGTGTTACAAAAATGGACTGGCAAAATTTTGAGCAACGTTGTGCCATCAAATTCTGTGTAAAGCTTGGCGAATCCGCTACTGTGACTTATGAAAAGTTACAAATGGCTTATGGAGAACATTCCCTACCCAGGGCACAAGTGTTCAGATGGCACAAATCCTTTTTAGAAGGCCGAGAACAAGTGGAAGACGAACCTCATGCGGGAAGACCTTCAACCTCAAAAACAGACGACAATGTGGAAAGAGTGAGGTCTCTTGTGAGGTCAGATCGTCGATTGACGTTGAGAATGATCAGTAGTGAGTTAATTTTGAACCAGTTTACCGTCCATAAAATTTTAACACAGGATTTGTGCATGAGAAAAGTGTGCGCCAAGATGGTTCCAAAGAACCTCACGACTGAGCAGAAGGCCAATCGGAGGGATGTGTGTCTTGATCTTCTGGACCGCCTTGAGAGGGAGCCAGAATTCTTCAGTCGCGTTATCACAGGTGATGAATCATGGATCTTGGAGTACGACCCCGAGACAGAACGCCGAAGTCGGGAGTGGCACACTACAAACTCTCCCCGTCCCAAGAAAGCAAGAATGAGCACATCCAAAATCAAATCGATGCTCATTTGTTTTTTTGGCAGTCAGGGGATCATCAACAAGGAATTTGTGCCACCAGGACAAAGTGTCAATCAAACTTTTTATCGGGAAGACTCAGGAAAAGGGTGGCACATGTGCGACCAGGCATTGAACGCACGTGGATGTTGCACCACGACAACGCCCCATGTCACACGGCAGTCTCCATCAATGAATTTTTGGCAGAAAAAAGCATTCCTGTGGTTCCTCAGCCCCCCTATTTGCCGGATCTCAGTCCCTGTGACTTCTTTTTATTCCCCCGGCTCAAAAACCACTTGAAAGGGCGCCATTTTGGTACTCTGGATAATATCCAGAAGAGCGTAACCGACGAGCTGAAAGGTATTCCAGCAGAAGCCTTCCAGCACTGCTACGAACAATGGAAACAACGCCTCCGTCGCTGTGTAGCTGCCCAAGGGAACTATTCTGAAGGGAATAACCTTGATTTGTAAAAAGAATAAAATTCATGGTTAAAAGAAAATCAGTCTCATTACTTTTCTGCCATACCTTGTATATGAATTGCTATTACAATTATTTACTAATTCAACGTTCTGCACACTTTTGGAGATATCATTTTGATGTAATGTCCATGTCATTGGGATAGGAAGAATCTTCTCATTTGCCGGAATTTGTTTACACCTATGTGCAATATGTTGAGCAATCCTGGTTTTACCCTTCCCATTCATGTGGAGTCCATGACTTGTGAAGCATTCTCTCTCAAAATCGACATTCATTACAGTTACATGTCTCTGGTTTTTCATGAGTTTAATTAACTTCCTATTATATTTCTTTCTCTCCACATTTATACATGACCATTCCCTAAGGTCATGCCAATGTGGAGCCTGAATTAATACGATGTTCGTGTGTTTATGTTGTTCCACAAATTCCAGTACACTTCTCAATCCATTATTGGTATCATTGTGGTTAATATCACTGGCCCCCGCCCCACCCAATATTATACTATATCATTACTCTTTAGTTGCTTGGTGAGGTTATTTGCTGTATTTGTCAGAATACTATTATTAGCTCTTGGCCTGACATAACCTATCACCTAAAAATTCTTAGGTAAGTTTTCCTTTATTTTACTTGCACAACCTCTACTATGGCTATCGCCAATCAGTACCACTGAATGTTTTACACTATTCAGTCCACTCTGCTTTGTAGGACATTTAAACTTTGTTGATGCATTCTTATTCGTAAGTTTATGAGACATTGTTGATTTTTTGTCACGATCTTTTACACCACTTGATCCAGTATTGCGAGCTCTTTGTTTATGAGTACCTTGAGGCGTTATAATTGACGAGTTCTTACCTGTTTCTTCTTGATTATTACACAGTACCTCAAAACGATTTTCTGTTGGCATATTAAATAGCACTGGATCATCCACCCCTCACTTAACTTTTTGATGCAAACTTTATATTTGGAAATCTGTTTCTTGGGTTGTTGTTGGGTACTGGAGCAGTTGTCTGGTATATGAATACTCTCTTCATCTTGTTGATCGCATGTATGGGTTACCTCCAATTCTTCCTGTAAGATATTATTTCCTTTGCTGATTATTTCCTTCCCTAATAGTTTCTTGAAGTTCACTTTTTACACTAATCAATTGTGCACAATACTGGCATAGTTCCTTATTATTATTTTGTAATATGTTGTGAAACTCCGATACACCATCATAGTGTATTACGACTGCTGCCATGTTATGAGAAGATTGGGTGAATAGACTTGTGGATTTAAAATCAACATGCTGTTTCCTGTCAGATAGATGGGACTTAATCAATTCCAACCAAACACCCCTTACACTATGATACTGCAGTTTGCATAGTAATAGCTCATGACTGACACAGTCAAAGGCCTTAGTAAGATCACAGAAAATACCTGCAATATGACTTTTTTTATTCCATGCTTGATAAATGGTTTCAAGAAGTTTATATGTAGCATTATCATATAATATCATATCATATCATATATTTATTCACATTCCATAAATCTTGATACAGATATGGAAATAGTCACGTCAACTTATCACACGGTCCAAACAAACAGACAAATCGTATGAATATAGACTAAAATTGTGTATTGTCATACCATATCAGCATGCAATTTAAATCATCAGGGTTCCAATATCACCATTATAATCACCACCCCTACAGTGCAATAAGTGTATGTAGTGTGGCGGGCTGACCTCTAATTGGGTCGGGGGTTATTTCCTACCTCTTAGGGTTGGGGGAAACTTTTCCTCACTAGGTAGCGTTGTTGCGAGGCTGTTGCTTTGCTGCCACCAGTCAACAGCACTTTGCTGACGTTGTAATTCCCAAGGTGTGACTGGCGTTCAGTAGGAATGCAGGGCCTGTATAAACACTCACAGTAGGCTTTGCTACTATCCGTTTACTAAACCTTGTGTGTGTTAATCAACAAATATATTTACACCACTTATAATAGTTTACTCAACTAAACTGATGCTGTGCAACATCAACATGACAAGGCCACTCATTGGTCTTTCTAAAATGGTTGTGTTCCACTCTATTCTTACAAAACGCGAAATAAATTTCCTTTCTAAAAATCCTATTCACCAATTTGTCACTGGGTCTATCAACTTCACTTTACTGCCATACCTGCTGTTATGAAGTGCTCGAACATAGTATCCTCCAGAAATAAATCCGAGTCTGCACAATTCTGCATATTACTTAGTTCACCACTATGGCCTCTGCTGTAACTCTCGCCTCATAAGGACGTGTTATAACAGCACTCAATCACACTGGCACCAATCTTCCAGGTAAGCTCTTGCATAAAGAAAATTACTACCCTCCAATTTGCTAAACTAGTACGTAATTTTCTTAGTTGCCAAACTATGTTCACACAACTTAATTTTCACTGTTCAGCAAATTTCAATTTATATCCCACCGGTACTTTCCACAAACAAAACTTATAATTTCACAAGAAAATTCACAAAGCAAAGACTAACAAGTATTCACCAGTATCCGAAACAGTAGAAGACACAAAGACCTAATTTCCTTGGTAATCCACACAACTAACATGGAAGGCACATATAAATCTTTGCTTACTAAATTGAGTAGTGTATATTATATAATGAGAAGACTGGTTCATGTATTAAATTCAGAAACATTAACAGTTGTATATTTTGCACATTTTCATTCATTGGTTAGTTATGGTATTATATTTTGGGGTAATTCATCAACTATGCACAAGGTATTTTTAATCCAAAAAGAGTATGAAGGATTATGTTGGAATTAGGACCAAGATGTTCCTGTAGAAGATGGTTTGTAAAATTAAACATTTTACCCATACCAAGTCTGTATATCTTCCTGTTGATTATGTTTGTTCATAACAACCCAGATAATTTCAATACTGACTCTTTGATACACAACCTCAATACTAGGAGTAAAAATAATTACATCTCCCAACAGTTCCTCTTGCCTGTATTCAGAAGGGTGTCACATACTCTGCCTTAAGGATATTTAATGCCTTACCCACTAATTTATTACAACTGCAGACCAATAAAGTGCTATTTAAATTAGTGCTGTGAAAAAACCTTGTCAATGCATTTTATTCTGTAGATGAATTTTGGTACACTCTAGAAATACAATCCAGTGATTCTTTCTTACTTCATGTAATGTTTATCAGGCTTTATTATTCATGCATTGTTAATTTTTTATTTTCATGGTAGTTGTGTTGTTTTTAGTAATACTTACAACATTTCCTACTTGCTGTTCTATTTGACAGGGTTGTTTATTGCAACCTAGAATGCTTTTGTGTTGTTGTATTTGACGAGGTTGCTTATTGCAACCTAGATTTTTTTTAATGACTTGTTTGATATTCAGTCGTCGTCGGACGAAATCTGGATTTCTGAAATGTATTTGTGTAAATATAAATGTAAACATTGCGGCAGAAGCCTGAAATCACGGGTAGGCAAATCTCATCTGCCTACATGCAGGTCGTCACAGTCCTACTGGCCTGCCATCTGCCAATGCAACTCAGCTGGGGCGCCATTGAACTGTTCACCTCCAGTACTCATAGAAGACTTTGACATCACAATCACACAGTTGACCACTATTCCTGTAATTCTACAAAAAGTAATTTCTTCTAGCAGTTAAACATTGTATAACTTGTAAAGATTATGAAATACAAGCATTTTCTTTCCCATGAGGAATTGTGATCCCACTCCCTTTACACAGCCAAATTTTCTACAGGCAATTGATTTTATTAGAAGTGCACTTTTATAATTTACTTTTAATGAAGCTGTTACAGTTATTATTATGTGTTGGATTTCTACAATCAAATTCAATTCTGCAAGTCCAGTACATAATACACCCCATAAGAAGAATTCCTATGGCACACATACAATTTTAATAGAAGATGTATAGAATATTGTGTTGTAAAGGGAACAACATCTCCACCTGTCAGGTACTATGAAATACAAGTAATAGGCCTATTTGGTATTAAAATTTATATTCCTCTATATGTTCTTAATAAATTATTGACCAGAAGACAGCCAACAATGTTATCAGAAACTGCAGTATACAGTAACACCCCAGTTTCACACTTCTGTAAAGACCACCTCAAACTGGTGTAAAATCAAGAACATGTTAAACCCAGGAAATCAAATAATGCTCTCTAAAATATGTTGGTTGTCACACAAAAAATTTTGGCAAGCCACTTAAAATATGGACTCTTCAACATTTTGTAATGTACAGTATTTATATTTTCGAGTAGTTTCTGGAAGTTGATTAGAAATGTGTAAGGATGCCAAAGAAATGTGTATTTGTCCTCTAGCAGTCCATGTTCTTAATCTGAAGCACATCTGAGAGGCATGCTACTAGGTGTGTATTCTTGAATGTATACTCCCCTGTAAAATATCCTAATTCATTTTCTGTAAATAATACTCTAGCTGGTTTTCAAAATTGTGAACATGTTTACAGCACTGGCTCCTCTTGCGTAGCATAGAAAGGATGCAGATATTTGTATACATACACTCCACAGAACATAAACAGACAAGGACTCTTCCCTGGAACTTTCACTATTATGATAATATTAATGCCAACATCATAATTTTATACTTACTACTTTATGACCCATAATTTTAATATTCTAAGTATCCTAATACTAGGCATTGTACTACCAAGACTGATGTGTTGGTGCTTATACTGCTTTGCATTTGTAAATCCCTGAGCATGGTACCTCTGTGCCAAAACATGCTGGAGTTTTCTAAGACTTATGTGTGATTTATATCTTAATGTGTGCATTTCTTAGTGAATATAACTGATTATAATACCTTCAGAGTTTTAGAGATACAAGCCATGGCCTACATATTTCCAAGACACACTATTCCTGTCCTCACATCTGGGATGTTCTTCTGTATTTGATATGAAGTACAGTACTCTACAGATAGCTGCACCCTGCATTTGGTTCAAAATTTTACTATCTAATGACTGCTGCTCACATAATGTAGCAATTATGTCATGGTCCAGATATACATCACAGTAATTATTTTAATAAGTTAAATGTACATTCATAGAAATCTGTTCAAGAACTGCGAAGTGTTACATGCTTACAAACAGCAAACATGACAGTTCACATCATGAACTACTTGAGTAGGGCATTCTTGTTATGCTTGAATAAAATCACTCCAAAGCAAAATTCAAAGAACAAAGTTATTTAATATACTAATACAAGTGGTAGTTACAAACATTATTTCAGCAAAAACAATAGCATGATCAACATACAGTGCTAGATCACAACTCCAATGGACACTTTCTTCCATCCTCAGTGCTGTGAAAAGGAAGAAGAAAAATCCATAAGGAACTTGAGCAGGAAATGCTGAAGGAATGAAACTTTATGAAAGCTAAGCACACAAGGGCAGATAATGTACAGTGCATCTTAAAAAAATACAGCATCTGGGGGGTAGGAATTGGATTTGTTCAGGTCACGACCTGCAGATAATCCTTTCGCCAACTGAGAAGCTAAAGGCTTTGATAGATTCTTGTCCATGGAGGTGTTAATATTTGCCTGGAGAGGCTTACAGAAACTCTAGTCAAGTCAGCCCAGCAAACAACAGTTCCTATATGTGTGCCAGATGAATTTACATTATGTACCATTTAACTGTTCTCACTTTTTCTTTCTTCACTAAGTTCTCCACAAACACATTTTGCATATGCAAAAATCTGTTGCAATAATGGCAAGGACAGTGCAGGATTACTACATCAATAAACATGACTTGATTCACTCTTGTGATTTCTGGCTTACCTACTTAAAACAGCAGGCTCCCAAGGAAAGTGTGGCACAGCAACACACCTGGTCACAAGTCTGTCAATTTAAAACTGCAATGGCCTTCCGGGTTACTACGCGTAAAAAAATGTGCCAGAGAGATCAGAGAGTAAACAGAACGTAGTCTGGAAATCCCTGCACCTGACTGGGAGTAGCAACTGGATTATGCAGGTTGAAAATGGTATCCAAAACGTGGGTCCCAATGCATGAAGTTCTTCACCTCGGAACTGGATGGGATAAAAGTTTTACCATATTGCTGGGTGTTCAGTGAATGTAATTTCAGGGTAAATCTTATCTGGAATAGTATAACCTGTCACAATGCAGGGATTCCTACTCTTCTTTATGGTTTGGTTTTATGGAAACACATATGATATTCTTGAAGTTGATTCAACTTACGAACCTAACACTCTGTACAATCTGATACTGAAACTGAGAAAATTTACAAAAATGTCAAATGAATGAAAGAAACATGACCGCTTAGCAAAGTACAAATATATAGTTACAGTAAATCAGTTTTGTAAGTTTAAAGTGCCTCTAACAGTTTGTACAAAGCAAGATTTGAGATTCTCAAAGCAGAACTGCTGATGATTTAAATCTTCCTGGATGTTACGCTGTGTCTACTTACCAGCTGACATGGCACAACATCCCAGGCTATTTCAATCTTCAGTCTGTAAACTGTTTATACTGTGACAAAAAATTGAAGAACTACAAAAAACACCTTTGTAGTATACCATCAGTCTACAAATGGCTTAAGATTTGTTGTACTATGTACATGATACAAAGAAAACTGGGTAATGTGTGTGTTTTGTTGTACTGCAAAACCTCTATCCAATGTTCCCACATGTGATGTCTTTCCACAAGTATCATTCACTACTTCTAGTCCCAAAAAATCACCCATACACGCTGCGGAATTATAGTGGATGCATTGTTCCTCGAAGTGTGGTTTCACATGTCAGTTGTCCAGAATTGTAGGTTCTGAATGATAATTTCCTGGAATGATAATTTCTGAGACAAATGTAGCAAAAGTAAAACAATGTTTTTGGGATGTACAGGAGTGATAGCATGCCTATACCAGTAATTACAATTTACTTAAATGTTACCATGCATCAGCCAAGTAATGGGGGTGATGGGGAGGCTCAGTTGCATGGCAGCAAATCTGTGAACTGTGTTCGAGTTTGGCAATTAAATTGTGTGTCATTTAGTGTTATTATTCCCCGTTATTCATAGTTGGAAAGTCACTGGCATGACACTGTTACAAGAACTTGAAATACTACATAACTAAAACAGTGTGGATTACCAGTACCATTTCCATGGAATTTTTAAGGGTACTGGATGCCTCCACTGGTGTGCAAGGTACACATGTATTGCTGTTTGCAGAGAACTGTGACATGCATCCACAAGACACATCATTTTTAAGGACCATAAAATTTGTGTATTATCCACCAAACTGCATAAGCATAATGCCTTCCATGAGGCTTGGGTATGGTTAAGACATTGAGAAGGATGCTGACTGCAGTTCACATGCACCTACAACAATGTGCTTGTGACAGATGGCATTTCCAGCACTGAAGGGCTGTGCAATGATTATGTGGATGGCAATAAGTGGGGTGGAGAAAGAGGGAGACAAATGTGACATTGAAAGTGCTGCAAGTCTTGCTGTAGTTCATGCTTTTTACCAAAGTGTACAATCATTCTTTTATGCACACAGAATTGACAGGCATTATGAACAGAACAATACGAACCCGGAATTAGCACTGTTTCATCTGAAATGTAGGGTTTCAAACCGCGTATCAGGTACAGATTTCTTTGGAAAATAAGTTATTTGCATGTAGGTATTAACATAACTTCTCACTTGTTTATTATTTTTGAAGGTCTAAGTGCAAATGTAAAATTTGAATTTTTTTTAGTGCTTTTGTCACATAGAATTCTCTTTGTGTGACTATTCTTGTCCCACATTTATTGTTTTCTCTCCACAGTCAATTCAAAAACAGTGGATCAAGGTTTCGCTGTATTACAATGTGTGTAAATGGTTACATAATATTTTTTGAAATCTGAGATTCTGGAGGCAAGTATTAAGATGGGATGTGACTCAATGCAGTTTGGATAAGGTAACATATTTCAGAAGAACCTGCTATATTCATATTTGTGGCATGACACTGATGATGAGCAGGTTTTCCAAAACCGTGGTGCATATATATCAAACTACATTGTGCCACAACCCAGCTGACCATAATCTGTGATATTTATTTTATAGAGCTTGAAAGTGGTAAAACTACTCTGTGCTGCCTCAGTCTTGTTGTGAAGGTCAGTCATTATGACGGTCACAGCCAGTTCAAATGTGCATCCTGACACATAATTCAGGCTCCTAGGAAAACAGTAAAGAAGATAATAGCGTTAAACTGTTCAATTCCAATGAAAACATTACAACACATAAATCATTCATCACAATATTGGTACCAAGAAGCAACCTCCCACAAAAAGGAAAAAGTGGCCAGGCACACATATACAGGACATTATCTGATCTGACAACCATTACTAGTCTCTTCTTATCGACTTGCATAACATAAGTTATGCAAGTCAAACTTTAACATTCAGTGAACAATGTGTTTGTCAGATGTGACACATGTCTACAAGCCAAAAGGAAACATATCTGGCACACTTACACGTGACGAGTAAAAAGCTAATAACTGCAATAAATGGCACTAAAACACATGAACCCCAACTCACACAAATTGGAACAGCATCAAGTGTCTGTCATTAAGCAAAACTGCCTGAATGAAGAGCAATGCAAGTTATCAAATAAAATAATGTCCATGCATGAAATTAAGACAGAATATAATGTTCAGTTAACCCATACACATCCACCCCTATTTCTTTTAAGTGTTATTACAAATTAACATTTTTTCACTTTCTAAGTGTAATCACTCCATTGCTGTACAGGTTACTGACCTCTCCTCAAGACCAGATGCTACATGCTACAGCTCATATAAGACCTTACATTATACAGACTGCACTACATCCACATCTTTTGGTGGTGAGACCATAAGCATGACACTCAAATTAATAAATTAATACACTGTCTGCACAACACTTTCTTCTTTATTTTTCAATTATTGCACTGCTACATGTTTCGGTCACACTGTGCAGCCATCATAAGGCAATGCTCAGTAGAATAAAATCTAGAAAATATGTGAACATATAACACCATACATCCCACTTTGTTAAAAAGCAAAGGGATTCCACAGCTGTACATGTAATAATTGGAAACACCCACATTTATAATTAGTTTTTATGTGAAAAGTATACAGGAGGATCTCATTGTCTTTTGATGTAAATTTATTATTGTTATTAGTTTTTCCATCCTTGTTACACCTAGTTCTCGAAGTCAACCAGTCTGGCCAACATATTTTTTTTGGGCAATCTATACTTGGTACATATTTCATATTCAAGGTTCTCATTTACATTTATTTCTATGAAATGCAAAGTGTTTCCCCATTCATCAGGTTTTTGAATGTGCAGTTTGGTACAATTTACTATTAAGGTGTTGGTTATTCGTACACAGAAACTGTAATTCATCTTTATGTTAATTTGTGCAATTTGGTAACAAGCTGGGATTTAAAGTTGTCCATTCCATGCATTTTTTAGATCAAAGTATTGAATTTATTATACCAACCAAATGCACATTATTTGTTACATATGTTGGAGATACCTACTGACTAGCACTGAGTTGTCATGGTGGTAGCCCACCACCATTTGATACTCAATGATACACCCCTAACAATATGCTGATATGTGCAATTGTTAATTGTACAGTTCTCTTCCCATGACTTTCTATCCTATGGTTGTTATGTTTACATTATTGCAAAGTTACTTCATTCCTGTCCTCTAGCATCACTAGCTGCTATTATCCACTCAGTCTGGGTAGTTAATATCCTATATGTATACCGTCTGATAGTCAAGTGGTGTAGTTTAGATTGTTTCAGTGTCTGTCCTTGGAATGTAAACTGCTTTAGCTTATGTATAAAGTATGGCTCCTGAGAATAAACCAGATGGTTTGAAACATGCTGGACTTTGCCGCCACTGCTGCTGCTGCTGCTCTTAACATTCCGTTGTACTGAATGGTCCCCTGATAATGGCACCTCAGTGGTGAAACACGTAGCAGTTTTTGTAATAGCTTACGAATGCGTTTTGTTCAGTGCATGAGTTGGTTGATGTAGTAACTGAAGAAGATGCATGGTATGAATAACAAATAATTTATGAAAAATGTTAGACTTAGTCAACTATTATGAATTAGTATGATGTATTGCGATGGTCTAGGAATATGTCAACTGATAATACAATGGTATGATTCCAAGCATTAAAGGTGACATAAATACATCAGAGATCAAAACAAAGCACAAGGATACAGAAACACCGTCTCAAAGAAATGCACAAAAAATACAACTTTTTAGCAGTGAAAATGGAATAGTAAGCATTTTATGAATATTGCAGAACATCAATAACACTCTATGAGTGAAATGGAAACAGAACACTCATAAGAAGCCCTTCAGGATGTGGTGGTGCCTATGGAGAAGGGGGGGAGGAGGAGGAGAATAAGAACTCAGTTTAAGCTGACTAATGGACACAGACACAAGAGACAACAGTGTCTGTGCTCTATGATGTCTGGTATGAGGTCTTGCATCAAGACAAAACATTTTTTCTGCCCATTTGTCTCCATACTGTTACTGGATGTTCTTGCGGATATGTCATCAGATGTCACATGTGTGTTCTTCATGATCTTCTTGAGACATGCTTTACCATTACTGGCACGTGGGCTGTTGCAGGTCAGCACAGGGTGACTCCTCTTGTTTTTTTAACATGTGTGTTCTTGGATGGTGTTCTCAACTTCTAAGACTATACAGCATAGGTTATAGATGAATGACTGAGTATGATGCATTGGTGGAATGATAACAACAGGGAAAAATGCAAGTACTTGGAGAAAAATGTGTCCCCGGGCCACTCTGTCTACCACAAATCCCAAACAGACTGTCCTGAGATTTAACTAGGGCCTCCAAAGTGAGGTGAGTTTTCTCCACACTCCATACTGTTGTCTCTGCTGGTGGAGACTGTCACCCAGGTGCTGCTTAGTTACATTGACCTGAAATGATGGGTGTCACTTTCCTTTCATAGGAAACATGCAGTCCAACACTGCCCATGATAATCACTATCCATCATGTGTCCCCTGAGGCAGACAACTGAATGCAGGGATGAATCCACTGTGGGACAGTGCAAACGGCCACTGCTGTCAACATTTGTGAAGTGCCCTGCTAACCCGAGTGTGTGGTGGATGGGGGACACCAAGGTAACAGGTATCATACAGTGCTGCCAACAGTCCCAAGAACTTCACAATAACCTAAACAGAACTATCTCTGACAATGGCTTATATTACTTAGTAGAATTCATCTTCCTTTAGACTATCAGATGAAATAAGTCACACTAAATGAGTGGAAAGCTTTAGAATGGGGGAATGCCTCAAACAATGCAGTAAAATCAAATTTTGTTGCTACTTGGCAAAATCAGTGGCACAAACATTTTAGATGTTGCAGACATTGGAATGATGAATGATGTTCTGGTTCCCGGCGTACAAGTGACATCAGATTAAAAAACGGTCATGTATCAAAATACAACCTGTGCAGTGGAAAGCCTGCAACATTTTGCAGAACAAAGCCTATGTGAGAAAGCAGAAAAAAATACATAATCAGAACCTTAACAGTACAGCTGTATCAGAAAGCAGCAGGAAAACATGTGATCTGAACATAACAGTATAGATAAACTCACAGGAAGTCATAATTTCAGTTGACTGCTACCAGATCATCCTCAGTTAGAATCTGAGAGGGCACTGAGTTTTGCATTACACTGTGCTGCAGCAATGCATGAAGCATAGCACTGTCATGGTTTATCTCCCACCACATTCCCAGTCTGGCAGCCAGGATAGCACAATCAGTATAGTAACTAGGCTGTGGGCTAGACAATGCAGGGTTTGATTCCCAGCAACAGCAGAAACAGAAGCAAGAGATTTTTCTCTCCTCCAAAGCAGCCAGTTCTATACCCCATGAGGCCTATGTAATGGGTATTGGGGTTCTTTTCTAAGGGGTACATTAACCACAACATGAAGATGACCATGAACTCCACCTTGTGAGGATGAGTGGAAATATACCTCTACCCCAAATGTGTCTTCATGAGATGGACAAAGACACTTTTACCTTTTACATTTCCAGTCTTCTACCATGTGGTTTTTATCTCTTTCCATAAATGAGGAAAGTTGGAGAACAGCTACAGTGCTCTCTCTTCATGTGTGAAACACAGGTTCAAAATTATGCTGTACAAGGCACCATATGGTAGCTTCCAGAAATGTTTCACACAAAAGGATCAACACTGGCACAAGTGTGCATCTGAAGAAGGGCAGAACTATAGAAACTGCATTTAATGTGTTCAGAGTGCTGCTGGAGGTGGAACATGTTGTAATGTTCTAAAGATACCACATAAGACAATGTGAAAACAACATGTGGAAAGGGAGACATTTGTCACTCAAAAAAATGGCTGAAACAGGATGTAGGATCAGTGGGATAACAGGCTTAATGGTAAGCACATAAGGTAGACAATTATGATGATGATGATGATGATGATTATGGTGGTGGTGACCATGATGCTAAGGACGGCAGTGGCAGCAGTGGTGACAATGGGAATTATTCTAAATATGACATGATATTACCTCATTCAGGTTGAGGTTTTGATACATAAACCTCCTTTTCTCCACATCGCTCCTGTGAGCGAACACTCAGTCGCAGTTGCTGGGAAATCTGTCTGATGCAAAACTCTTCCTGAGCTGTCAATCCTGATGGCAGTTGCATTTGAACTTTCTCACTGTTATTGGCAAACTCCGTCAGGTACTCCCTTGCAGAATTTTCAAAATCTGCTGAAACTACACACTTCTGTAAAAAATAAATAAA
Source organism: Coptotermes formosanus (assembly GCA_013340265.1). Taxonomy (NCBI): domain Eukaryota; kingdom Metazoa; phylum Arthropoda; class Insecta; order Blattodea; family Rhinotermitidae; genus Coptotermes; species Coptotermes formosanus. The sequence continues at coordinate 468,456 of BLKM01001905.1, forward strand.
TACCACAACTATCAACTGAAAATATACAGACATGTTTCAATTAAAGGGGAAAAAAACACCAATTATACAATACCAAACAGCAGGGTCCTTTTTTAGAAGTTAATTATCACTTAGCTGGTCAAGAAGTTTCTCACCTTCTACAGAACCCAAAAATTTAATTACCATATTCACAAGTGTGCCCAGGGTACTATAAACAGCCAGTGGCAACAATTCTACACATTTCCCTCCTACTTCTCAAAAACCCATTTTAATACTATCTTTCCACTTATACTTTGGTCTCCCAAGTTTTTTCTCCCCCTCAGGTTTCCCAACTAAACCTTTTTAGTTTCTCAAACTCTCTCTGCATCCATCACATCCTACTTGATTTGATCACATTAATAGTGTGTGGGGAAGAGTAGAAGTTTCAAAAACTCATCACTACACAGTATTCTCTGGCCTCCTCTTTTTCCACCCCTTACCCTCCCGGTCTAAGTACTGTCTTCAGCACCTTGATCTTAAACATCCTCAATTTTCTCTTAAGGTAAGAGGTAAAGTTTCACATCCCTACACAACAGGTAAAATTATTGGTTTGTTTACTCTGTTCTTTTATGTTTTAGACAGGGCAAGGACCAAATAATTCTGAACTCAATAGTAGCAAGTATTCCCCAGCCTTAATGTGCTCATTTATTTTTCATGAATGTAATGCTACTGTTGTTCCAAAACATTTGAACTTACCGAATTTTTAAAAGATTTATTAACTTCCTTTACATAATAATGATGTCCTGCATTCTGGTGATGAGACATTGATATATGCTTGGTTTTTACTGCATTTTCTTTCAGATCAATGTCATTGCCAGTTACATTAAGAATAATTCTCTAAAAACAAGTGTAATTATCATACAAGAAAGTGTATGAATATATTTTGTTCTTTTCAATTTGTTACACTGACATTTAACTGTATATTAAATTACACAACTGCACATGCATTAAGTACACTAAATGATCATGTGCCACTGAAATTAAGTTCACAGTCAAAATATTTTTTGTCACCTTTGACGCAGGATCATCATCTTTTCCTGAAGTACCCTCGAACATACGCTGGGAAAACTTTTTGACATCATCCTCGTAAGTTCTCTGCTTTTTATCCAACTGCAAATGAAGTGTAATATTGTTACAGTGGATAAGAAGTGGAATCTGCAGAATGCATACACTGAAACTATGTTAACAAAGGGGTGGGGGCTGTGAATAAAGGCACAATGCAAAATTGCACCATGGGATCATAAGCTGTTTAAAATTCTTGAATCATCTGCAGGCAATACTTAGTAAAGCTTGTGACCAAAATATCAGCCAGGACAGCCACAAGAGCAGGACTGCAGAGCAACCAGAAGCCACACACCCAGAACTCATAGGTGTCATTATCTCAACACATGAATTTGTAAGATCCAAATAAACATAAATATCATGAACTATAAATTCGACACAGTGAGGTTATTCTTTCCTCTTTTCAAAGCTATCTCAACAGGCATACAGTAAGATTTTTCATCTTCTGGGACAAGGCCATGTTGATTGGCAATTCCTGATGTTTTGGAGAAGCCTGCTACCTGACAATGGGGAAGACAAGGTCCTTCAAAATGCTGGTATCTATTTACCAATCAACATGGCATCATATCAAAAATACTTGTATCTTCATCAATACTGATCTGAGAACCTCAAATCTTGCAAAGCATACATCAAATTAAATTTTCAGCAACTGTAGAAATTAATACAGAAAGTGCTCATATAAATGAGATGTATCATCAGTACCTGTTAATAATGGCCAACTTTGGGGCATTCACAAAACAACTGTGAAATGTGTCTATTAGCTTCGTCATGATGTCCAGCTGTCTGTATGTCTGTACGGAACACAGTGACTCCCACTAGACAGATACTGAGGAACGTTCTTATTTGGGACTTATATTAATATTTGTCAACACATTCAAATTTTGGTTACAATCAGACAAAAAATACTAACACTTTACAAAAGACCTATGCACATTTATGATCTCTCACCATGATTGGTTTTTATAACTATGACTGTGTTCTCTGTGAGGTACGAACTGAAACTGACAAAATACCCAAGCATCAAGCATGATCAACCGTAAATGTGGAGTACCAAACTGTAAGGGATACTGACTAAATCTCCCTGCTTATGATATCTCCATGATGATCAGCTGTAAATCTGTTGCCGAGATATGGAGTAAACCTACAGCATCTTAAAATTCTCAGCAGTAATATTTTTAAAATATTCATGAATGTAACATCAAGGGACAACAACAAAGTGAAGGCACCAGAAGTGTTCTGCTCTGTGGACATTCCCTAACTTGCTGACTGCTGTATGCAGCTGTCTTCTGACAGCACAGACAAAAGCTATGCCAACAGTGACAGGAAATAAAAATGTTCCATGCCTGAAGTTCACACGGAAGACACTGTTTCATCTTAATACTTGCAAAGTAAAGGTAAATAGTTGGCAGCAATAATGTACAGTACAAACAAACAAAGAAACACATATACACACACATACACAAACTGCATGAAGCAGAGTTCTTTTAAAGAGGTTAACAGCTCCTCAGGTGTTTAAGAACTTACTCATATTTTATGTAACCCAGTGGTTCACTACCATGCTGATAATAGCACACAACTGTCCATGATTTCAGGCTTCTGCCATGATGTTGATGACATCTGCACTCTTCTGGGGTGTTACACACCTGCTTCATTGGACTTCTTGACCCATGAAGACAGGACTGATACATTGCCCAAAACGTTGGTAAAGGATTACCACTTGACGCTGCATAACAACCCAGAACAGCACACATCTCAGCACACAACTGGTCCATATCCTGAGCCAAATGAATCAGTTCCACGCCATATGATCCAACTTTTTTTAAGATACACTTTAATATTATCTTATCTATAACTTGATCTATACACGGGGTTAATGATGTTAGGCAGACTGAAGTACATAAGGCAGAGCCACTAGTGCCTGAGCCCAGTGCCTTTGAAGTCAAGATGGTTATTGAAAAGCTAAAAAGACATAAATCACCAGGTATTGATCAGATTCCAGCAGAATTGATTAAAGCAGGGCGTAGGATAATTCGGTCTGAGATCCATAAACTTATTATTTCTATTTGGAATAAGGAGGCATTGCCTGAGGAATGGAAAGAGTCAGTCACTGTGCCTATTTATAATTAGGGTGATAAAACAGATTGTAGTAATTGTCGAGGCATATCAATTTTGTCCACTACATACAAAATTCTATCCAACATTCTTTTGTCAAGATTAACTCCATATGCAGAGGAAATTATTGGGGATAATCAGCGTGGATTTCGATGTAACAGGTCAACTACTGATCATATATTCAGCATTTGTCAAATGCTTGAGAAAAAATGGGAATACAATGAGGCAGTGCATCAGCTATTTATAGACTTCAAGAAAGCCTATGATTCAGTTAGGAGGGAGGTCTTATATAATATTCTCATTGAGTTTGGTATCCCCATGAAACTAGTAAGGTTAATAAAAATGTGTCTAAGTGAAACCTATAGCAGAGTTTGGGTAGGCAAACATCTGTCTGACATGTTTCCTATTAAGAATGGTTTGAAACAAGGAGCTGCTCTATTGCCACTGCTTTTCAACTTTGCTTTAGAATATGCTATTAGGGGAGTCCAGGCAAACCAGGAGGGCTTGAAATTGAATGGTACACATCAGCTTCTGGTTTATGCTGATGATGTTAATATATTGGGTGGAAGCATACATAGTATAAAGAAAAATGCAGAATATTTAGTAATTGCTAGTAAGGAGATTGGTCTAGAAGTAAATGCTGAGAAAACTAAGTACATGGTCATGTCTCAAAATCAGAATGCAGGACAAAATCACGACATAAAGATAGATAGTAAATGCTTTGAAAGGGTGGAAGAATTCAAATATTTGGGAATAACCCTAACGAATCGAAATTCCATTCACGAAGAAATGAAGAGCAGACTGAAGTCGGCGAATGCTTGCTATCATTCGGCGCAGAATCTTTTGTCTTCCAGGTTGCTATCCAAAAACACAGGGATCAGGTTATACAGAACTGTAATTTTACCTGTTGTTTTGTATGGGTGTGAAACTTGGTTTCTCACACTGAGGGAGGAACAAAGACTGAGGGTGTTCGAGAATAGGGTGCTGAGGAGTATATTTGGGTCTAAGACGGACGAGGCGACAGGGGAGTGGAGAAGACTACATAATGAGGAACTGAATGACCTGTACTCATCACCAAATATTATTCGGGTAATCAAAGCGAGAAGAATGAGATTGGTGGGGCACTAGCATGTATGGGGGAAAAGAGAGGTGCATACAGGATTTCGGTGGGGAGACCTGAGGGAAGGCGACCACTTGGGAGACTCAGGTGTAGATGGGATGATAATATTAAAATGAATCTTCAAGAAGTGGGATGGGGGCATGGACAGGATTGAGCTGGCTCAGGATAGGGACAGATGGCGGGCTACTGCGAATGTGGTAATGAAAATCCGGGTTCCATAAAATGCGGGGAATTTCTTGACTAGCTGAGAAACTGTTAGGTTCTCAAGAAGGCTTCTGCTCCATGGAGTTAGTTTGTTACTTAGTTAGTTAGTTAGTTAGTTAGTTAGTTAGTTAGTTAGTTAGTTATAATTTGATCTGCCATGCAGTCTCTTTCCTTCTCAGGTTACTCATGTCTGCTACATTTCAGAATAATTTTCTGTTCACAAACCTTCTTAAGCTCATTGGAGATTGAAATATTATCTGGCTCAATTCTCTGAGCTGCTATCAAATGATGCTTAGCTTGGTCAAAGTCACTTAACATCAGCAAAGCTCTTCCAAAACTGCAATATAAAAACTCTGTATTAAGTCTGTCATCTTCACTGTGGTGCATTGCACTGCATTCCCAAATTTTTTTTAAACACCTTTAAATGCTTGTTGGCCCAGACTCTCCATGTGCTTATAAAGACATGTCAGTTAAGAGTCATCATACGATGTGACAAGGGTTTGATACATTATGCAGAAATGTTTGTGCGTGCGGCGCGGCCCCCCCCTACAGTTATAACACCTACTTTGAATTGCTGCTGTTCTGAAATAAAGTAATCAAAGACTTTAGTGTAAGAAAGGTGTGCTATCAACTACCCTAAACTGCTAAAAAAAGATTAAAAATTTCAGTGCAATCTGAAAGGTTGTGAACAAAGCAGTGGTATACACTATTCTGAACTGCTAAATCAACCAAGTTTATGTACATGAACTGCAACCTACAGCATCCTTAAAGCAAAGACTGTATCTCTCATAAAATTAGTATACACACTATTGCAACTTCCAACAGCTACAAAAGCTCAAAAAAATAAATAACAACACGTTCATTACACAAAAAATAAAGAATGTTCATGTCAGATTCATAAAGGTCAAATCTGCTCTTGTAGGGAGAAAGCAATAGTATGCCAATGCTAAGAAACCAGTCAGAAAATTTGTGATGATTCAGGTGGGACAAATGTATTAGTAATGCTGAGTACAAAAATGCACTGGGCATAAACAAACACATTTAAGATTATGGAAAAATTATGGCATAATAACCAAATCAAAACAGACCAAAACATTCAAGGCTAAAATATTATGAAAACATATGGACAAAATTCCAATAGAGCAAATATCAGCCACTAGTTAAAGATCAATAATTATGACTACAACATATGACTGTCCTGAACGGTGAGGAAATATTTACTTCTCCACTGGATTTGTTCAAATTTTGTGTACTTGGTGAAGAATGGTATAACAATTTTTACATTTTCTGAGTGTAATTTCATCTTAAAGTAAAAGATTATCACCTCTTTAAATTCTTCATAAGCTACCATCTGGCACATCTAAAACTAAATGCTGATAATAAATTATACGTTAACAACATCAGCTATCAATACACTAAGGTATACTAAGATATTAAGGTACACTTGAACTGACATGTACTGCCTGTCAGACAATGTTTTTCAGATAGAGTAATTCTATTTTAAGACGTTTTCCTAGGAACTGGCCAATGTTAACATCTTCAGCAGAAAAATAAATTAAATGGGATTTATTAAAAGATTTCAGTCTATTTCATCTACACAGACTGCTTGTTTCTAGTCCTTTTGATGATGGAAATACACTGACACACCATGTTTCCTTGCAAACATGTATTAATAATCTTGTGAAATTATGAACTCATTCTTGTTGGAAAACTGAGAAATTTACTGATGGAAACTTCACTAACTTATAAACATACCAAAAATTTTCACAAAACAGTTTTGCTTTATGTTGACCCTTGGAACTTCATTGATGACATAACACTATAAATATTTGTAAGACATATTAATCCTTCATTAAACGAAATTGCAACAATACATACACCATGATACAGTTCACATACTGTGATAAATATCTATTGTGGCTCTGTTTCACTTTCCTTTCCCCAAACAAGATCCATGTGTAGTTCTCCAGCTAGAAGATGTTTCTTGTTACGTGCTCACAAACATGAAAGCTACTGCTAAGGACATGCATGCTGCCAAGCACTCGAAAAATGCTGGCATGGGTTTGCAGACTGTTTCTGCTTCTTCTTCACAGCAGTCAGTAACTTCCTTGCAGAGCTCTTCAATTTCTTGTTCAGCATGTGGGAGGAGCTTCTCATGACCTTCTATGTATTCATGGAACAATGTTGCTACATTCAATTTAGTCTTCATATCAGCCATCTCTGCACTCACTACCTCATCATACCATGTTGTACAACTTTATGAACACAATATTATTAAACACAATCATGACTTCAAAACAATGTATGCTTAGCATACACTCTGAGCAAGCAGGAAAACAAAGAATGATGTTTCAAGGATACTTGATGGAAAAATATCACACAACAAAGGCTGTTACTTTCACTCAATAAGCTTGGAAACACTCAATGGGCACATGACATTCAGTACCATAACATTATAAGAAATCCGAAACTTATTTTAAAAAATATGCATCTTACCGGGTGGAAACATTTTAAATGGATAAAAATACATTTTACTTATAGGGATATTTTAGGGGAGAACTATTTTAAATGGGATTTCTTAACCAGGAACCAATGTATATTCATATAAGGCTCAAAAGAGGTTAGAAATCTCTATGCAACAAACAGCAGCTTTAGGTGTTAATATGAAGGTAACTTCCTACCCCTGCAAAAAAAATGTATCAAGGTTCCAGCTTTCAGTTCATGCAGATAAAATATATGACACTAAATATACATTAAATTTTACTGATACTAATAACTTTAAATTATAGAAAAATTTCTTCAAATGACAATAAAACTTACTTGAAGTGGGCCTTTGCATTTCTTTGCTGGATGTCAAGCGCACTTCTGCACATAATGCATGCCTTTTTAGAGGCCTTCTGCTTATTGTAACACACTGCCAAATTGATGTACAACTTGAGCAGCATGTGCTGCTGTTTGGCCTCCTCCTCTTCATCTTTCAGGTGACATTTCTCAAGGATATTGACTGCTTTCCTGTATCTGTAATTACAAACTACACTTGCAGTGTACTGTCACCAATTTTGCACCAAAAAAATATAAAAAGGTTGTCCAGACAAATTTTGTTCAGATATTAGTACACGTAACTTCTATTTTATGCCAGTTTAATTTACTGTTGACTCACCTTTCCTGACAAAAATTCCAATTGTCCTTGATCCCCCACCTGTACTTCCTATTTATACAGCACTACTTTATAACCATATTAAATCTAACATTTATCATCACACCAATACACAGCCCATTTCAAGTCAAACATGTGACTGGCAGACAACTGTCTTTCTGCAAATTTCTGAAGCTGTTTGATTACAGTCAGCAGTTCAGCTTGAAGTACAGTTCAATTACAGCCAGTTCAGCTTTAAGTACAGTCTGATCAGTCCGTTGTTTAATTTAAAGTATGGCCTGATTATATGCACTAGTTCAGCAGGAAGTACAGTCGCTTGTAGTCCATAGGTCAGCTTGAATTATAGTGTGTCTATAGTAAGCAATTCAGCTTGAAGTACAGTCTGATTACAGCCAGTAGTTCAGCTTAAAATACAGTCCAATTTACAGTCAGTAGTTTAGCTTGAAGTACAGTCTGAACAGGTAGATGGATCAATCTTCAATTTACTTGAAGTGGTTAGGATTAAAAATGCATGAAACATAAGGATGAATATCAGCCGACGCAAAAATGGCCACCTACAGCAAAAATATTCCCAGCCATCAGCGGCTACACTGGGGCTTAAATGTTTGGTACTTGGAAGATTATTGGATTTTAATGAAATTTCCCCAGGCAAACAACATTCTTACTTGCTTATAGCCCCACCGATCTCATCTTTCTTGAACAACTGGTTGCCAGCTAAGTGTTCTGCTTGTGCTGCCTTCAAAATTGTGTTGAAGTCTGCTTTCTGGCAATCATCCAAGCTAAGATCCTGAAGCGCTTCAGCTGCAGAATTGTCTGCAAAGTTCACTAACTGCACCTCGAACAGCAACTCAGCATCTGTATAGGACAGTAATTTTCTATTTAATCCACTGTGGGGACACAAGTCTTGTTGCTGTTCACAATTGTAGATATATTATAAAATGTTACTAATAATATTCGGGTTTTTTGTTATTTATTGCTACATACTGAAGAATTTCCGATCTGCATGTACACACCAATTATTGCTCTGTTACATGCATCACTCATAACCTCAAAGTTTCACCTGGTTGAAATATTTTCTAATTGTTGACTTACACACAATATTTCATACATAATTTGTAGGTATATTCATAGTCAGTCTACGTGTCTCCTTAAACTACAGACTGATAACACATGTAAGAATTCCAGAAAAATTGAATAATTCCCTCTTCATTTCACAGTAATAAGAGACAAATAATGAAACTACAAACACGCACCACAGTCAATCCCACAGACTTATGCAAACAGGCTTTACTTAAATATTCCTTCTGACTGACAATTGCAATCAGCAGGATACAGAATTATTCAAATTATAGGTATACATACCAGTTTTGAACTAGAAATTATATCACAACTGACTGATTCTCTCTTCACACATTTACATCTAAAAAATAAAATGAAAACAACATCATGCTCACTTCCCCATAGCTTACTTTCAATACACAATGTGGCTCAACACAATGTAATGACAAATAAGCTGTTGAAGAATTTCTAACTTTTCACACATCTGATCAAAGACCTTATCTTACAAGACCAGACAGAATTATCACCTGGAAAGCAAAAAGAACTAAATATTATAAGTGTGTGTATTTTTTCCTTAATTATCTACCATGCAAATCACATCCTTTCTACGCCACATCAGGTCAGATCAGTGTTCCCAATTTTTCTCCCATGAACACCCCCCCGCCCCAAATCCCTATGAAAATACGGGTCACAAAACATAAAATGTCACATTGTAAACAGTTACTGATGTTTTGAAGGATCAGTAATTATTTACCAGTCAACATGGCACAATAGCCTACAAGACTTGGAATCTTCACAATAACCTTTGCTTAGTGTTCATTTGTGATTTCATATGCTAGACCACACAGCTGGTGGACACCTCATCTGCTGTAACGTTAGCTGGCATGACGTTTGGTGTGTGTAACAATTCCATGGTGCAGGCTAGTCCACATGAATCATTTACCCTGATGGCAAAAACCTGTATAACTTTCAAATATTTGAACCAACTCTAGTCCAAACAACAATTTATCATACCCTCCTCACTTAAATGATCAACAACCTATTACAGTAAATACTTCATGATTTATAATATCCATTATCCAGTGCTACACATTCTCAACAGACAATACTCTTAAGCTAACATCAAACAATTGTCACTTACTTTGTGGAATTCTTGGTGGACAGCCCATTTTGCCATAAGCCATATCTGGATGAATGAGAAATCTTGAAGTCTCACCCTTCTTCATAGAAGCTATTCCAACAGTAAGCCCTGGGATGAAACCTTCACAAAGGCGACATACTATAGGATATCCACGCAACCAAGTTGAGTCGTATGGTTCATCACCATATTCAACATAAGCATTATAGTGGACTGTTACAACAGCATTCTTAGGGGCTGTACAGCCAGATCCTGGTCGTACTACCTGCAAAATGACAAAATCATCTTTGAATAATTGTAACAACCACACATAATTAATCACAAACAAATTAAAGGAAATCGGGTACAAAAGTGTGAGTCCCTCTCAAGGTTGGGTGTCTGTCAACCCAAGAGCTTCTGCTTACCTTTGGATTACACAGCAAAAAAAACTTTCAGCATTTACTGTGCTTGGTACGTTTTGGTCCCATAAGTCTCTTTGTTAAACATTTTATTCCAGATTTGTTTCCTAGACTTAATTAAAAACAAAAACCATCATTTATTTAAAATTGTGATATATCATGCAATTATACAAAATGAAACAAAATCTGTGATAACAATAAATATACATGAGGACACATACATGAAAGAAACTTGTTTGTATTATGATCGGTCCCTGCACCTCTTGCATATTACATCAATTGCACTGACAACATTTCTAAGCTGTTTCTCTATCCTTGGCTGTTGGACAAATACAACACCTTCCATGCCACTTTCACAGTTTTTCTTCTCAGTTTAAGAAAGCTGGTTATCTGGCAGGACAACTCTGCTCCAATTGCACTGCAGACATGCTTGCTGAAGTTTCCACTATCAGCCCTTCTTCTTGTATGTGGTCTTACAATTTCACACCATATTCTGACTTTTAACGAATGTAATGGTCGTTTATGGAAGACACGGGGATTTTCAGCACTCCATATCCTGCTGTTTTGGCTACTAATGTATACACCAATGAGCAATCATGCCCATCAGTAAAGAAAACTTTATCTAACGTGTCTGTACCCCTTTGAATAAAGGGCGTCAACCATCTGCAGTACTGAAGTTGTTCCATCAGGAACCTCAACTTCGTGAATTACATGTAAAAAGGTAAAGCAGTCCCATTACAGGCCTGGACAGGCCCACAGGGTTCCAGGAGGTTGAGGCTCCCAGATTTCTAGACAATCGGCACATGAAGGTGGTAAGGCTGTCAGCCCTACGCACCGGCCACGTTTACCCCCCAGGAAATATTCCTGGTACTCATTTCCGTTAGAGGCTGAGTCGACCCCAGGGCCATAGTGCGACTGACAGGATTATGCCAATGAAAAATTCCACTGACACCATCGGGAATCGAACCCGCGACCTGCCGGTTTGTAGCACAGTGCCTCAACCAACTGCGCCACTGCGGCCCCCCGTGAATTACATGTACACAATACTAATTAATTTTTAAAAAACTTCTGCAGCCTTCTGTACACTTCTGCAGAATAATCTCCTCTGATGAAAATTTTTCTCAGTGACTTTCCTGGAAAGCATAACATTTGACCGATACTGTACACACTGTCACTCAACATCAAAGGTCGACTGAAATGCTCTCTGTCCTACACGCTTCCTGTGTCATGAACAGTTCACTGGACAAGAGACAGATATATTTAGCACAGGAGAATTGTGAAATGCATCCCTGAACTTCTTCTTGCAATTTAACACTATTAACTCTGTGCATTGTTCTGTCATCAGATACTAAAATAAGAACCAACTAAATGCCCCGTATCAAGTTTTATTATTATTCTTTTCCTGCTACCCTGACACGTTTCAACATTTCATCCACCATCCTCTGGCGGGGGTACCAAAGTTCTTAATGCTAGCAGGATTGGTGTTTTATATTCATTGCTGCATTCCTCTTCAGTGGCGTGGCACTATGCTCTTACTGGTAAGAAACACTGCACTTGAGCAATGTAAAAAATCATGAGACAGCCAACTGAATAGGATCCTTTTTTTGAGTTTTAAAGTATTTTAATGCAACAGATCATGAGCTTTTAGCTTTTAATATCACCACAATACATTATATGCAGTGTCTTAACCATTTAGTGCACAGTGCTACCCCACTGAAAATTGCAGTGTTTCTTACCATTAAGTGTGTAGTGGCACGCCACTGAAAAGGAATGCAGGAATGAATATAAAACATCGATCCTGCTAGCATTAAGAACTTTGGTACACCCCTCTGAGGATGACAGATGAAATGTTGAAACACGGTGGGGTACAGCGAAAAGAATAATAATAAAACTTGGCACAGTGCATTTAGTTGGTTCTTATTTTAGTATTTGATTCTTGTTGCAACTGAAGTAAGAATGAGATGCCAGGTAGTGCACAACAACAAATGGTTGCTGCACTTGTGCAAAAAGCATGTTTGCATTCTGACTACTGAAAGACAACTGGCACAGGGCCTGTTACAAAATCACATAACCCACGTGAGTTCTGCTGGTATAGTCACAGTATATTTGTCCATCAATTCAGCTGAACTGCATTCAGTTAAAACCAGCAATACTTAAATATGGGTTATGTGGATTTTTGATCCCACTGTAGAAGGAACCAGGGCTGCGGAGTCAGTACACAAAACCTCCAACTCCAACTCCCCACTTTTTAAAACTCTGAATCTGACTCCAACTTTGACTCCTTCATAAAAGCTCAGTATGTATTAATGATGGTAAACCTATAAGACATTTCATCACCACCACGTAAATCATCAGGCTACTTTTTAGAATTATAACCTATATTTAAGTATAAGTCTAATGGTTATTGTAGCTATCAGGGCTGTGGAGTTGGAGTATCTAGTTAAGATTTTAGATTGAGGTCGGAGTCAGAGTTGGTACATTTTTACCAACTTCAAGTCTTACTCCACCCAAAATTCCTTCTGACTCCGACACCACAACTCCAACTCTGACTCTGAATCCACAACCTTGGAAGGAACAAATGGCCACGAGTGCTAGGGAAATGCCATGAAGTTAAACATTGCTGTGTTGTATGGCTATAGCATTATGTTGTATGTGTTGTATACAGTTACTTTACATTGTATTGTTCTAATTTATATGAGGTGTTATGAATGTAGCATTAGGTTGTATAGGATCCACCCAGTAGGGATACAACAGCTGAACAGCTATTATAGCCTTACATTGTGATCACAACTGAGACCTAAGGGGTTAACTCACATATAAATATAGCAAAATCAGGGAGCATATAAAAATCATCAGGATTACAGAGATCTAGATACTGTCAACACTAACTTCATGTTAGTGGTAAAAGTTGCCTACAAATACAAAAATGCAGTGACAAATCTAAAATAATACTTCTCTATTGCTTTCAATCTGAACACATTAATGCAGCTTCACCAATGATAATTAAAGTAGAAATGTGTTTATATGAACACTGCTGGCCACTTCTAAGTGACATTATGTAAAGATTCACCATTCGGCAATAGTTCAAGATTAGTCAGCAATTTATATTTCACTTCTTCTACTTCAGATTAATCTTAAGTCATTACTTTTGCACATGTTAGGAGTGTACAAATTATGTACATCATTCATAAACCCTGCAAAATATGTCCTAGTGTGTTTGAATTTCCCTGAACATCTTCCACTTCATCAAGGTGGATTTGAGAATAGACATTCAACAATCTGAAGGGACAGACATAAGCTAACCAAAAGAATGGTTTCAGCATTACAAATGGGGTCAGAACTAGTGGTCATAACACACTGCAGCCAACTGAAGTCATGCTTCCAGCATACTTTTAAGAACTATTTATTTTTGTATGCAATGTTTAAACACTTTCAACTACAAATAAAATAAATTAATATAACATGCGTAACTACCATACCTTTTTCTTAACCTTCCCATTTGCTGCTAAATTTATCATTTTTGAAGCAATTTTCTGAAAAGGGGTTGCTCCTGGCCCTAGCTCAGTATCATCCTCATCTGAGGCAGCATTAAAACAATCAAATTTTACACATTTCAGCAACTCCTCTTTATCATAATATGAGGTATCGTTTTCAAAATTCTCATTTGATGTGTCAACTTCAAATGTTGCACCAGATGTATCTAATAGTTCCCTGCAACAATAAACACAAATAATTTTAATTTGGCTTTAGAGTAAGTTTAACAAGTGGTTCAGTACTGATCATATCTACAAGATGCGTGCACACCCATATCTCTAATCCTCAAAGGTCCATGTTTCATCACTGTTTTTCAATCCTGTACATGGAATTATGACAAAAAGCTTGACAAATGCAAAAAAAACCCGACAAACTCAAAATCTCTGGTAACTTCTTTGCATATCTTTCCGAAATACACATTTCCTGAATTGTAAGGTCAGACCAAAAAATGTCCAAAAAAGAAAATGACATGGTCTAAATTGGTAGATAGACACTGACTTTTTAGCACTGTTCCTACAAAACTTTGTATCTTAACACATTGCCATCGGGGTGGCCCTTTAATTAAATCCCCCCAGTTCCTGGACATTTTACACACTTTAAATGTGGAACACCTGAATGAATCCTTTGTTACGATTTGATGGCATAGATGAAACTCAAGAACCCAGTACTGAAGAAACTGCACACAGAGGTTGCAGTAGTTCCTCAGTGAGTGGTATCTCTCCAAAAAAGACCCTTTGTGAAGCGGAACAATGCAAAATTTACAAATGTATGTAGTTTCACTTTGCTTCTTATGTTCCGCACTTCCTTTACACTGTCTTGCAGGATACTTCTTCTTGCCCTCCCCACCAGCAACAATTTTGTCCAGTTTGTGTTTGCTGAAATCCCCGAACCGTCTCCATGGGGGGTCCAGTTTAGGCCCCCTTGGTACTGGTTGCCTCTCTGGCCATTGTAGTTCATCAGAACTGGGCTCGGTTGTATTCTGGACTTTTGATATCCACAACCTTTCTACCTGGTGCAGGAAGCTCTTGAACTTTGTAAGGTTTCTTTATTTATAGGTTTGTTTTTCTGTCTTTCCTTCCTGTGTTCCCTAATGCTGCATCATGTATCATGCTTATCATGGCACAAGTCTTTTCTCCTTCCATGCTTGGACCATGACGTGACCCTTCCTCCAGAACGCTGATTGCCTTTTTTTCAGCTGGCTGCATTTGGAATAACCTCCCTGCATCTTGTGTTTTCTGCCTGTTGTCACTACAAATGCCAGGCTTGCCAAATAAAATCAAAATGGTTTCTGCTCAAGGGACAAGGTTGCGACTGTTTACATGAACTAATTGTGGGGACGTCACTGTCACTGTTCAAAATTTCAGATTCACTATCATCAGAAACATATGGCCACATATAACTCACATGGTCATTCACTACCCTCCTACTCAAAGCCATGATTGTAATAGAAGGAGCTTACGAAAGAAAAGACAGAATGTATCTCGTTCTGTGGTTGCTTTGTTACAGTTGTATGATTCTACGAATGTGGGGTTGGAAGGGGTCAGTGTGTTTGTAACTTCAGACCCAGACATCCTGCTTCAAGCTGCCGGTAACCTTGACGCAATATGTGAGACTGAACAGCCCACAGACGCAGGTAGATGTCATGCAGGAAAACACTGAAATACGTGACCCATCGACAACGCATGACTTAGCAGTTATGTCTTTATAGGCATCCCAATGGCAAAGTGTTAATAGCTGACTCACTTTTTCTTGAAAATGCCAGCAGAAACATGGAAACAAGCATTTCAGTCTGATTTTGAAGTCCTCGTGCCACTGATCCTGAAGGCGATCTCTTGGATGTAATGGCATGTAGGTTGGCAGATAAATATCAACATTTCAAATGAATGTTGGTACCTATCCTCAAAGCTACATGGTGTACCATTCCTCTGAAATGATGGTATGTATCTACCAAGCTACATAGCAACATATCCCAGGAACCCCTTTCATAGTCGCTAACAGAATTTCAAAATCAGACAAAAATGCTTGTTTCCATGTTTGTGCTAACATGATCAAGAATAAGTACATAAACTATTAGATACAAAGTTTATAAGGACATTTAAAAACTATACATGAAACACAATTTCGGATCGCGGACAGACTACTCCAGTGGTAACTCTCATCACCATGGTAATAAAAACCATCGAGTTATGTTTCTAGACAAGGTGGGGAATTTCTTGCCCAGTAGAATGTTAACTTCTCCAAAACTCTGCTTCATTGTATTCACTTCATGAGAAATAACTTACTAA
This sequence comes from Coptotermes formosanus, assembly GCA_013340265.1. NCBI lineage: Eukaryota > Metazoa > Arthropoda > Insecta > Blattodea > Rhinotermitidae > Coptotermes > Coptotermes formosanus. Next base: position 484,543 of record BLKM01001905.1, read on the forward strand.
TGTACAACATTCTACTATCAACGTACATTCGATTTTCTATTTACACAATCAAATTCTTACTTTATCGTTATACCCTATTCTTCTTCATCCACTGGAGTAGCTGTCTTGTGTGCGTGCGATTCGTAGAAATATTTACTACAATACTGTAGAACCTGCATCAAATCAATACGGGATGTTGAATAAATTAAAAACATAGGACTGTTACATGTAGTGTCCTACCTTATGTCAATTGCTTCACTTAGGCGCACGTTTTGAAAGTTTTGCGCTTCATCCTCATGATCCTCTACAGCATCCATCTCCACCTAAAACCCTACACAAACACCAGCCACACTGCTCGCGTATGCTAGGTAAGCTGTGCTACTGGCGCTCTCTGGCATACATCGTAGACTCGGGTACTCTCAGGCATGGATCATACATATATACATAATACGTCAATTTCCCCTTCATTCAACCTTGTAGCCCTTTGGCACACGATAACAAGCACGTCATGAGGACGTATATAATTGAAACACTCCAGCTTGAAATATACCAGCTAAGTATAAACAAAGTCAAAATAACCTCGTACATAAAAGAAATACAATATTAAAAACATAAAAAGGTTTGATGTAAAACAAAAACAAGATTCAATTTATACAATTAAATACACCCCATCAGGCCCCATATCAAATAGCATATTAAGTGGTCGTATATTCTTAAATTAAATAAAAGGCTGCATAAATTAGACACTTCTTCGAATTTGATATAAGTGCATGCTAATCCGTGAACTGCGCCCGACTGTGCTGCCCTCCGTTGATGCGACTCGGTTGGGACTTGTCAGAAGGCGCCTCTACCTGTACCTTTGAGAACTATGCATATGAGCCGTCCACTACAATTCCTGTAATTCTAACAGCAAAATAGATATCTTTTAGTTGTTAACACAACTTCAGTTCTCTGTACACTACACCCTTTATAACAAGTAGAGGAAACTATATTACAATATTACATATAATTTACATTTCATTTCACATGAGGACTTGTGATCTCATTTCCTTTACATTACATTATTCTATACAATTGTTTTCATGAGGACCGGACATTCGTCATTTCCTTGAATAGGAATTATTACATTTCTTTCTGTTTATGTGTTAGGTTTGTACAGTTACATTTAATCCCACAAGTCCAACACATCAGGACAGGAAGTTTATCATTGCTTAGTCTTATTAGTTTTAATTAAATTTTTTATTAGGACAGTGTTTTATAATGCATTGCATTTTATTCATTATTAGGTACTTATTTATTTATTGTTATTATTATGTATTTATTCATGTGTTGTGGAATTTTATGGCATAGATGATGGATTATACACCAAGCGTTTATATGTTCTCAAGACTGTAAATTAATTTTTGACATGTTGATTGTCACATAAGTGACAAATATGGATTGAATAAATTGGACTTGAAATAAACAATACAACATCCCATACCAACAACAGCCAGCATACATACAATTTTAATACAAGACAAAATGTATAGAACAGAGTTTTAAAGCGAATAAGATCTCAGACCCTTAGCTAACATGAAATGCACATGTGTATTGGTTTTATAACTTGAATTAGTCTACATATCCATCATAACTGACCGACCTGAAGATGACCATCATCGTTATCACAAAATGCGGTACGGACAGACTTGAAGTTGTGTTAAGGACTACAAGAAATCTTGTTTCTGTGTAATGTGGTATGGGATGTCACACTCCCATTTATACTATTCCATACCAAACCTCGCCCCCCCCCCCCCCCCCAGCTCCATTTCATAGCTTACTTTTCAATCCAAAAAGCATTGAAATTGTGTCCTTCAGCGGTCATACCAAATAATGTGGTATGAATACTGTTCCCAAAGAAATATGTGCCTCCATACATACAGAATTACCACTTCACACTGTGTAACATCCCTCAAGAGTGCAGATCTCATACTACCTCTGTCTTCAGACAGCCTGCAGAAGATGCAAACAGTATATTCCTCTGAAACACTGCTACCTAGCAGACGTGTTATCTTAACCTACATCACATTATGTTTCTTCAGCACTGTGAATACCTGAAGTAAGGAACCTAGAAATATAAATGACAAAAGTGTGCATGTCTCATGTTGGGAAAACTGAATTACCAGTACCACATTATGTCCTTTAGTAACCCAATATTTTATGCAACAGTGCTTTGAACCACTTCAATGTTACAGTTTCTTTTAGTTCCTCAAATGAACGAAGCAAGTGAAAAAATATAAAAAAATTAAAAGCCTTAAGACATTCTAAAATGCAAAATGTTGGGATTTCTACATATGCAGATGGCTATGCAGTCAACACAATGACCCACATTATATGCAACTCTCAACACATAAATGAAACAAATATAATAACTACTTTTACCATCAAACATGACAAATTCTGACAGCTATTATTTTCACAGCATACACAATGTTCTTAAATTTAGTGGCAAAACCAATATGTGTTGATTTTAAGTTCTACTTAAATGATACATACATACATACATTTTCACATTTCATAAGTCCAAGGTTTATACAACGGATATGCAACTGGTCATAACAAGACACAGACAACACAACACACAAACTGTAACAAGACAATACAACAATACAACAGAAATGCTCCATAAAGCAACATTGTAAATTAGTTGTTTACTGTATGTTCCAAGAATTCAGCAACAGTATAAAATGAATTAGCCATGAGATATGAAAGCAAGTTATTCTTAAAACGAACTCTGTCATTTCTAAGACTTTGAATGGTCCAAGGCAAGCTATTAAATAACCTAATACCAGAAAAAGTGGCGCCCTTCTGGAAAACAGATTTGTAGTTGGTAAGTAGAGTTGATTTTTGCTTCTAATATTCAGGCCATGAACTTCTAAACCTGAACGAAAGTTATTTTGATTATCTATCACAAACAACATTGAAGAGAGAATATATTCACATGACAATGGTAAAATATCCAATTTCCTAAAAAGAGACCTCTACATGGGTCTGTAGGTCCCACTCCAGATATAATCCTTATTACTTTCTTTTGTAATTTAAAAACTCTGGAAATATTAGTTGAATTGCCCCAAAAGATAATTCCATACTTTATCATAGAACGAATGTAAGAGAAATACACCATGCACAGTGTTTCTGAACTCATAAAGTAAGATAAACTCCTGATTACAAAAATGGCAGAACTAAGTTTGGAAGGATGTATTCCACATGACTCTTCCAATTCAATTTATTATCAATTTGTATACCCAAAAATTTTATTTCAGGGACTTCATTCATGACCATATTATCAAAAGACACTGCCAACAAAGGGTTAGCAGATTGTTTAAGAGCAAAATTAATAATATTTGTTTTGTTGATGTTTAAAACCAACTTATTAGCTGCAAACCAATTTGCAGTGTGGGACAAGGTACCCGTTACTTCGTGCTCGAGAGCACAGTGATTCTTACCCGTGACCAAAATACTGGTGTAATCAGCAAAAAGAAAAACACTGGTGAGTTTATTGACACTTAAGAGCAAGTCATTAATATAAATAATAAAAAGGAGTGGTCCCAAAACCGATCCCTGAGGAACTCCCTGCTTCACCCCCTCCCATTTAGAAAACCAGTCCTGATCATCATTAGTTTTGAGGTGCACTCTCTGTTTTCTATCTGATACATAGGATCTAACCAATTTAGATTACAATCATGAACACCATAATACTCTAATTTTGATATCAATATCTTGTGATTAACACAATCGAATGCTTTAGCAAGGTCACAGAAAATCCCGGCAGTCTGAAGTTTATCATTCCAGGCTTGAAGTATGCCATTGGTAAGTGAGAAGGCAGCATGATCTGTTGACAAATCCTTCCAAAAACTAAATTGTTCCTGAACCAAAATATTATTCACTTGTAGATGCTGGTTTAGTCTATGCTACATAGTTTTTTCTAATACTTTACTAAATGCAGTCAACATAGAAATAGGTCTGTAGTCTGCTATATCAACTTTATCACCTTTTTTATACAAAGGTTTTATGACTGCGTACTTCAGACGATCAGGGGATACACCGGTCATATTAGACATGTTGCAAATATAAGAAAAAGGCTCACTTATAGCCATTCTACACAATTTTAACATGTTAGATGAGATACCATCATAGCCGGAAGAATTCTTTGATTTTAAAGAACAAATTATACTGATAATTTCTCCTTTAGTCACAGGGATTATTTTCATACTTGAAAAAACAGTCTCCTAGGCATTCTTTAATAACCCAAGGGGTGAAACTTTATTGTCTATGTGCGGTTGCAAATTGTCTGCTATATTCAAAAAGTAGTCATTAAAAACATCTGCTGCATACAGCTTAACTAACTAACTAACTAACTCCATGGAGCAGAGGCCTTCTTGAGAAGCTAACAGTTTCTCAGCTAGTCAAGAAATTCCCCGCATTTTATGGAACCCGAAGGTTCATTACCGCATTCACAAGAGCCCGCCACCTGTCCCTATCCTGAGCCAGCTCAATCCAGTTCATGTCCTCCCATCCCACTTCCCGAATATCCATCTTAATATTATCCTCCCATCCACGCCTGGGTCTCCCAAGTGGTCGCCTTCCCTCGGGTCTCCCCACCAAAATCCGGTATGCACCTCTCTCCTCCCCCATACAGGCCACATGCCCCGCCCATCTCAGTCTTCTCGATTTGATTACCCGAATAATATTTGGTGATGAGTACAGGTCATTAAGTTCCTCGTTATGTAGTCTTCTCCAATCCCCTGTCGCCTTGTCCCTCTTAGGCCCAAATATCCTCCTCAGCACCCTATTCTCGAACACCCTCAGTCTTTGTTCCTCCCTCAGTGTCAGAGACCAAGTTTCACATCCATACAGAACAACAGGTAAAATTATAGTTCTGTATAACCTGATCCCTGTGTTTTTGGATAGCAACCTGGAAGACAAAAGATTCTGCACCGAATGATAGCAAGCATTCCCCGACTTCAATCTGCTCTTAATTTCTTCATGAATGGAGTTTCGATTCGTTAGGGTTGCTCCCAAATATTTGAATTCTTCCACCCTTTCAAAGGATTTATTATCTATATTTATGTTGTGATTGTGTCCTGGATTCTGATTTCGAGACATGACCATGTACTTAGTTTTCTCAGCATTTACTTCTAGACCAGTCTCCTTACTAGAAATAATTAAATCTTCTGCATTTTTCTTTATGCTATGTACGCTTCTGCCCAATATATTAACATCATCAGCATAAACCAGAAGCTGATGTGTACCATTCAATTTCAAGCCCTCCTGGTTTGCCTGAACCCTCCTAATGGCATATTCTAAAGCAAAGTTGGAAATCAATGGTGACAGAGCATCTCCTTGTTTCAAGCCATTCTTAATAGGGAACATGTCAGACAGATGTTTGCCTACCCAAACTCTGCTATACGTTTCACTTAGGCACATTTTTATTAACCTTACTAGTTTCATGGGGATACCGAACTCAATGAGAGTATTATACAAGACCTCCCTCCTAACTGAATCATAGGCTTTCTTGAAGTCTATAAATAGCTGATGCACTGCCTCATTGTATTCCCATTTTTTCTCAAGTATTTGACGAATGCTGAATATATGATCAGTAGTTGACCTGTTACGTCGAAACCCACACTGATGATCCCCAATAATTTCCTCTGCATATGGAGTTAACCTTGACAAAAGAATGTTGGATAGAATTTTGTATGTAGTCGACAAAAGTGATATGCCTCGATAGTTACTGCAATCTGTCTTATCACCCTTCTTATAAATAGGCACAATGACCGACTCCTTCCATTCCTCAGGCAATGCCTCCTTATTCCAAATAGAAATAATAAGTTTATGTATTTCAGACTGAATAATCCTACTCCCTGCTTTAATCAATTCTGCTGGAATCTGATCAATACCTGGTGATTTGTGACTTTTTAGTTTTTCAATAGCCATCTCAACCTCAAAGGCACTGGGCTCAGGCACTAGTGGCTCTGCTGTGTGTACTTCAATCTGCCTAACATCATTAACCCCGTGTACAGCTTAAGTCTGCCCAATTGGCAGTACCATTAAGCCGCTCTCCATTTACAACAACCTCAAAACCAACATTCATTACATTGTGCTTGAGGAACTGGTTATGTGTGCGTTTATAGAGATAAGGAGGATCAAATATTACTGTAGTTTCTTGATCATGAAACCTGAAGAAAGACGTCTTTTCAGAAACACTCAATTGTTTCAAAGCCTTTACATTGTTGGCACCCATGTCGCACACGGTGGCAACAACTACCAATCCTGTATTCCAACCGTTATGAAGAACTTCCATCAGGAAGCATCTCACCCTTAGTGTCTCTGCGAATTAGGCAGCAAGCTACTGGTTGCTTTCACTTTTTATGTAGACCATGGAGCATGAAGACCAGGGCATGATTTGCTATACTTCTTGTCCTGCCATGGCTTCCAAGGTCCTCAAAACCTTCAATACAGTCAATCTTCTGATTGAACTGCAACTGCTGTCTGATTGACATCTTGTCAAACATGAGACCAGATGTGTGATCTTTATCAGGCACAGTCTGTACAGCGTCTTTGAGTATACTAAACACATGGGCATTAATGCCCATCCTAAACTGGACAGTGCTTAGAAGGGATTGTGAGGTTCTTCTAAAAGGTAACAGAAATAGGGACCAGAGAAACACACAGTACCTGGGGCTATGCTTTAGGATAGAGACAACCAACACCTTTCCTTTGTAGCTCCACCTCCTACCCTTAGGCTCATGCTTACTATTCCTAAAAATAGATGCAAAAAATCTTGAAGTATCTAGATTTAAAGAAGATGAAAGAGACTGTATCAGAGGATTACTGTCCAACTGACAAACCTCCTTTAGCTTCTTTGCCCTGTACTTCTTTCTAAGCTTGGTCCGAATCATGACATAGGGTCTCTTGTTTCTTGTGTTAATTCAGCAACTCTGTCCAAATAAACCTTTTTTAGTACAGAAAGCCTTCCTTTGTGCTTTGGGGAAGAACTTTGAAGGCAGACACTCCAAAGTTCTCCACCACAAGCATTTTCGTTAGCACAGCCAAGAGGAATGGAGGGTTCTGTCCTCAAAAATATTTTGGATGCTGTTATTGACATTTTGGAATAGGTTCTAATTGGTTTCTGGACAAGAAATCTGCACAGGCAACAAGCAGTGGGAAGGAACTCACAGGAGGGATAGAGAAGGTAGGTTCTACAGGTTGCTGAATGTGAGTTTGAAGTTGATGCACAGAAACTAGAAACTACCATTCTCTTCGGCCATATATAGGCAGGAGACGTAAAATCAACCTCTGAAAAATAGTGGCTACACTCCACTTTCTGGCTCAGCATTCTTGGATTCTGCTCACTGTATGGCACACCCAGACTCTCTGACCACAGCTGAGTCCTGTATAAAAGAAAAGCACAGAATATAATTACAATGTCTTTCGTTGGCTCATGTCTTACCTTATATTTACCATGCTAGTTGGATTTTGATTCAAATTACTGGTAGTGAACCATGTTGAATGCAGTATTCATAGTCAGTTAAATACACTCTTTTTGCAATGCACTGAAATTATATAAGGCAACGAAGATTAATAAGTCATCAGATTCCTAATGTAAACCAATAAATGCACAAATTTTCAAATCACTCTATTAAAACACCCCTGCATATGCTTCAGGAAGTGAGTTACCATCATCCAGTAACTCACTTACCGAAAAATATGTAGGGGTATTTTAACACAGTGATTTGAAAATTTGTGCATTTGTTGGTTTACATTAGAAAGGAATAATATGCACAGTGTACAAAATATAAGAAAAGTCATTGGGTATTCATGGAATTAAAAAAATTCAAATAACAGTACACTGTCATTTAATTCTGAATAAAAAATAGGCATAAGACCCACTATATGATACTGTTTGCTCTATGAACAGAGAGCTGCTTTCTTCACATAGTAATAATGTAAATCATCACACTTACTGCACAGGATCCCTTGCTGCTGCTTCTTCCTTTGCAGGCTTTCATGCAGCAGCGCTTATTGCGACACATATTTGACCTTCACAAATTCATTAAACTTTGTCAGCAAAATATTTTAAATTATTCAGAGACAATGAACTCTCAAAACTTGTACGATCATATACGGTATCACAGACCAACCACATGCTCACTTTATTATACACTAAAATATTCAAACTACACTCCTACATGTTTCAAACCAATCAATTTGTTCATCTTCAGACGGAGTCACAATTTCACAAATCACACACTATCCAACAGTATAGACCCAAGATCTGGATGTACTTGTTTAAAATACACCAATCTAGCTGTTAAAATGTAGATAAATTTGAGGTGCGTTGAAAACCGGTGGTATAAGTAGAGCAGTTTTTAAAGCACTGTGTCATTATGTGTGATGGTGAGTTTGGGTAGCTGGACAGACACACGTACATGTGTGTCTTTTATTAATCTGTGTTAGTGGGTATGATGGTTCAAAATTAACATATTTTGTGTGGCGTAAGTTTCAGATTTTGATCCAGGAATTTATAAATTTCTGAAATTTCTGGGCAGTTCTAGTGTATTAGTAACACAACATAAAGGGATTTTATCATTATTGGTAATGTGTGAAAGTTGAAATTAGTAATAATAATAGTGTTTCAGTATTGATGAAATATGATGTGTGATTAATCTGATTGAAAGAGCAAGTGTGTGAAGATAATTGTTGGCCAGTAGTGATCATTTCTTTTATTCAGGTGTATGATTACTCTTTTGTTTTGTAATAGGTCTGGTATGCCAGAAGGTTTAAAAGAAACAAGGGGAATAACAATTTGAAATTCATCAGCTTTCGAACGAATTATCAGCGGTAAGTACTGTACATGCAATTGGTTTTTGATGTTCACACTATGACAGAATGATATCCCATTGTTCGTTAAATATGCTTGTGTGAAATGAAAATGTATCACATAAGAGTAACTTGTATCATCTGTGTATGTTGCACATGGTAGACATTAACTTTTGCAATGTGTGTTTTGAAGTCATGTTGTAACTTCCAAATTGACTCATCTCGAAGGTTTTTTCAGTCCTCTTATATTGACATAAGAGGAAATTATCAACAGTTGACCAATATGTTGTAACCAGCAGTGTATACTGTGAATAACACTAGCCTGAGAAATTACATGCTTTTTTCTGTGGCATAAGGTTGAATGTGTAACTAAACCTAATTTTTGCATGCTGAATTCAAATCTACTTTCCTTTTTGCCATACCACGTAAGAATTTTTTACAATGCTGATATAATCTATTTAAATGACATGATTTCTATTAATTTATGTAATAAAATGCACTATAAAATTCATGGAAAATCACAAATTCTGGACAAAATTTCAGTTATGCAGTAAAGGAATGTTATATAAATTGTGTAAGCCTAAGAAATATTGTTACATACCTCAAAAATGTAATAGCACCGACTATTTCCCCCTCCACTTTTTTGCAAATGAACGCTGAGCTTCCCTGCACTTGTGATCCTTTTGAGGGTTTGTGGGTTGCTATATGCTGCTACTGTGAAATCACGACAACAGTAAACACATTAACGTCAGTCTTTATTCTCGTCGATATTTACAGGTTATTGCTATATACAGTTGTTTTTTTTTTTTCCAAAGAAGTCTCGCAAGTCGACGTCCCTTTGTCTGAGTAGCCATTCCTGCGTTTTAACGCATCGCTGGGCTCTAAAACAGACACCTTACTCTATAACGGGGACTTGCTTACGCTAACTGTTTATAGTCCTGATTCGCGACCGGGACTTGGTACGCTAAAGGCTACGGCTCTGGGACCACATAGACTTCCTATCTGAGGGGGGGGGGGGAACTTTGGTTGGATGGCTGCCTGGGAGTTGAACCCAGGGTGGCAGATCACGTAATGTATTGGAAGTGGGCACTTCGGTCAAGCCGCCGTGCCCGCGGGGAGGGGGGTTTCGCGGGCCGTGTCCCGACTTTTCTAATTTCACCCTGGCATTTACCTTACAACTGAGGAAAATCACGGTAAAACCTCAGTCAGGGTGACCGAAATGCGCTCAGCTAGTGAATAGCTAGCACGTTTCGACGTCGACTTGTCCGCCATTTTGCATGCGGCCTCGACTAGTCAGCTAATCCCTTAGCTTGCGCATCCGGCAGCTTCCGTCGGCCCTCGGTCAGCGTAAATATCTGCCGAGTTGCCGAACTAAGGGGTTCCCCACACCAGCTAACTTTGAGTCGTAACTCTCGGTTAGGGCTCTGGTGTGTTCTTCAAAGAAGGGCACCCCAAGGTCCTCGTGAATCTGCCTGCTACTGATGTACCACGGTGCACCAGTAGCAATGCGAAGACACTTGGACTGGAGAGCCTGCAGCTGCTCAACGTAGCTGCGAGCTGCGCACCTCCAGATGGGACACGCATAGTCCATCATTGGGCGGATGAGCTGCTTATACAGCAGAACTCCGTTCCTGATGGAGAGGCCGCTTCTCCTGTTTAGGAGACAGCCAAGCACACCCAGTCGCTGGGAGGCTTTCTTCCTGACCTGTACGATATGAGACCGCCAGGTCAGGCGTGAATCTAGAGTCACTCCCAAGTAACGGGCTGTATCGACCCTTTCGATTGGCTGTCCTAGGAACTGAACCGGTCGAGGTCGGGGAATTCGCCAGGCGGCCTTAGCAAAGAGCATCGCATTGCTCTGTACAATTTTTGGCTGGAAATGTAGCCTTTTATACCTGGCCGTCGCTGGGCTGCCCGTCTGCGATTGGCTAGCGTGAAGAGCTTGTTGCAGTGGTGGAGAGACCGACTACTGCTGTACTGCGCGGAAAGGGCCGTTTTGCATTGGTGGGGATGTTCCCACACATATTTATTTACTGAGTAACAGATTTTCTAAAGTCTTTCATTCTTTATGAATCACTCTGTATTGTGAATTGTACTTCTGCATCATTTAGAGATGGGCATTTCTCTGAACAAGTTGAGGCTGAAGTTGTGTTTCTTACATTTATATTGACTGATATCTTGCACTCTTTAATAAATGGACTATTACTTCCTTCCTCAGAAAAGCCAAAAAGAATCAAGAAGAGAATTTCAGGATCAGCAGTTGGCTGTAAAAGATATCCATAATGTGGAGGAACAGAAACCGGAGGATGCCATTGGCCAGCTCTGGAATGAATTGTAAGTAATCAAGATGAGAATTGTCTACACACATAGACTGTGCAGTGTTATTAGAGCCTATTATCACAGGAATATGTGAAGGAAAGTTATGTCACCCTGCCTGGTATTCTGACATACAAGTACATTTTAAAGTTGTTTTAATAAGAGTAATTTAAATCCATGCAGCTAAATACATTAATGTGACAAGTGCCTGTATCCATGACTTGAGCTCAGGCATAATTACTGTCCTGATTTACATCTGTATACTTATGTTTACAAGAAACATCTTCCTATTTGTGCTGACATTCAGACTCTAGAACCACTGACACTTCAATAATCTCTTAATTTTTCCTTTATGTATGTATGCATACGTATCAGCCTGTACATAATGGAGACACTCTCAATCTGCGTATAATATCCTCCCAAAATACATTTTGTTACCTAAATATAGGTCATGTTGAAGTTAATAATATAAGTCCAAGTGTCATAACTAAATATTACTCAAGAAGCAAGCAACAAAATAATTGCTTCACTGATTTTTTACAAAATTTGCTTGGAAACAGGTGATCAAATCTATAAACTTTTTCATATACACAGCTCTTAGACAGGAGTACTGGCTATTTTAACATATTATTTTATGTACATTAATGAAAGGTGGATATATTCATGATTCATATCAGAAACATGGCATTCTTAACACATTGCTAACTGGATGGTCCTTTAATTCAATAGACCCTGAACCTGGATAGTTTATGTGCTTTAAAATATTCAGCCCCTAAATATGTTCTTACTTACAGGTTGATGGTATAGATGATACTCCTGAATCCAGTATTGAAGAAACTGCATGTGAAGAGTCTAGTAGTTCCTAATTGAGTGGTAGATCTCAGAACAAGACACTCCATGATGCGGAACAACACAGGATTTACGTATGTGTCTAGCTTCGCTTCACTTCTTTGGTGCAGCAAATACTGTACGCTGTCTTGCCAGATAATTCTTCTTGCCCTCCCCACCAGGAGCAATTCTTTTCAGTTTGTGTTCGGTGAAATCCCTGGAGAGTCTGCCTGGGAGGTCCTGTTTAGGCTTCTTTGGTGTTGGTTGCTTCATCAGAACTGGACTCTGATGGATTCTCATTTTCTGATACCCAGGACCTTCCTACCTCATGCAGGAAGGTCTTGTACTTTTTTTTTTGTTAGTGTTTAGTGATTTATACATGAAAAATGAATTGAAGGGTGTACAGTTTAGCAGATGCAGTACCACCTTTTTTGCCCACTTGACTGTTTTCCTCAGAACTGAGTAATAGTTGAGGTACTGGTCTGCCCTATCTGTGCCCTTCATGAATTTATTGTACTGGACAACAGCATATGGTTTCTTTCTTTTCTGGTTTGTTCTTCCACCCTTCCTTGTGTTCACTATTGTTGCTTCATGGATTGTGCTTATCACTCGCAAAAGTCTTTTGTCCTTCTACTCTTGGACTATTACATTACCTTTCTTCTGGAACCCTGACTGCCCTTTTCTCAAGTGTTCGGCTTCCTGTTCTAGGATAGGCGGAATGCCCCTGTTAACCCTCGTAGTGCCACAAACTTTTGCCTTTCTGTCTAGCAATGTTTCAGCTAATCTCACACTATTATAAAAATTGTCTACATACATGTGATGATTCTGGGCTCAGTTTCTGTCTAAAAGTGATAATACCGCGTCCTCCAACTTCTTCCCCTCAGCTGCGTGTATCTCCATGTTACAAACATAACCTGATACTGCCTCACACACCATTCTGACCAGCACTCCATATTTTGTTATTTTTCCTGGATTAACTAACTCTATGGAGCAGAGTCCTTTTTGAGAAGCTAAGAGGTCCTCGGCTAGTCAAGAAATCCTCCACATTTTGTGGAACCTGAAGGTTCATTACCACATTTGCAAGAGCCTGTCACCTGTCCCTGTCCTGGATTGTACGTCATAAATTCCAGGTAACCCTACAATGGGATCGTGGCTTCATCAAATGACAGTTCTTGCCTTGGGCTCTAAACTGACCTAAATTTCTGTAGAAGATATTCATACGCAGGTTATATTTTGAATAGCTTTCCTGAATCGTGTGTTTGCTGGCTGTTGTCACTAAAATTCCATGCTTGCCAAATAGATTCAAAATGCTTTCTGCTCATAGCGCAAGGAAAAATTGATGTTGAAATTGTGGGGTCAGTTAACCTGTAGTGTCACATAGTGTTCTTTCTGACTTGTCCCATCAAAATTATTAGCCCCAAAACTTCCTAATTTCTTTGATTGTGATATTAGACCACTCCAGTGTTTTAGGCGATACTTTGTATTGTTGTGCATTTTGACTATGGTAAAGGCTAGAGTGTTCACTTAATAACTGTATAAGATCATCACCAATGACTGAACTTCAATTACAGACTTGGTTATTGATTACTACATTCAAACCTGTGGTTCCAAGGTGTAACCAGCCAGTAACATATGCATGGAGTTTTTTGAAGGAATGGCAACGAACAGTGCAGCTTGTAAACCATCTTTATGCTTATGATACATGGATAATACATTTGTTGTCTGGAAAAACAATATGGAGGATCTCCATAAGTTTTACACCACCTGAATAACCTAAGGACCTCTATCAAATTCAGTATGGCAGTGGAGGTTAATGGACGTCTCCCACTTTTGGATGTTCTGGATATGAAGAAGGCAGGCTCTCTAACAGTTACTGTATATAGTTAACCTACCTGTACAGGAAGATACATCCACTAAAAATCAGATCATCCTATGCATGTGAAAAGAGGAGTGATTCAGAGTTTAGCCCTTAGAGCAAATAAATTATGTCACAATGAGCAGGAAAATCTCACTGAGTTGGAGTCATTGTAGGAGTTGGCTACCAATGCCTATCCTGGGAAACTCGTGGATTCACTTTTCAACAGGGAACACAGAAATAGGAAGAAGATGGGTGACACTGAAAATAAATTGGGGTGTGAGATTTGCATTCCATACATTAGAGGACTTTCAGAGAAATTTAAAAGAATTGGTGAAAAGTTCAACATAAAAACTGTTTTTAAAAGTAAATATACCTTAGGGAATTTTTTGAGGAAAACAAAACCCAACATTGATACAATGGACAAGTCACAGTGTGTTTACAGAATACCATGTGAGGAAAACTTGCAGATTGGGATATGAGGGCACAGATATAACTTAAGAGAGGGGAATATTGATAAATCTAAATTGGCATTACATGCTTTTGAGGAGGGACATGGCATTGATTGGAGTAATATAACTGTATTACCATCTGAACCTAACTCCGTATATAGGAAATATAAAGAGGCAGCGTATGTGCTTTATAGTAGTAACCCCATCAGTCAACCTAACCTGGACATTTGTCCTATTTGGTTTCCATTAGCAAATAAAGAGCTGAAAAAGTGAATTGTTATTCAGTTGTGGTTTACTAGAGTGTTTGGGCTTTGTAGGAGGAGGTTTACCGTTTCACCAACAGAGGGTGCTCATTGAGTTGCTAGCACTTCACATTTTAATTTATTGGAAATAATTTTTATTTCGTTGTTAGTTTAGGTCATGTGATTTTAATTTTGAATAGAAATATTCGTTCATTACAAATTGTGGATTTAGATTTATACACACTATTTTGATGTTTAGGCATATGGATAATTCTTGTATCTCATGTATGAATGGGTAGGTTCTGTCTTTTTAGCTTGTTATTATGTCTTAAGTTTTTAGTGCACCTGAGGCTGAAAACAGATTGTTTTTGAAATGTAGTGTCTCTGTGATCTGTGACAATGGAAGTAGTTCTAAAACATATTACAGATATACGAGTATTGCATGTGACACCATTGTCAAAGAATTTTAGTGTACTAGTAAAAAAAAAATCTATTTGATGATTAATCAGACTTCCCAGTAAACTTATTAATTAAGAAATCTATCAATGTTGTCTGTATTAGTGCTTCATTTCTAGAGAATAAGTATTGGTAACGAATAAAGAGATAAGATACTAATCTCTGTGCCTAGTTTATAAAAATATTAATTAGATTTATGTGTTTGTTTCCCTTTGTGTTGTGTACTAATTTTAAATATGTTGTAGTATGATTGGCAGCTTACAAGATGGAACTCAGACCATTTCTGAGGGCGAAAAATAGCTTCGTCCATCCTGGAGGAGTGGCTGTAACCAGACTTCCCTTGTCAGGCCTGGTTCAAATCCAGCTTGGAAAAATCTTTAACAAAAATAATGACAGTGTGTGTGTTGAAGGGTTTGAGTCCCTCACTCCACTACACAAAAGGAAGAAAGCTCTGTGGTGGGGGGAAGCAGTGATTTCACAAAGAGAGCTATTAGCAGGGAATATGGCCCTACTGTTTACAAGTTCGAAACCTGAGACTGTGGAGCTGGAAGTCATTATCTGGACAAGCTCAAGCCGCTGCATTAATTTGGGTTCACAAGCTTTCGTATCATAAAATCATAGGAAGAAGGGCACGAAGGGGTCACCCTCTTGAAAATTACTTGGCCTTGCTAAGGAAGCAAATCTTGTTAGCAATCAGAGAACCATGAACCCAGGGTTCAGGATTCAACAAACAGGGGAAGGCAAAAATCCCCACATCATAAAAACAAAACTTTTAGAGAGCGGAGGGTGAACTGACCTGGGAGGCAGTTCGCTGTAGATCTGGACAGTTCGCTCTAGGTCAGGAGAGGGATGCAGTCAGAGACCATATATGCCATCATAAGTATAATATATGACATTTTGAACACAATAAACATACATTTTTAAAATAACTGTTAAGCTTGATGAACACGCTTCTGTGAAATACCTGAGATTGTCTCAACTGCAGAGTTAGTAGAAAGTATGTTATCAAAAGAAAGGTCCATCACGTGGTTTTTTTACTGGTTGTACACCACATGTCACTTGTTTTATCATCAAAGCTATCCCATTCAATACTTTCTCCTTCTTCTGTATGTGTTTCGTTCTCACTATTAAAAACTGAGGGACAAGATTGTGATTGTTTAAGTGAACTAGTTATGGGGATGTTACAGTCACTGTCAAAAATTTCAGTTTCAAAATCATCAGACACATCACAATATGTATCTGCACATAACTCACACAAAATATTGTCGTCATAACACTCCTACACAAAGCCATGATTCCACTGATGGAAGTTATGAAAAGAAGTAGAAAGGGTATCTGAATCTGGTCATTTTGATCCAGGTGTATGGTTCTAAGAATATCGGGTTAGGAAGGGTCTGTATATTTGTAAGTTGAAACCCAAACAACCTGCTTGAAGCTCTCAATAATGTTGAAGCAACAAGTGGGCCAGAGCAGCTGACAAACATATATATTGGACATTGTGTTTGAAAATGTTGAAATACGTGACCCATCGACAGTGCATGGCATAGCAATCAAGTCCTTATATGTGACCCAGCAGCAGAGTGTTATAATTTCTGTTTTTCATTATAAATACAGGTTGAATATCCCTTATCTGAAATTCCGAAATCTGAAAACCTCCAAAATCCCAAACTTTGCGCACTGACATGAACATAATGCTGTACAGATATAGATACTTATAAATAGATTCAGTGCTCAGTTTAAGGTTGTAATTAAATTCAATGCTCGATTTGCTTTTATACCCGAAATAAAATCGATGTATTCATAAGCTGTATATGAAACATAAATGGATTTCGCATTTAGATTTGGTTCACATCTCCAAGCTATCTTATTATAATATGCAAGTATTCCAAAACCCAAAATCTGTGACACTTCCAATCCCAAGCATTTTGGATAAGGGATGCTCAACCCATAATGAGATATTGTGTTGTTGACCTTACTGTAGCACTTAAACCTTCTTCTCAGTATTTGTAATTGTAATACGTGATGATGGCCATACAGACTGAAACTTGTTCTATTAAATATTCAATAACTGAGAATATTGAGTTGTGATTGACAGTCTATTTATTATTTCAATATATGTGTCACAATGGAATGTATGAACCAGAGTTTGTAGGACGCCTAGTTTTATGAATGTGAGTGTTCATGTTTTGAACCACCTTGATAGAGAATTACCATGTACAGCTGCAGCCTGTTTTCATAGACTTTACAGAAATTGAGGTGAAATGAGTGATGCAATAAATATGGGGATCAATGGAGATGTCAGTATAAAGTAATTTAGCATGAAGTTTAATAGAAATGGAGACTGGCACTTGTTACTGCATGTGCATTGTCTGAGATCATGTCAGTAAAATATTTCATATATTGTAGTTCAGTGACCCATGTCTCTTCATGTCTACCGAGATCTAAATTTCCTCAAGTGCATGAAGTTGTTTTGAATGGTACATGGGAAGAGAGTTTGGAAACCTAAGTGTAGACAGTAGGATACTATTGAAACTGAATTTAGCTAGTAGGTGAATAAACTGTAAAAGAGTAAACTGGATTGACCATGCTCAGGATAAGAGTCCAATGACTTTATCATCATGTTCAAAAGAATACAACATTGGTGTCTGTATGGAGGCAGATTAATTCAGTCCATAAAGTTATTCCCTTTAATTTTAACAACCATTTCATTGTCATCCTTCCATTGATGTGGAAGTCTGCTTATTGGCCTGTGAACTTCATGGGAAGATCACATTCAGATTGAGCTCAAATGGTGTCAAATTATTGACTGTCGATATTGTTTGTTCCATGGCCACTAACTTACCTCATTATTAAGTGCACGTGTGTGTCCAATAATTTAAGACAGGGTAAAATATGAAAAAAGTGGTCCCTGTATCTAAGTGGAAACCATGCCATGAAGACAAATGGAGGAATGACAGTACAACTCCACACATTCTTGATCTTGGCACTAGAAATATGGGAGATTTTTAGTTCCATGCCCTGAGAAAGGGCCCAGGTACCCCATTCAGTAGGAGGCAGCATGTTCTTAACAGCTGTCCTTGATGTTATGGAGAGGTGAAAAGTATCTCACCATGCCAGGAATCGAAATAAAGTTCTTTGTCATTGCAGTTTTTTTCCAAGTCAGTAATATATAGTAATGCATTTCATATTGACCTTTCACATCTATGACTAAGTTGAAAAACATTTGTCATTCATGTTTATTGGTATTTATATTATATTATATTTTAACATTAATTGCCTCTTGTTCTCTTTATCAGGATGACCAGAATAACCTCTTATGGGAAAGGAATCAGGCCTTGACAGGAATTCACTTCATGAGGGAGGACATTATGTTATACAGCTACACATTGATAGAGGCAAGGACTCTCAAGGAAGAGGCGGCTCTTTTACAGAAGAGGCTGCTGGAAGTCCAGGTGAGTTTAGCCTACATGCACTGAATATCTTATAACCCATTGCACTGGTGTGAGACATCATACTTCTACCCACAACTGAGTGGTTCAGCAATGAAACTAGTAATGAGCTACATAAATGTGCTTAGGTGTACTGGGTATATGGGCTGGTCCCAGTGGCTGTGTGTGTTATAAGGCATAGGGCCAGAGGCATAGCTAGGTTTTGTGGTACCCAGGGCAGGTAATTACAATGGCTGCCCCTAACAGAAATTATGAACTTTAAAAAAAATTATGACTGTTTCTTGGATTTCCTTGTATCCAACTAAGTAATTTAAAATTTATAGAGTGCTGAAGATCAATTTTTATAATTTATAATATTCCTTTGCTGCCCAATTTGCCACGTTTTCAACTGTGCTGCCCAGAGTGGCCACATCACTTGCGGCCTCCCCCCCCCAGCTATGCCCCTGTGTAGGTCTGTGGCCGCTTGATTGCTAGCATTGCAAGTTTGAATCTTACTGAGGGCGTGGGTGTTTGTCTCTTGTGTTTCTTGTGGGTTGTGTATTTAGTGGTCTCTGCGACAAGCTGATTACTCATTCAGAGGATTCCTACCAGCATGTGATCTAGCAGCCTGGGGTTGGTTTGGGCTGTAGCACCACAGAAAATATTTGCTATGTCTGCTACTTTTGCTGACATATTTGAAATCTACAAATGCCGATAATTAGACGTCTTAATTTTTCTTACATGCTGTGTGCCCTAAAAGTTACTTTTCTCTTGTAGTGTCTTACTTAAATGTGATTTTTATGTTATTCACACCGTGCATATTCTTATAATTAATACATTAACCAACTTATGCACTCAATAAAATATGTTCAGAAGTAAGCACAAGACTCCAACATATTTTGGCACTGGAGTGCCATCATCAGGGATTATTCTGAGCAAAGAAGTATAAGGCCTGCATGCTTAAGTAGGTGTTGTGTTGCCTTCATTAAAGTGATTGAAATATTAAAATCCTAAAATGAACTAAGTTAATAATCATAAAATATAAAATTACAATGTTGTAAAGTGAAATTTTCCAGGTAGAAATTCCCAGGTTTTTACACTCTTTATGGAGCAAGCATACACACATCTTTCTTGGTCTATTATGATCGAATAAGATTTCGCCCTGCTAGAAAGTATGACGTGAATCGTGTAAGGCTGTGTGGTATACCGCATACCACTGTGGTATCCAAACTGGAAGGATTTTCATGAAATTGCATATTTGAGTATTTTTCGAAAATCTTTGGCAAAAATTTCAGTTTCTTTGAAATCTGGCTCAAATAACAAGTACTTTACATCGAGACTTGCGTACATTTATGATACTGTTTCAATGCATTGTTCTTACTATTGGAGATGTTTCAGAAAAAGTTGTAAGGAAAATCAGAAAACATTTTATGTTCAATAACTTTTTCCCTAAATTGTGCCGTTTCTCAGATAATGTGGAAAAATATGGTAGAGTTGGAGAGGCCACATACGACAATATAATATGGCACATGTATTTTGCATGCCGAACAACTAAGGCTACAGACACATGTACTGTTTTCCACGGCAACAGTGGTTACACAATTTCACCTCAGTGTTATGTTATTCATACGCTGCCTGTGTTGTTATTTATTATTGTTTCTGTATCTACATTGTACTGCTCGTAAATTCTTACTGGGTCCACGCCATGACTCAGACGGTTAGTCGCTGGCCTTTCACTGTGGAGGCCTGGCTTCGATCTGTGGCCAAATTATGTGAGATTTGTGGGGACGAATTGACACTAGGGCCAGGTTTTCTCTGTAGACTTAATTATTCCCCTGTAAATACCATTCAACCAAAGCTACATAATCATTATTTAAGTCTGCTGAGATGTGACTCTGTGTCATTGGATCCGTGCATGCTGTGTGGCTTGGAATAATGTTGGTATTATTGGAGTTCCAAAATTCTTTATCAGTTTTATAAATTTGGTTGGGTACTCCTGGTTGAGTTTCATGTGAGTAATTTGATGTCCCCTGAAGAGGTTACCAGCCTCTTGCAGGGCTAGTCTAGTGAGAGGGCTGCCTTCTACAGCCTCTAGACATGCATATACAATACATTGCGTTTTGTCCATATTTAATGTAACTGTTATATCGCCGTGAATTTGTCCCCTTAGCCTCGTGAGTAAGGAGAGGTTGTACCGTGGGTGGGTGAGGATGGGATTTAGGTATGAGAGGCTGTATGTTGCACCTTACTACCTCTTGTGACTTTACAATATTACATCAAAAGCAGCATTGAAATATGGCAATGAAGTTTGGGGTTTAAATAAAAAAGAATGTCAACAATTAGAAGCAGCAGAATTGAAATTTCTGAGGTCACTTTCAGGACTGACAAAGTTAGACATCAAAGAAATACAACAGTTTGAGAAAAACTAAGAGTAGAACACATAGAATATGAAATTCAGAACTACCAAAAGAATTGTCTACAAAATCTTAAAAGGATGGAACAGTCACGAGTATGCAGGATGGCACTGGCATAAGAACCAAACGGCAAACGCGACATAGGCCGACCAAAAACAAGATGGAAAGACCAACAGCATCTCGAAGATTGAGTTTTCACAGGACAGGATCTAGAGTTCTACATGTGTTTAAGTTAATGGTGATGGTGGTGGTGGTGGTGGTGGTGGTGGTGGTGGTGGTGGCGGTGGTGGTGGTGGTGGTGGTGGTGATGGTGGTGGTGACGACGACGAGGACTGGGTTCTCCTACATCCGCGTCAGCATCAGTGTCCTTGTATTAACTGTGGATAGTTCACGCGTGTTTGGCAAGTTACTTTCTTCTTATTGCGTGCGCTTTTGTTTTTACGTACCGACAGTGTTAAAGTTGATCAATGTGAGAGCGCAGATATTTGTCGGGACCTTCACCCTAATTGGAACAAACCTGTAAGTACTCAAGCTTAACTTTTATCTGTCCGCTTATGATATTTATATCAGCCGTTGCACTGGACGATCCCAGAAATTCACTTTGACAACTTTATTATATCTAGAAATCAGAGTAAGCTTGGCTGTTAAATTTGATCCTCAGCCTTCCGTGACTTTTCGAATGTTCCCCTCTGGGAGTGATTTGTTCCCACAGGGAAAGAAATAAAATTTTAAAAAGAGAGAAAACTAACCAGCGAGGATTATGCAATGCCCTGTAAGGAATATTTCTTAACCAAAAACAGAAATATCTCTTTTGTTGCTTGACCAACCACATGGTAGCTGAAGTTGTGAGGCAGAAGTGTCATTCGGAGGAGTAGAAAGTGGGTGATGTGAGCAGAAGAATTGGTTTATCGGGTTCAAAGGTACAAGCCTAAGGCAGAAAGTATCTCTCATGCTCTGTAAGTGTGCAGGATAAATTCACCAGAGGAGACTGAAGTTCTTCGTGTGATCACATAAGATTGTGGCGCGAAACCTACTACTAAATCAGTAATACTTCTTTTTGTGTTACAAAGTGTTGTCTTTCTCCATTGGACCATCATCAACCCCAACTGGAAGAGCACATCCAGTTAAGTCCCTTGAAGAGAAATCTTCCACCAGCGTCATTCAACTAAGCAGTGCACACAGACTTCTCACCCATTCACTTGCAATAATTAACGAGCACTCTTTTCTCAGACTGCCCTAATAGGGACCATTCTGTGGACGAGCCACTAGTGTCTCAGGCAGACACGCAAGTGGCTTGGCAGAACAGGGGTAGCTTTGACGTAACAGGCTGGGCCCAGATCTGTACCTGAATTTTATTGAAAGGTTCAGTTAGTACCTCGCAGTGAACATTGTCCATCTCAGTTATGCGAGTAGAAACCGTCTGTTATTGTACATGCATAGTGGAATATCTCTAACATTCAGTCAGGCAATGCTGTATGCGGACATAATTGCTGCTTTTTCTGAGATCCGTAACAATCACAGAAATGTACTGTGTAGGAAAAGTGTCTTAAACTGGGTCTTAGACAGCTAAGTGAGACTACTTACTTTCAGCTCACATGTTCATACTTTCGGCATGTTGATACTAAGAATACTTTTTTCAGGATGCGAAATTGGGGCGGCCTTCAGTGGCGCAACGTTTTCACCAAATTTCGTGACAATCAAATTTGAAAGGGGGCAGACAGCCTTGCGAGCTTATAAGCACATCTTTCATGTCTTATGAGATCAACACGCTGTACCGTAATGCATTTACTTGCTATTTGAGAGACCTTGTGTTCGAAACATGGGTCTGGGTACTGGCTATCCTGCGTTTTTCGTATTTCTTTTGGGACCTTCAATTCATATAGATGACATGAATTCCAGATAACTGTCCATAATCATTATCCCGTCTCATCCACGCTACGTCTTAAGTTTATACATGTATTCGATCACCATTTTTCAGTAACTCAAAACATAATTAGTGTGCAACATCCAGATTTCCGCCGCTGTGTAGTTGATAGGCTGCCCCGAAACGTCCGTTAACAACTATTAACTAACGCTGCGTAACACCCATAAGAGCGAAGTTCTCAAATAGTGGGACAGTCGCGATGAAGGTGAAACAAGTAACAATTCCGCAAGGAGAGTGGGTTTGATGATGTCACGTTTCGTAGTCTAAAATAGCAAGGAGAACTGGGAAATTCTTTTTTCTAACAAATGAAAATTAATTCATGTTCTCCAAAAATACCGTCACGGTTTACCTTCAACGTGAAAAACTTACGTCCGTAATTCTGTTAAGAGCCCGCATTCTGCAGTACATGTAGTGGCTAATTTTCTAGTATGGCTGGTATTGCTCCGCCAAACCACTAAAATGGAGGAAGCGATTTCGTTTTTCTATTTAAAAAATGAGAAAATTTGTAAAATTCGGCTTTCCCCAGAAAATTATTACTTTCTGTTATATATAATTTGTATCTTGTGGCTTGAAGTGTGTTTGTGTGTGTGTGTGTGTGTGTGTGTGTGTGTGTGTGTGTATGTGTGTGTGAGAGAGAGAGAGAAGACAACGGCAGTGTGGTGTTTTCTCCACAGTGCCCATTTACATGTACGTAATGCGATCATAATAAAAGCCTTACTTCTTGTCGCTTGTGCAACAAGCGAGTGAGACGAAGAAAACTGCAGTGAAGTATACGACTAGGTCATGCGAGAAGCTTGCCGCATTACCCCTCAGCAAGGTCACAAGGCTGAAATATTTTATTATTTGCAAACCTGTTTGCGCACTAAAGAAGCAGGTCTTCTGAGTTTCTGCGCCGTGTGGTTGCGTAATTATTTCCCGACGTTTCCAAGGAACTTACCGCCTTCATCTTCAGGGTTACGAGACCGTGAATTGACTCATTACACTTGAGGGGAATGCAGTATACTGTCGCCGTTTGTCGAGGGTCTCGTTGACACCACGACTTTTGACAGATTTTGGGTGAAGTTCTGAAAGAATCCAGATCACACCCACCTAGCACGACATAATGGTATGGCTTGTCTGTTTATTATCCATGTGATATGTTCACAACACACTTAGTCACTCTCCTAAGGGTAGTTAATTACTGGCCTCGGTATCACTGGGGATTGAAATCCTTCGTTAACTTTAAAGTTTATGTGCATCTAACTTGTAATTCTTTTTCCTGTCTAAAAACAAACAGTCTAAAAATTGAATCCCGCTTGTCCTTCTAACCATCTCGTCATCTAGGGTGAGATCTTCTACACATTTCTCTCCAGTGATTGGTCGGGCAGCTTCCGTTGGCTGACTAGTTTTTAAACTTTTACGCAATTCATATAGGTTGAACTAATTAAGTTTCCCGTGGGAACAAAACGCCCACACAAAGCAGGGCCGAAAATTCACAAGTGCCTGTACGAGGTTAAAACCATAAATTTGTCAACGCAATTAAGTGTGAAACGAAACTGACAGAAGATCTGATTCTTACAATAAGTTTCAAAGCTGTTACGACTAGATGGGCATGAGTGAAATCCGAGAAGGCCGAAGGTCAGAAAGTCCTCCTTCAAATAGGGAGCGGACACAAAAACCGAAAAGAAAAAATGTTTCCCTTTCTCACCTAGAGGGTGGGCCGGCTGGTGCTCGAACCCAGTCAATGCTCCGCTACAACGTTTCTTTGAAACGTTAGGACGAATTGATCCAACCACACGGCGCAACAAGCCGGAGACTTGATTCCTAAATATCAAGCTGTAGAGACGTCAAATTAGTCTTCCGTATTCTTCAGAACACACACACACACACACACACACACACACACACACACACACACACACACACACACACNACACACACACACACACACACACACACACACACACACACACACACACATGTACTGTATATATAGTTACGAATATTTTGTCTTCCTCTTCATGTCTTGTTGATGCATGATTGATTTTCCGCGAAAGCGCTTGTAATATACGGATGTCAGTCTCCATGAATACACAAACACGTTACTTAAAAACTAAAGACAGATGGGAATATTGTTCAGTATTAAATGGTGGTGCTATCCTGACATGGGAGACAATACTTTCCTGTATTGATATTGTACATTTCTGTAGAATTCATTCATGTTAATTTTACTGAACCACTCCGATCGTTTCCAAGTTAGATTTGAGGGAAGGGTTTATTTCTTCTTTAATTAATAATCTTTCCTCTGAAGAATGTATGATATGTGTACAAAGTTGATGGACCTGCCATTCTGAAGAAGTAGTGTAGCGGAAAAGCTTAAGATGATAGAGGACGGACGCCCCTTCCCCCTGTTACCTGAAGTAAAGAGTATACACAAGGGCACTAGGAGAGTGGAATTTCATTTTAAGTGACCAAAGTATGTCAGGCAAGAATTTTAGATTTCCATCGTTAGCGGATAATGAAGAAGTTATGTGTGATAACTTTACTCTATTATTATTATTATTATTATTATTATTATTATTATTATTATTATTTGGGATTGTCTGAGGCTATGCCCCGTGTTTTCAAGCTCCCAGAGTACGGGCTTTGAACCCATTATCTGCTGGGAAAGTTGCGTCAGGGAATATTGGAATGAGTGTACAAAACTGGGAACATGGTAAACTGACATGATTAGGGGTTGTCAACCTTTTCATCAGATAAGTGGACTTCATCGTTGACGAATTTTCTTGAGGAATTTTCTCACCATGGAACAGGTGGTGTGACCTCTTTCTGGACCTGAAACAGTAGGCGTGGCGGTAACTTGAAGGTAGTGAGGCTTTGATTAAGCACGTTAGGAATGACCCTTATAGCAGACATGAATAATGGACTAAAATAATGATAATAATAACAACATTATTATTGTTTTTATTGCTACCTTGGACAGTGCTGGGTGGTTGACTTTTTAATTTCTTCGCGGGGGGGTGGGGGTGGGAGGGAGGGGGTTAAAGGACGCCACGCTTTATACTTCCGCATGACCATCCGGATCAGAATTCGCCACGGAGTCAAACAATTGTTGGTGGCTAAGTTTATTGTCAATATTATGACTTCCATTTAAATTTCCTTGTTCTTTCTTTCTAATGTTTGTTGACTTTTGTCGTATGATGCGTTGGATAACCCTGGTTATTCGTGTCATCGACACGAGCAAAATGCTCAGGGCCATCTCGGTCTTCGGCCGGCTCGCGTTATGTGCAGAGGACACAGGAATGTTGCAAATAATTTTTATTTTAGTTTATTTTGTTTTACGTACCTGTGATGCATAAAGTAGCTGAATGTTCCATCTCGTCACTTGCCTTCGGGAGACAGGTTCAATAGCAACTTAGGCCAAGTGCTTCATTTTAAATTCCATAGTTTTCTAGAGTCTTGCCAGGCGAGTCCTATTGCTACTTAGAGTGGGACTTATTAACACAAACAGCAATGAGAGCACGTAACACATATTTTTCATGGCTTAGCAGCATTTAGATTGGTAGCAGGGGGAACAGGTAGAGCATGGGCCCAGAGCCTCAGGAGGGTTGTTTCTGCCTTCAGGCAGAACACATTGGAAGGTAAATAGACCTACTCGTGTTATTGTGTTCAAATGTCGTCTTAAGTCCACACGTAAGGATATAAATTAATAAAATTAGGACCCGTCGTCAATAGGCGGCTTATTGTTTCAAAATTTCACCATTTAACTTTACAGGTCTGACACTTTCGTCTTTTCCCTTTTCATATGACAGCACTAGCTCGCAACAAAACAACTTGCTTCTGGTGTGTTTAGGGTTTGTTTTGAGTGGTTTGAAATGGTGTGTGGTAAGTGATTAGGGAGTCTAAACCCTTAAACTCTGCCCGGGCCCTCGGCCTTTTCGCTGCGCTAGTGGCTGTTAGTATATTCATCGTATTTGTCTAAGTTGTCCAAAATTAAACCAAACCGTCCGCACAGCAGTCAGCTCATCTTCGTTGCTTTCCCTAAGATTACGGACCAACTACTAAAATAAAAATGGATTCGTAGTATCGAAAGATTAATATCTGAGGTTTGAGAGACCTAAGCGATTTTAAGTGTTTAAAATGAAACTTCAAGTTTCATTTTAAGTGTTTAAAATGAAACTCCAAGTTTCGACAGATTTTCACGAAACTTTGTGTGAACCTTATGCAAGTGGACAGCACTCCTTGGCCTGCTTTCCTGCAGTCGGTAACAAGATCTCTGGCAGGATTTTTTGCAAGGTGATGCCCGTTACCTCCATGTAAAGTGTCCAGATTTTTAATGATCAGTGCTGAACGAGATACTAACCCAGTTGTCGCTTAATTAAAATCCTTAATTAATCCTCCGACTAGATATGCAGGAACTTTATTACATTTAAATTTGTTCTGTAAATTTTTGTTCTTTGATTTAATCAATTATTAAACGTCAAAATCCCAAGGTGTTGCAAGTGTACCATCTTACACCTCAATACTGGGGCCGCTGGTCAGTATTAACAAGGTGAATGCGAGAACTTGAGGGGCGGGAGCTACAATAGCAACATCTACATTACGTCTAACAGATCTAACATATATGACTACAGAATCTGCAAAAGGGTGACGTTGTCTCCGTCCACGCCATGAAGGCATATATGGGGAGTATATGTATAGCTCCATTCATTCTTAACCTCGGCAGTAGATAGAGTGGTCAACATCAGGCCCCTGCCGCCTTACCTGCGGGAAATAACCGCAGTACCCATTGAATAGGACGTTGGATGGGCCTCAGAGCATGTCTGGACATTTTGCAGAAGGGAAACATCTTTGGCCCAACCCGGATTCGAACCCCGGAACAGAATCTGTAGTTAAGTAGTAAATTCTTCACTAAAATTAAATAAAATAACCACAGTAACACCACTAGATATGTAGAATATATGGGAGGATAATACTAAAGCATCTTTCAGAAACAGGATGAGAGGGCATGGACTGAATTGATCTGGTTCAGCAATAAGACAAGTAGCGGGCTGTGGTAATATCCAACAAAGATGAAACATAAAAATGGCAGCTACTACACTATTGGTATGTTTTGAACACGGTTATGAGTCGTTGGGTTCTATAAAATGCAGGGAATTTCTTGTCTGTAAGAGAAACTACTAGCTTCGCAAGAAGGACTCAGCTGCATGGAGGTAGGTAGGTAGTTAGGTACATCAGTAAAACTACAACTCCGTGCAGTTAGAATGTAGATTTTGGGTCATGCTTTCAGATGATTCTTAAATTCGTAGTTTAAAGTGATTAGTGCTGGCTTTGGCGAAACTTTGTCCGGGTGCTCCTTAAAATAAACCGTACTGACAAAAAAGTTTCTAATCATTACCATAACGTTACAAATATATATTCCTGTTTTACTATTTGCCGCCTGGAGTTGCATAGTAATTAAAATGTGTGTTAAAATTGCCAAACAAGAAACCAGCCGTGCTTGCTGGTCACCTGTGAACTATAAAACCGGTTTTGATACAAATAAATGTGGAACATTGGAAGACAGGATACATATACAATAGGCGCTATGTAATATACATCCATAGTTTGCCTCAAGCATTTATCTCTTGTCTAAGGTTTCTCTTTGTAAGTAAAATCTTTCACACATGCTATTCTGAAGAAAGAGTAAATGAAGTGTTGTTTTCTGATTGGGGGGGGGGGGCAGCCCTGAATTCCTGCATGTTTAATCAAACAATATCCATAGCAACGGTTGAAGCATTCTATTACTTGTGCAGCGAGATGAAATGGTACTCTGTCGTGTCTTGTCTACATGTTTAATCTTGTCTAGAACGGAGCTTCTGCCAGAAGAAGTGGGCACGTGGATAAAACTCTTTTTATGTGAAAATCATCCAACGGTTGAGCAACTAGCAGATGTAACTAACAAAATAAAATTGCTGTGTTGCAAATAAGATAACAAAATAGGCTTGAAACTGTTTCCCTCAATCGAGATGTAACTTGCTTTTCCTCAGTTCTAAGTAATAGCTTCACAACGGTTGAAAATCGGACCCATGTGGATATAATGTTTGTTCACTCTAATACTATTAGTAACCTCCCGAAGTTTGGTACATGTTTTGTTGCGCAACCCTAAGTGTGTGTGTATGCGTGTGTGCGCGCGAGTGCGTTCTTAGGAGAGAAGGAGTAGCAATTTAATGGATAGGACAACGTAATTCTGAATTTCATTTCGACATATATTATCGCAAATGATGTTTAAATCAATGAAGACATATCGAGATAAATATCCCGTCTACAATTTGCTTACTTTGTCTCATAAATGTAGTGGAACTCTGTTATAACTTCATGAAAGGGACTGAATATTTCTTGTCATTATAAACGAGTCTTGTTCTAACCGGGAGGTATAATGTTATGGTTAACAGTGCGGAATTAATTGGTACCACAAACTAGCTGACTTTTTAAACAAGGTGTCGCATAAACCGATGTCGCTGTAACCGGTTTCGACTGTATTTGTAACATCTGTCTGAAAGGTTTTTGTGCGCGTTCGCAAAATTGCCAAAAGTTTCGTCATGTCTGTCTGTTTGTCTGTCCATCTCTCCTCCTGGAACGACTCGGTTCCCACTAAACGGCTTTTCATGAAATTTGGTGTTCAAGTATTTTTCGAAGCGGTTGAGAAAATTCGAGTTTCATTAAAATCTGACAAGAATGACGGGTACTTTACATGAAGACCTATGTACATTTATGATAATATCTCGCTGAATTCTTAGCATTGAAGATGTTTCAGACAAATTTGTAGAGAAAATCAAGACACATTTTCTGTTTAATATTTATTTTTCGGAAATCATGCCGTTTATGAGATATGTGGAAACATATTGTACAGCCAGACTGGCCACACATGATAATATAACACGGCGCATGCGCTTTGCATGATGAGTAACTTGGGCCTTAGACGCACGCTCAGAATATGTATAACGTATCGCTTTTCCATACAACAATGGCTACGCGAACGCACCTCAGTGTTACGTTATACGTACGTTGCCTATCTTGTTTAAATACGCTCCCGATTCCGATCACCCTGCTGTGCCTGTATGTTCAATTTCAGTCAGGGTTTGTCATATATAGCCTTGTCAAGATCCGAACGAATAGAGTTTGGGAGTTTATAGAAGACAGCAATAAACTTGCACATTCTGCAATTTCTTCTGGTGCAATTATCTGTTGCACATCGCACTGACCAAGTAACATTTCGCTGTTAAGATGGTGACGCTGTTGTGTGTGCAGCTACGCTTGTCGTTTAGAAGTGTTTACGGGATGGGAAGTGCAAATGCAGAGGGATTTTTGTGGGTTAGGAAACAAAAGACACCGGAATTCCAGTCACTAAATCTTGTCATTCGGCACATGAAACATGTGAATTTATGATGGACGGAACTCTCATGACGCATGAATGAATACTGTAAACGTAATGTCGCCTTCGTTTATCTATGACACTTTCGAAACACCATGCAAAAATTCATGTGCTTATTTGGTCAAAATCTTAATTTGGGTCATCCCGGTTTTTTATTCTAAATACAGTGATAATAAACACAGTGAGACACACCACAGTATATATTTATTTACACACTATGTCATTACACTCTAAGGTTGTGCCAATGTACTACACGTTTCGGCTCGGCCGAGCCATCGTCAGGTACATGTATAAATGTTAATACCCAGATCCTTAATCACATAATACAAAATAGTGTAGAAATAGTATAAAAGGATTAGTGAAGCTTCGCTAGTCCACTGTTTTTCATGGACTATAAAACAATTCAGAGGAGAACTGGAGTAACTTAACCCTAAGATAATATAGTGAATGATCCTACATCCGTCCGTATGTCGGTTTTTTTTCGTAGAATTATAGAATAGTACATTCGCACAACCTTAGATTATATTGACAGTGTGCGAAATAAATATATACTGTGGTGTGTCTGACTGTGTTTATTATCACTGTATTTATTTGGTCACGTTGATGACTAGGTTTGTGACCTGCATTTATTTCCTTTTTTGCACATTGTGAATGAATAAACACTTTAATCACTGCTCGCGATTTGTATGAGTATGTGTTGGTACCACTGTCGGTATAATGAAGCATCGGTTTGTATCGTCTGCTGCGACTGCGGGACCCGCAGTCTGGCGCCAGTTCCAGTGACGTACTGTTAGCAAGTTTGCAATGGATGTGTTGGTAGTGCGCTTTGTGTAACCTATATATTTTACAAATATCTGAAATTTAAATTGTCAAATAATGATGAAAAATCCAATGCTTCTCGTAATTAATATGCTGATAATTGATCTGACGTGGAGCGCATTAATGTCGCAAGAAACCAAAGACGTACCACCGATTAGTTCTGGATATTCCGCTTCAAGAAATGATGTTGTACCGTAAGTAGCCAAGATTTATGAATTTATAATCCTAGATGAACACCATCGGTGAGGTACTATGTGTCAGCATAATGGCGTAACATATGTCGGAAACTTAAATGTTAAGAGCCAAGGTGTGCAACATTTAACTTTACAGGGCTTGAAGAGAAATGTGTAGTGCTTATTTTACATATTAAACAAAGCATTGAGGACTACATGTCGGACAAATTTCGCTCTTAGAAGTAAGTTTATCTTACTTAAACGTACAAGAATTATATTTTGAAATTTTGTCATTTATCGCTTTTTATGCGGACACTTCAGTTGCTGCTGGGTTTGAGGAGATGTTTAGTTGATATGAAATCTGAAGACACAGTAGACCAGGCATGTCGAAGTCGTTATTGGTGCAGTGCGCTGAGAACTGAGGTTGAACCGCAACATTTAAGAATAAACAGAAACATATATTACTATAAAAATACAAAGATATTATAAAATATTTTGTTCGTCTCAAATCCGAATGTGAAAAATCAGACAAAATAATAATAATAATCACCAACTAATGCACCACAACACATACAATCTTTATTCGTAAAAACCTCCTACATGTGTCTTGTACTGTCCGCACCTGACCGCGGAGAGTACAAGACACCTCTCAACGGAGGATGAAAGCAATGGCACATTCTGACTTAACTGTACAAGTGCATCCAACAGTGTAACAAGACTATTCTTCCTGAAGATGACCCAGCAGGTTAGAAACATGCAGGAGGTTTTTACGAATAAAGATTTTATATACTGTGGTGCATTAGTTGGTGATTATTGCTATTTTGTATGATACAGTGCACAGACTTGGAACACATTGAATTTGAAAAATCAGATTTCGATTATACAGTCGTATATTATTTTCAAACCTCACCTCCTCTCGTCAGGTTTCCAAGAAACTTGGCGTCTCTTATTTGGGATTAGCTTATGAATATCTTATTTTAAATTTTGCTTTGGTTTCACTTAAATTATTTACGACAAAGTCTCACATGTTGAGCGCGATCTCTTGGAGCTCATTTCGTTTCATGAGTGACAACAAATATTCACAAAATTGTATGTTACAAAACGTCGCACGTAATTGGGAAGCAAAGTGTTTGATTTTTGGAAATCCATGTTCTCGTAAGTAGGTGTACAAACATGGCACTCAAATGCCATTGAATTTTTCTTTTAGAACAGAATCTCATTTCAGTTTTTTGTCGCTTTTGTTCTCTTTATCATCGTCCAAACTGTGTGGTGCAGTGAACATGTTACATTTCATTTCTCAGCAGTCAAATATATTCTGAGTAGCAACTGAACCGTAGATTTGACTCACGCAAGTGAAATGATTGCATGTTTCGTAATGTGCTATGTTTTTATTTTTTACTTGCGTTATCCAGAGCCAAAGATTTATCCAAACAGTTTCCATTTTGTGATAAAATAGCGTTATTAAACTCTGTCCTCCATTTAGTTCCATTTCACCCGACGAATTTCTTTTAGTGTCAACGAAAACGGCCACATTTATTTGCCAGTTGATGTTTTTTTATACGACTAACCACGTGTTGTTTTATTTCCAGCAGCATAATATTTTAATTTATGAAATCCTAAATTGTTTTAAGCACTTCACGACAATGACCAGCGGATGTCAATGTAATGTGGCGAACCCTCAAATTCCCTGTTACTATCGATAAGGGAAGAAAAATCAACAAGGTGTCTACTGTGTAATTCTCGGACACTAATAAATTTAAACATCGACACAAATCTGTCTAACTGTTAGGAGATGGATTTAACCCTTTAAAGACGAAGCTTATCTGTTTTATATAAGGACTCGGTGCGTACCGCGCAGTAAACACTCTCCACTTCGGTTATAAAAACCAGTCTCTTAATGTTTTATAGGGCAAAAGATGCTGTTTGTTCTGAGATTCGTACAAAACATATAAACGCAATGTGGGCACCACGTAGAATTTTTCAATTCTAAACCTGGTTGTATGTAAAATTACCGCTAGGTTTTAAAAGGTTAAATGCCAGTTCTGTGTCTTGAGGCCTGATTTTTTTCTGGCGTAGCATGAACATTGCAATTGCCAAAAAGCAAACACACAGAGGCCTCTATACGGCGTGCTAGGCCATTTTGTCAGTGTGCAGCGAGGGAATAAATTATATTCCATTCCCATTATTTTGCTACAAGAGGCTTTTTGGTGCATTATGCAATAAAATCTGTGAATTTTACTACCGAATTTTTCATTCAGTATCTCCACAAGGTCGTTTTTTAATACTCGTCATAGCAGGGGCTCCGTTAGTGACACTGCAAAAACTTTTTATACGGAAGTTCATAATTTCGTGATTAAATTATATATCTTAAGGAAAATGTTTTCTCTAGTAGTAATTCTACGGATAGGAATCTTATGTATACTTTAGCAATGTCAGTCCTGTCACACTCCCACTCTGCGTTCTGCACACACGGTGTATGTATGTTTTTTTTATGGATCTCAGAACAAACAGCGATTATTTCCATATACAGCATTAACTGATACGTTTTCGTACCCGAGACGGAGAGTATTTACTGCGCGATACAATCTGAGCCTGTAACATAATTCAGCTTAACCTCAGTCTTTAAATTGTTGATTACAAATATGTAAAATAACAAAGAAATATCCGTAAACAACTTTCTCTTTGGTGAAACTTATGATTTATAATTGTAGACATGTTACGGGATTTTACGATGTAGCTTTTCCTTCAAGTGCTTCAACCTACTGTCTTCTGCAAGGAGTAATCCCGTCTTATATACACTGTAGCAATGTCAGTCTCTGTCACTCTCCTACATTGCATTTACACGGACCACCACCAGATAAAGGAAAATACAATACACAGAACTTAGTCTGATGGACGCACAGATGATATGTAACAGACACGATTAATTGAGGTTTCCACGTTAACTACGTAAACGGTCGCCGGACGCTCATACTACAGTCACCTTTCCCCCATAATTTTTTTTCAGCTGCTCGGACCTGCGTCTGCGTGGCACTTTGAAGTTTTTGTAATATGCGTAATAAGAAAATTCTATCTGCGTGGCAACAATTCAGTGTGCACGGGAGCATTTGAGTTACTAGGCGGCTGCGAACCTGCGCAGCTTAGAGGGAACATTCATTAGAGTATAATATACATACATACATACATAAATACATACATACATACATACATACATACATACATACATACATACAACTTATCGGGTTTTCACGTTAACTGCGGGCACCACTACGAAATTATAATACACAGACACATACATTCTTCAGGTTTCCACGGTAACTAGTAAATGAGTGTGCGTTGCCTGCCGGCATCGCGGGGTTTCCGCGTTAACTACGTAAATGGTTGTGCCTTGCCTGCCCGAATCGCGCGGTTTCCACTGTATCTGCGTGCATGAAGTGTTCCTTGCGTCAACAGATCACGAGGTTTCCAAGGTAACTACATAAATGGGTGTTAGTAGCCTGCCCGGGTCGCTTGTACTAGCAGAGAAGTTAATTCAAAAAGTTCTTCAGTTATAACAAAATGCGAGTCAAAACACTGCAAATTGAGCAGTTCTTTCAACATCTGTGCTTTCAACCACTGCTATCGAGTAAGCTTTGAATGTCTTACCACTCTGTCTTAATTGGCCCTCAAATAATTTGCCAAGTCATTTGTGCTTTGTACTGCGTTTTTGTTGACGCTTAGATTTTTGAAATATTTTACATTTCTGGACAGGTGGTTCCAAATATATTAATTACCACTCCCGAATAAATCAGCCTGAAAAGCTTTTGAGTTGATATCAGTTGAATTGGCTAGTCTGAACTTTATTACCTGCTGGTTTATTTGGTTTATTAATTTTACATACGATGATGTCTTGCTGCATTTTAAAGGCAATTTTAATCTGAATAGTTTATCATTTCGGCGGTCTTCTGTAAAAGCATCTCATTTATTATACTTTTAAAACGCCCACCGTGTTTTGGAAAATCAGGCACATGGCAATGCTTTGCATCTGTAGACAAAAGGGTTACTCCACCCGTGTTTCTGGAAATGTGCGACCCTCTTCTTCTACAGTATGTCTTCTAGCAGCAGCTGAGATCAGGTAGTAGGCGCACTCGTAAATCGCAAAAAGCGACTACTAGCTTTGTCATGCCTGCCTG
The DNA here is from genome assembly GCA_013340265.1 of Coptotermes formosanus. Classification (NCBI taxonomy): domain Eukaryota; kingdom Metazoa; phylum Arthropoda; class Insecta; order Blattodea; family Rhinotermitidae; genus Coptotermes; species Coptotermes formosanus. The sequence goes on from BLKM01001905.1 coordinate 519,856, forward strand.
TCTGTCCGTCTGTTTTCATGGAACAATTCGGCTCTCACGGGACGGGTTTTCATTAAATTTGACTTCTGAGGGTTTCCGAGAATCTATTTAGAAAATCCAAGTGCTATTAAAATCCGACACTAACGGGTACTTTACATGAAGATACATACATATATGATAATATCTCCCAGAATTTATTTTAGAATGACAAATTGTTTAGACGAAAGCTATAGAGAGGACTAAAACACACATTCTGTGTTCAATGCATTTTTTTCCGAAAATCATGTGGAAAAATATGGTAGATCTAGAGAGGCCCCAATAAATGCAGCACAGAAAAGATGCCATTTGCAGGCCTGATAATTAATGCAAGAATAGAGACACGCACCCGTAATATTTAATACTTACTCCTACATAATTAAGTCCGTCTGATCTCTTAAAATGTTTTAAGGCAACACTTAAAAAACTGAGGAACGGAGCAACGATGTGTCTGTCATTACGATCTGCTTAGTGTAAAGAAAGCCACGATCAAACGAACAATCTTTTGTTTCAATGCAGCATCGGGCATTTTACGTGAAGACCTACGTACGTTTTATCATTGCCGGCGACATAAGTTTGCCATGAAGTATTGTTGTGCGACAGTCAATACTTCTGTACCGTTGACAGTGACGTGTAGCTCAACAACACACGGAGTGCACGGTAGTTTCCACTGCAACACTCGTTCCGCCAAAGCGCCAGAATATTGCGTCATAGTACCTTCCCTATCTTGTCTGTCATTATTGCTACTTGTATATACATATTTCCAACGGCTAACAGGTTTTTCTTCACCATGTCTAGCAATGTAAAATTTATGCGGACCGCTCACATGTATGTTCTTGATTTCATATTTCATTTCATATATTTTTTCACATTCCATAAATCTTGTTACAGATATGGAAATAGTCAAAGTGTAAACATACCACACAATACAACAGAAGACAATTCATATGGATAAGAAATAAAATTGTGTATTGTCAGACACTAGCAGCATGCAATTTCAATCATCTGGGTCTCGATATTACCATTACAATCACTACCCATAGAGCGCTATAAATTATACAATGCAAAAATTTATAAAATTCAAGTGTAAAACCGGGATGGCAGTATTATTTATTAAAATATTCCTCCAAGCTGTAGAAGGAATTATATAACAAATATCTTTTTAAAGCCAGCTTGAATTTATTTTTATCATTAGATAGATTTTTGATATCTAATGGTAGATGATTATAGACCTTTATTCCAGCATAAGAGACTCCCCTCTGGTATACTGTTAAGTTTGCAGAGGGTAAGTATAAGTTAGAGTTTTGTCTTGTATCAATTCTATGTACTTGTGAATTTAACAGAAAATTGTCTTTGATCTTATTAATAAATAAAAGTAATGAGTATATATATTGTTACTGAAGCGGTAAGACATCTAATAGTTTAAACAATTCACGACAAGAGTCACTTCTCCGTGAATTCGTAATAACTCTAATTATTCTTTTCTGAATTTTAAAAAGTCTTTACTGTACGATGAATTCCCCCAAAATATTATTCCGTAAGAGATAATTGAATGAACATACGAGAAATATGTGCTTCTTAATACGTCCAGGGACATGAACGGTCTAATTGATTTAATAGCAAAGCAAGCTTTATTTAATCTAGAAGTTAATTCATTAATGTGATACTTCCAAGTCAGGGAAGCATCAATAGTCAGTCCTAGATATTTTATACTTTGAGTGGTTGTGAAATTTTTTTTTATTTAAAGAAATCTGCATATCAATTTCTTGATTAATTTTAGTTACAATTGCAATAGGTATGTCTTATCGTAATTTAGAGCCAATAAGTTACTTGGGAAACATTTAGTTGTTTCACTAAAAATGTCGTCTATATTATGTCTGAATTCTGCCTTATTGCAATTTGTAATAATAAAGATTGTGTCATAAGCAAATACGACGGGGTTAGATTTATTAGATACACTTTTAGGGAGATCATTAATATACAGTAGAAGAAATAATGGTCCAAAAACTGAACCTTGAGGAACTCCGTGATGTATTTGTTCCCATTCTGAGTGATATTTATTTAATTTATCATCATTTATAACCACTCTCTGATATCTGTTTCTCAAGTAAGATTCTATTAATTTGTTAGCAATACCTGTTATGCCATAAAATTTCATTTTCGACAAAAGTATATCATGATTTACACAATCAAATGTTTTCTGAAGATCACAAAGAATCTCCTCAACCATTAATTTATTGTTCAGAGATGACAATATATTATTAATTAATGCATAAATAGCTGTTTCTGTTGAAGTATTACACCTAAAGCCAAATTGTTCTTTAGTCAGTATATTATTTGTAGTTAAATGTTGATATAACCTTTTATATAATATCTTTTCAAAAATTTTTGAGAATGCTGGAAGTAACGAGATAGGTCTATAGTTAGAGGTGCTCGATTTGTCACCTTTCTTATATATAGGTTTAACTTCTGAATATTTTAATCTATCAGGGAAGATTCCGGTCGAAACATCCTATTACAAATGCATGTTAAGGGCGATTCTATAAATGGACTGCTAATTTTTAAGAATTTTGTTGTTATTTCAACATATCCATAAGAGTTCTTATTTTTTAGCTCTTTAATGATCTTCTATATTCCATTAGTAGTAGTATGTTTTAATTTAATATTTGTAAATGGCTGTTTAAATGTAGAATATAGATAACTTAATGGCCTATTTTTGCTTGAGTTAAAGTTAATATTATTTGCATAAGTGTTATTATTAATGTTTGCTGCAATTGAAGCGAAATATTTATTGAAATTATCTGCTATAATTTGGTTGTTTGATGTTAATTTATTATTGATTCCCATAATTGACATATTATTGACATTCTTTTTATTATTGGTGATTGTTCTTATCATGCTCCATGTCGTTTTGGATTTTTTCTCAAAATTTAATAACTTGTTGCTGTAATAAAGTTTTTTAGCTGTTATAATAACTTATATATGCCTCACTATTAAAAACAAAATTGGGTACCCTACCTTACAACAAGGGCAACACAGCCAAAGCCAGGGCAATAAAATATCAGTTGTGGTTTCCAATACATATTCTATGTAACTGTATAAAACATTATGTAGCCTATATATGTGTACACACACACACACACACACACACACACACACACACACACACACACACACACACACACACACACACACCGACATTGACTCCAGATTCAGAAGTGACTTTCCTGAACTATTTATTCTAGCACTGTAGAGTCACAGAAAGGGCGATGGAAAGGGAATGGGAATTTGTTCATGCATATAGACTTATACTGGGAGACTGAAATTCTCACAGCGGTGTTAATGAAGATTTAAGTCCAAGAGGCTTCTTGGACTGTTGGACGCTGAAGATGAAGATATTACGCTTCCTCGAAATGTCTGTAGCTATTTACCAGTCAGCAGGCCTTAACATAGGAGATGACTTCAAACTGCAGATTTACCATTATTGGGAGGGATCATTATTATGTCGGCTTCCTTTAACAAAAAGCCGTCTGGAAGTAAGCAGACGGTGCCTGCACGGTTTACAGCTCTGATGAAAAACTGTCCGCCGGGACAGACTATAACCTGTGTTCGGACATTCGAACTTGTTAAATATGAGGACGATAAAAGTTTCATCATATTTTCCTTTTGATGAAAATGTGGCAACCTCTTTCCTTCAGTGTAACGGTATATCTAGAGACCCGCCCCTAACTGTTAACAGTCTTGCAAGTCAACTTCCATGCAGAGCAGTTTTAACTTGTTACTGGCCTTGTATCTTTGTTTGTAGATTTCCTGTTAGTAAAATATTTGTATTAAATTTCAAGAAGGGTGCAGAAACTCGTATAAGCCTAACACGACTAGTTCTTGTTCATCTTGTTTTTAAGCTACATATTGTAGCACTAAAATGGCCTTACCTTCTGTTTTCATGCACGGAAATTCCAGTACCGATTTCACTGTTGGTATAACTCATACCTCGAAAACACCGCACCAAGTAACCAGAATATTTACGCTGTAACACAAGCAGGCCTACTCTTGACGGTATTTGACATTTGCGTACATTGTTGCAACGTGGCTAAATTTCATATTCTAGGAAACGTGTCCCTATATTAAATGGTAATTGTATCGAACAAATCTTAGAAATTGGCATGACCAACCTGCTGGTATTTTAAGTAACAGTTACGGAAAAATAACTTGTGTTGGAAGTGGACATCATTAGTATGACGCACGCGAAGATCGATAAGAATAAGCCAGTTTGAACAAAAGTTATTACAGTATACATATGACACGTACATCGACACATGCATCAAAGTAGGCAGTCAAAGATGCACAGATGACGAAAATTCGGGCTAAAGGTAACCAAATTCGAACCCATTACCGTTTGAATTGTACGAACCAGAAGCTAATTGTCCGTTGTTTTCTACAGAAAACAGTTGAAAGTTTTGAATTTCAGAATCACTTGAAGTTTCAGATGCCGACAATAAAAATATAAAAGAAGTTATTAAACGTTCATTGCTGGTGCGTCCAGAATTGTTGCTTGATGGGCGCATTACGTTCAGAATGCAGCCTAATTTACGCAAACGCCAGAGATATTCTGCAAATTTGACTTCGTTTCCACTGATTTTTGGATAGCGTGTTGTGCACACAATTTCATACTTTTGTCAATATTCAGCTCTTAAAACACTGTTTCCCTGTATTGCGAATATTTGAAGAGGATGGTCATGCCTTACAATGGACAAGGCCGTAGTGCGTGGGTCTCCAACCCGCGGCCCACAGGCAAGATGCGGACCCTGGCCAAATTTGCAAATTGTGTATACAACATACTACAAAAATTACGCAGTAATTAAGGCTGTTGAGTACCAATAATTGTTATTTTCCACGTGCGGCCCGCGAACTAGCCTACAATACCGCGTGTGGCCCTTTGCCATGAAAAGATTGGACGTGCATGCCGTAGTGGATGTCAATTGTTCTTCAGTTTCAAAATAAGGGCATAAATGGTGGCAGTAACGACGGTTCTCTTAGAATAACTATTGCTTTAGACATGTAGCCTGGAGGTACCATAATTTAAATTCAAAGTTCAGACATGTGAGGAAGGTGTTGTGGAACTGACGCAGGCTATATACAGCCCATTAAGTATTTTCCATCATACTGTTTTGGTTAAGGGAATTTCAGAAGCTAGCTGTGCTTCCGTTAGCAGGTAACAATCCTGAAATATACTGCGCCGGATTCATATATACGACCTTCTGTAACATTAAGTAAGTCTGCATTGTGCCTTAAGATTTGCTTATGTGGCTCATGTAATTCTCACAACAAATACTCATTATTTCTGTACGCAACATTAACAGATACGGCTTCCTAATGGACATAGACTGAGTTCTCTGCGAGATCGAAGTTGAATTTTTATACACAATTTAGGTTAGTGTTAGTGTTCCAAGACCGTGCCATGGCTCAGACCGTTAATTGCCGGCCTCTTACAGCGAAGTTAGTGTTCGATTTCGGGCCAGTCTGTATCACATTTTTTATGGTGACTGTGACAGTGGAACCGGTTTCTTTTCGATAACTTCAGCTTCCCCCGCCAGTAGCATTTCAGCAATGCTCCATACTCACTTCATGTTAATCTTAATAATATCAGCGGGACAAAGGGTTAAAGTCTAGGAGCGTTCAAACATAAGAATGTCTTTTTTTTTTTTAATTTCGGGGAGTATTACACCAAGAAGTATCGAGTACGTATACTTGTTAGTCTTTTAAAAGTTTGATTCATGGCTCAGGCGGTTAGTTGCCGCGGAGGCAGGGGTTCGATCCTGGTCTAGTCCATTTCAGATAAGGTGGTAGACAAACTGTAAGAGTCATTCTTCATCTTCTTACTGCTCTTACCAGAAGGACGAGTGGGCAAAACCTGGGGATCTTTAACAAAGTAATACTCTTTTGGATATCGAGAAGTACTGGGCAGACAATTAATTTTGCATTTTCAATCCCCAGAAGTTTATATTTCTCACTGCAAAAAGTGAGCATTATTTTGTTTGTCTAAAGAACTAAGCTAACGTTTGTAAGTTCTGGTAATTTTATTCCTACCCATTATTCATGCAGCTGCAGCATATCCACTACCGGCACTTCCGTTACAGAGCACGATTTTTGGTGTTAAATTTACATGGCCCGTTGGGTATCGAGCGAACTGCTCATGACGCAGTTTTCTCTTATTTTACAAAGCCACAGTACGCTTCAGATTGGACAGGAAGTTGAAGTAACATATGACCTTCTGTATTAGACTCCATTTTCTGTTCGTTAAGCAACGATTATCACTAGCAGCGTTGAGCTCTTAGTTTGCATTCACCTTTTTTTATGTCCATGTAATTGTCTAATTGCGATGCGGATGGTAGAAGAAAGACTCTGTTACGTCATCCCTAAATAGACTAAGACAAATGCTAGCGAAGGTCGCAACGGGGCAGGCAGCATTTCTGCTCCTTTGTCGGGGTCTCGCGGCGTTCTCTGTCTTCCAGTCTGATATACAGTACCTCAGATTGGGCCATGACCTCTTCCACATCCTTTTCAGTTTATTATTCAGTAATTATTACATCAATTGACGTTACTGAAAGCGCACTTAATTGTCTTCACACGACAGAGACTGACTGTGGGTGTGAGTACTACTTTGTACTCTGAATGTATCCCAGATTGTTCACTGTAATACTAGCCTCCAAATTTTGTATTAATTACATCTGAGGTCACCTATAGTCACGAGTGAACTGGCCTTTCTTCATTAGGTTCGGCTATTTAGGATTGTATATCCAGGTATGTCTATTTACACATTGATGGTTAATCTAAGAAATGCGATATAAAATTACGAATCTTCGTTTCCATAACAAATAAAATACATAAAATCTGTAAAATCTGTTGTTCACAACTCAAGTATAAATGGAATTTGAGGGTCAGACTGCTATTCTTACATCCCGTTATCCATTTAAGGAGTGGTATACGTACTGCAGATTTAATATTTAAAAACTGTATTGTGTTAGTTAATTGTATTTATACATTCCGTATGATTCTTATAATAAACAAGGATTTTTTTCTTTAGAGCGATAATCCGTTGATTTTTATAAATCAAGCACGGTGTCCTCTGTTTCAAGAACGGACGAAATCTTTATGTATACAGAATATAAAGTCTACAGACGCTCATTCTCGCCAGAGAGAGCGCCTCAAGACCGACAGAGAGTAGTGCTTAACATATGGATTAAAATTTGGGCATGAGCCCCAGGAGGTTCTCGACACGAAGCCGGACTGACAAACTGACTGACTGACCGTCAGTGGTAGGTGAATTTGAATGTACACTTAAACCTTCAGATAACATTTGTCCTTCTGCAACTCTCTTGTTCTATAAGGCCTGTGCTTTTTACTGTTGGATATACCCGTAAACATAGTCTGTCCTATTTAGAACCCCTCGTACTATTAAACATACTGATTCCACACTTGACGCCAAATATGTAATTATTTTTGTAGTACTGCAAAAAGCTGGAAAATTAATATTACAACAGCGAATGAATGGAGTCGTTATTATAGAAAAATATAGTAGGCTATCGCTGCATGTTTTGAAATAGCCTACAGTCCTGGTTCCGAAATTATGTATGCAGTACTGCTGCAACGTAACAAAATACTTTTTGCTGGCAATCAAGCAGGATTCTACATAAAAATATTCTCATACTTGAGTCTGATCTTAATTACTTTTCCTACGGTGAATGGGCGACCGCATTTCAAAAGCCTTGGCACTGTCAATGAATGCAGATAATCGACATGAGTCAACAAGACTGGCTACGTGTGCGAGGAACTTAAGTACATAATGTATATTTTGCAGCCATATTGATTTTGATAGTTATGCGTTACCTTGAAAACCATTGTGAAAACCTTTAATATAAAATGCCAGGCCATTACTTTAAGCTGGATTAGCGAGGTATGTTGTGGTACGCAAATCAGTTGCAGCAACCAAGATACATTTGTTAGCGGAGTTAGATTGCTTGTAGAAAAGAAGAAACAAAAAGCTTTGGCAGTTAAGCGCGTATGTCAAGAAATGAGGACTGGGTTCCTAATCTGTTTCAAAGGCGCGCGTACGGGGTGTGCCGGGTGTGTCCAGGCACACCCTAATGCCTAAAAAGTTTCTTTTATTTTTAATTTAATCGAACGATACGCTCTTCTGTTTGTAAAGTGCAGGTTGTTGTATTACGCAATAAGCGCTCGAAGTTTGCTTGGTGAACAAACATAACGTCTCTTATGATCTAATATTCAGTAAATGTTCAACTTTTTAAAAAATGAAAAATAACCTTTCTTGGATGCACATTGTAATGCTGCGCAAGCGTAAGAATCCTTCGATGTCGTTCACGTCACAGAAATTGACCGCAAACGAAAAATAAAGCTGATAAATATCTTCTGCGATCATGGGCTGAAAATGAGTTTAGAGACTTTTGGGGAATATAAGAAAGGAGTTCCCATTGCTATTAGAAAAGCGTATTCGCTCTTTCTTTTTATCGTTTTCAACAACGTACTTAGGTGACAAAGAATTTTCTACGTACGAAAAGTAAACACAGAAGCATAAACAATGCTGAGTCTGACCTGCGACATTGCCTTGAGTCACAGGTTCCGGACTCTAAGCGTTGTGCTCCTATTGTGTCAGGAGTGAGTTGTCCTAAGCCGAGTAATATAAGAAAAGCGTATTATTCTTACAGCTCTTGTAGGTGTGGCAACGATCCTAGACTAGGTTTTCCCGAGCGGAGAATTTTCCATGTCTTAATAACAAATGTAATTGGATTTCTTTACGAGCGGGTTTCTCATTTCCTAGCAACGACGCAAGTTTTTAAAGTTATTTTTTGGAGTGGTGCCATTTTATGCATAATGTTTGAACTGCAAGTAATCAGTTTTGCAGAAATCGTCTTTCCAATACAGATTTTGTATTTTCAACTTTCCTCTGTCACTGTTGGTTTCAAGAACGGACGGATACTTTGAAATTCCCTAGTTTCAGTTTCTCTATGTGGTGGTTTCCTATTGCACAGAAAACACTTCGTCTAAATTTCTCCCTATTCTAGCAGTGGCACTTCTTTGGCGTTTCCTCTAGCGACGAGTTTGTGCCGCAATTAAAAGACGTTCGATATGGGTTTTCACCGTAGGATGCTTTTACCACATATCCTAGCAGCGGCGTTTTTTTGGGTCTTTCTCGAGCAATAAGTTGTTGTCACACAAGAAAACATTGTGTTCCTAGATTCTTTCCAAGCCGTGCCCCCATGCTTAATTTTTGAAATGGAATAAATGACTTCCCCTGGGTTGTTTCACCAAGAGAACAATTTTTCCACTTAGAGTTTTTCTTTTTTGCGAGGCACAGGGTGGCACAGACGACAGATAATTGGCTAATTTACATATATTTATCTTTGTGTACAATATAGGACGAATAACTTTCGTTCAGGTTTACAAGTTCATGGCCTGAATGCTAGAAGCAAAATCATCTGTACTTACCAACTTCAAATCTTTCTGTTTTCCAGAAGGGTACCACTTTTTCTGGTATTAGGTTATTTAATAGCTTGCCTGGAACTATTCAAAGTCTTAGAAATGATAGAGTTCTTTTTAAAAATAACTTGCTTTCATATCTCATGACTAATTAATTTTATACTGTTGCTGAATTCTTGGAACATACAGTAAACAACTAATTCACAATGTTGCTTTATGGAGCATTTCTGTTGTATTGTTGTATTGTCTTGTTACAGTTTGTGTGTCGTGTGGTCTGTGTCTTGTTATGACCAGTTGCATATCCGTTGTATAAATCTTGGACTTATGAAATGTGAAAATGTATGTATGTATGTATGTATGTATGTATGTATGTATGTATGTATGTATGTATGTATGTATGTATGTATGTATGTATGTATGTATGTATGTATGTATGTACGTATGTACGTACGTACGTACGTATGTATGTATGTATGTATGTATGTATGTATGTATGTAGGTAGGTAGGTAGGTACGTACATACGTACGTACGTACGTACGTACGTATGTAGTGCGAGATGAACGGGACAGAGGTTGCCTCGTATTACCGACAGCTCGCACTAGACAGATTACGGCAATGGAACTATATTTGTTCTTGCTTTCATTGTTACAGTGCGTTAAAGTACACGCTTGAATCGCACTGCAGTACACAAGTACACACACACACACACACACACACACACACACACACACACACACACACACACACACANCACACACACACACACACACACACACACACACACACACACACACACACAAGTGGCTACAAAGCAGTACAGTAATGGCTGAAAGACACCTGTGCACACAGAAATACCCACTACAACTGAATTCTGTACCCAGCATAGAAACGACCTTGACTATAGCACGTCGACTCGGACGAAACGGAACGTCGAACAATCGCGACCCAAGCTGTCGAGATTTTGCTGTATAACAGTAACAGGTAGTACCACAAAAGGATTCTGATGTCAGTGAGAACTTGGAAGTCACAAATATAGCAGAAGAGATATTACACTTATATTCAGGAGATTAGAGGTTAGAATCTTAGGATGGACACAGAATATCCTGAGGGTTCTGGTGGTTTTCCTCAGTCTCTCCGTGCAAATAACGGGATAGTGTCGCGAGTAAGCCGTGGTCCCTTCCTTCAAAATCCTTTCATTTCATCATTCACTGGTTATCTTATCATCAAAACTATAGGAGGTACTGTAAGCACCACAAAATAAACTATAAAAAAAGATGCCAACAAAACTGAAAGAAATCAGGAAGAACTGAAATAGACACTGTCATTGTTAGAATTATTTTACTGCTGAAGTGGACAGACAATAAAACTTGAGACGACTAGAAAACCAAATGTACTCTTAACTCAGTTGATACAAGTTCAACTTCAAGAACTGCAGTCTACTCTTTTGTTAGCAATATAGTTGTGGTCAAGTGGCAGAAGATATGAATGGATCTAGTGAATTTTTTTGAGTCAGTACATGGTTTAACTTTTTAATTAATTTGCAAAAACTGTTTCAGATGTTATGTAATTATTGCTCCTAAAGTAATTTATCCTGCAACTCTGTATGGTGTCACAGTATCTATACTGGACAACTCAAGAATAGACTATCCTTTCATTTCTGTGAGGACAGAGATAAGGAAAGATGAGTTGGAAATTACTTCAGTGACAGAGAATATTCCTGTTTCTAGCACTCAAACTGTATTCATGCAGGTGAGTACAGGTTGTATCACAAATGTTCTATTGAGCCAAAATAAAGGAACAGTTGCAAGAATCTGTATGCTATATACACATCATATATAACCTAAAAATCATGAAATAAAGCTCTAAGCAAAGGTGTTTAAATGTTCAATAGCTGGTGTGTTTATGATCATTGCTGATGACTGATAACTATAGGGCTGAACATGTTTGTTTAGTTAATACATTTTAAATTTATATGAGTAGAATTGTATTGTAATTATTTTTGGTTATATAGACTGATTTTAATACAGGGCAGTGTGGAAGGAATTATAAATATTCATCACTATTATTAACCAAATATCTTATTTCTGGAGGTGAAATAAGGTGCTCTGTTGAAAACTACCTCGCTGAAATAGGGTTGTGTAAATCATCTGTGAGTTTGAGCTTCTTAGCATTGTTCACTGCAGGGAGCACTTTCAGTTATGCAACTTCAAAATCATCAAACCGAATTTTATAGCATAATCCATGGAAGAGATCACACTGTCTATTAAAGTTACTGATGCACACTGATATTTACCCTGGGCCACATATTGCTATTTACACTTTCTTTTCTGGCCACCTTAAAGATGCAGGAGGCATGCATTACATCCATTACAGATGCAGTTCTCAGGACACGTGTCTGGACTTCTCAGGGGCTTAGAAAGGGAATATGTAAACGGGGACTTTGGTGAATAATGAACTCAGTGCAATTAACACCCATGAGCTAAGATTACTCTTCTAGAATGTGATGCTATGTAAGTGGGTAAATATATACGAACATTTGGAGGGCATTTTTTGCCCCCATTTTTAAGGTAGGAGAGTAGGCTGTGCTGATAGTGAAGATGTGCAATTGACAAGAGAATAAAATGAATGGACCACCACTCACTGTTCTTGTGTATCATATTATGTAACAGCTTTAGACAGCAGAAAACATCAGCAGTCATAGTGATGACAGTAGCAGCAGCAGCAGCGTTATGGACAAGACTGGCAATAATAGTTTCAATAACAACCATTATGAAACACTTTTATAACTGCAAAGAGTTGAAATCTGACAAAAGTAAGGTTTAATTTTATGAGCCTCCATGCATGACTACAGTACACTAACCCATGACCTAAACTGCATGTTATTGTTGGAGTATAAACTTACTTTTTCTTTCTTTCCTGTGGTGCAACAGCCCAAATCAGGCCTAGGTCACCTCCTTCTGGAGCTTTCTAGATCACGCTCAGACACTCCACACTTGGCAGGACTCCTTTGAATGAGGGATCAGTCTGTCGCAGATACCTTTACCTGACAACACACAAACACTGAAAAGAGACAAATGTGCATGCCTGTGGTGGGATTCGTACCCATGATCCCAGCAAGCACCTGGCCAAAGGTCCATGCCTTAGACCGTGTGGCCACTGAGATCGACATAAACTTATTTTACTTACATGTAATATTTGCAACACTAGATTTATAGAGTGTGAAGTCGACAGGATTAAAGTAGGCTTTATGTTGGGCATGAAGTGTCTGTTTCTTTCCTACCAGGTTCCGAATTGTCTAGCTAAATTATTAAATAATTGTAACGTTGGCAGTAATTTCCCAAATAAAGCATGGGTTGCATTCTGACAAATGATTTTTTTAAATAGTGCTGAAAAATATTTCTATCCAGGGGAATCTCTGAATTACTTCTGTCCTTCTGAAGTGTATTTCTAATTTGTTCAGGATTTAGTAGCACTGACGTCAAATGAACGTGTACATTGTCCTGTAGTGCTTACATACATACATTCGTTCCATAATCTATAAGCTTGTCACAAGACAATAGGATATGGAGTAAGTCATAAACATACAAAAAATATGCAGAATTTTACAGTGCAAATTATTGTAAACATTTTGTACATTCTTATAGGTAAATATTATGGGCCATCTGTACACATAAAAAATTCATATACAGAGTAAAAGGAGTGTGCATTTAAGTATCTTCCTAGTGCTACTTTAAATTGTGCCTCCTCATTCTTAAGATTTGTGAGACTATGTGGGAAACTGTTGAAAATTCTGATGCCAGGATGGAATGTACTTTTCTGAAAACAAGGTAGGTTGGTAACTGGTCTATGAAGATGGTGCTTATTCCTTGTATTCGTACGGTGTACTGGTGAATTTGTATGAAAATGTTCTTGATTATTAAAAAGGAAGCGCATTAATGAGAGTAGAGTAAAACCCGTTTAAGGCGTCACCAATTAAGATGTTTTCCCGCCTAAGAAGTCAGGATAAAAAAGCACCAGTATTTTCCCATTTGATTAACATTACCATGCGCTTTTAATACATCCCCGCATAACAAAATTTCCCGCCTAGGAAGTAACAGAAGTTGACGAAGAAACAACTTTTTTACCCTTTTAATACTTTTTTGTATCAAAGACTGTACTGGGGGTCGGGAACCTATCCTAGCTGTTCCGTGACCCGCATGATCCTGCATCTGGCAACGCTGGCATGTGCAAGCTGATTTTCCGCTTCAACTGGCCGGAAAAAGAGCGAAATCTGGCAGCTAACAGCATGTGATGAAGTTTAAGAGCGCTAGCCGAAACCACCCGGAGTTCCACCTAGTTGGGGGAGAGCTATTTGAGGCCAGATGCGGGGGTGTTCGCGACAACTTCTTTAAACGTAATTTATCGACGGTGGTATAAATGCGTTGTGATGTAGCGCGATTGTGAAACATACGTGGTGATTGTGCAGCTAAGGTACATCAGCTATTCCAGAAAATAAATTCAAGACATTGCAGAGTTTGTGAAAGTGACTGAAAACACCGACCACCCCTTATGGTCTACCTAATAGCGAATGTATGAAATCTGAAGATGAATACTGCCACTGTTTTTGAAAAAAGAGCAAGAGAACCCACGCTTGACAAATATTTCAAGGAAAAGTAAACATCTGGAATGAAATGTGAACTTGTGAATGAAAAGTCAGTGACAGTATTGTTAAAGGTGTAAATAAAAGTGTGAATGAAATGTTACAGGCAAACGGTTAGATGTTTGGATAGAGGTGAGAATGTTTGAAGAAAATTGCAAATTATAAAACTTCAGCATATGTATGTTATAATTACAGAAAAAATAAAAAAATAAGAATTTTTATGTCCTACTCTTTTAAGACATTTCCCACTTAAGAAGTCGAATTTTTTTTGAATTTTCAAGATCTTAAGAGGGTTTTTACTGTAGTTAGCATCTTGGTTTTGATAAACAGCGTCCCACGTTTCTTGTTTTAGTAGTGTCTGTAAGTTTGTGAGTGTTTCACTGTTTATTAATCTTGTTCTCTGCTTTAAAGGAATTTTGTTTGTTGCTGCATAACTGATTGTGAGAAACTGAGCATCATGATCTGTGTTATTGTAAATTAAAGTTACGTACAAGTGTATATTTATCCAGTGTCAGTCACATACATGGCGTTGTGTGTGACTGATACTGGATAAATACATAAGGTAACTCTCGCTTTACGTGATTTCTCTTTAACGCGACTTGAAATTTTACACAACGTTCCGAATTTACGAGATAAGGTTCGCTGTAGCGCGATTTGGCTGAGACGATACGGGGTCGCGCTCACCGAATTTACTCGATAATTTTCAGTTTCGCGCAATGTGGCGTAGATTATCCGTGGTCACGGTTATCTTCTGTAGGAGGCTGCAGGAAGTTAAGTCACTATCACGCCATCAGTCACTTGTATGAATTGATTTTGTCGGTGTTATATCCACGTGGCTCATTTAGTTTTCTTTCAACAGCATTTGCCTTTCTTACCAATATGAGTGAGAAACGTAAATCTGCGTCACCTAGTGCAATCCGACTGGAAAATCGGCGGAAGGCAATCGGTATTGAGGAGAAATTACGCGTAATAATGCGGAGCGAAAAAGGTGAACGAATTGTTGATATTTGCCGTAATGTTAGACTTGTCCATGGTATCGTACATACAATTCATGATAATGCTGACAGAAATATAAAGAAAGTGCTAAGTCAGGAACTAAAGTGTTTGTTTGTGTGGCAAGACTACCACAGTCCTATCCGAATGAACCGTACCAGAAGTGAGGACGTGAGTCATTTACAGCTTGACTGCATTCGAAATAAATAAATTCATTGTATGGAAAGGTATATATTGTACAGAAATGTGTATATACTGCATACACTCTAAATACATATTCTAGAGGTTGGTATGCCCACTAGTTGTATAGCCACACACTATATAGGATGAGGTTGTCAGTCCCCTAACCTCTGGGAAATACATTGTTTTAAATGGGTATTTTGTATTCGATTTGCGCAACGTTTTTCAGGAACGTAACACTGGCGTAAAAGGAGAATTACCTGTACTTGTGATCTGATGCACAAAGGGGGATGTCTCATATAAAGGTTACTGGAGCTAGTCAAGTGCATATTCATTGCTGCAAAAACTTGAAAAGAAAGTTTATAATTGCAATGCAAATGTATTTGTTAACCAAGTAAGCCAAACTCACATATTAATTCAGAATTATGGTAAAATCAAAATTTCAAACGTTTCTAAAACCTCTAATCAAATCTGCAAGAAAGTACAATTTTTAAGGGTAGAAGTTAAAACTAAATTCTTATATATCAGAAAACAAAAGCTTAAACATATGTTGTTGTGTGTGACTGTCATTGGATAAATACAGTAAAAGTCGTTTAAGAAGTCCCTCGTTCAGAAAATTTCCCGCGTAAGAAGTCAGGATAAAAAAAGCACCAAAATTCTCCCATTTGATTAACATTACATGTTGCACTTTTAGTACATTCCCACATAAGAAAACTTCCTGCCTAAGACGTAACAAATTTGACGACGACCCATTTTTTTATCCATTTAATACATTTTCTGTTTCAAAATCTTAAAGAATTTCCCCACGTTTACATTCGTCCCGCTTCCAAAACGCAGCATTCAAATGGTGTGGTCAGTTCATAGAGGTTAATCTCCAAGGTCATTTCCCCCACGTTTCACACAGTGGAATGGCACAACCTCACGGCAGACGTGGAGGTGTCTTATTTCTTCTGCGATGCACAGACTGTAGTTAGTTCCCACTACTTGGTATCTCACAACAACCAAAAAATTGTATCGGGCGGCCGGAAGCCGATCCTAGCTGTCCCGTGACCTGCATAAGCTTGTGTTTGGCAATGGCCGGCATGTAGCAGCTCACTTGCCGCTTCAGCTGTCCGGGACTTGGAGGAAATGAAGGCAGCCAATAACATTTGAAGAAGTGCAGGCACGCGCTACTCGAAGTGACACGATGTTCCACATTGTTGGGGGGACAGCGGTTTGACGCGAAATATGTGAGCGATCGACTGCGACAACTTGTTTAAACGTAATTTATCAGCAGTAATAAAAAACGCGTCGTGGTGTAGCGTGATTGTGAAACATTTGTGGTGACTGTGTGCAGATAAGTTACATAAGCAATTCCAGAAAATAAATTCAAGACACTGCGGAGTTAGTGAAAGTAACTGGAACTACTGACTACTCCTTATGGTCTATCTAAAAGCAGACCTATGGATTCTGAAGATGTATACTGCTACTGTTTTTCAAAAAGGAGCAAGACAACCCACGCTTGAAAAATATTTCAAGGAAAAGTAAACATCTGGAACGAAATGTGAACTTGTGAATCAAAAGTCAGTAACAATGTAGATAAAGGTGTAAACAAAACTGTGAATGAAGGGTTACAGACAAAATGGTTAAATAGTCAGATATGAGTGAGAATGTGTTAAGATAGCTGCAAATTATACAAATTCAGCGTACATATGTAATAAATTCACAAAAAATTAAAAAATGGAACTTTTCGGTCCTATCCTTTTAAGAAAGTTCCCGCTTAAGGAGTCAGATTTTCTTGGAATTTTCAAAAACGTCTTAACAAGATTTTACTTTAGACCACGTGTACTTGTAACGAGATACGCAAATGGGAATGTCTCATATAAAGATTAAATTTATGTAGTTCTATTACACATTACATAAAGTTAACATAGATTAAATTTACTTGTAAATTAATTAGGAAATATGTTATTCTGGCTGGAGTCTTACAGACATTTTTGTCTCACAGGCAATGGTGTAATAAAATATGTGATACTTATATACTGGTTTTTGACATTGATCAAAAGGGCAGTTACATTTTTCACACAGTGTGTATATTTGAGTTGCTTATTTTGATACTGTCTCTCTATTATTTAATTTTTTTCCAGATGATTTCACTGAACTTTAAGTCAGATGGGTAAATCTCCTGCTTGATCTGTTATTTTACTCTTTACACCGCAACCAAATGTTTGGATTGTACCTCCAATTAGGACAAGACCACTTCTTTCCATATGCTTAACAGTTTAATATAAACTGATCATCCTATTAGCTGATGCTCTATAGTCTGAAATAGTGACATTATTATAGTATTTGTAAATAAATACATAAGTAAGTACAACACATTATTTCAGATACCTCCATCAAGTACAGCAGGACATTATGTGCTGAGGATAGAAGGGAACTCTCCACACATAAGTAGAGGAACTGTGTTTATGAATGAAACAGAGCTTGTTTTCTCTCCTCGATTCCTTTCCATTGTTATACAGACCAGTCGCCCTGCCTATAAAGCAGGCCAAGTTGGTAAGTAAACCTGCAGAGCATGCAGATACTGCAGTGTAAACGTACCATAAAATTTTGACTTTATTTTGGTTAGTGAAATTTGAGCTCAATTTATTGCACTTGCAGTTCCATTTTAAATTAATGAATAATGACAGTATATGTAATGGGTATTACTTAATTTGATTTTTTAATATTATCCACTTAATTGTCAAAGGTTCATAATAATATATTTAAAAACATTCCACTCCTACATGTTTTGGACCTTGTCGGCCCATCATCAGGGAGAACATTAGGGCATTATTGCATAAAACAGTTACGTAATAGTACTTGGTCTGTTGTATTTGTAGATCTGCTGGTAACTATTTGTGTGGTGATCTGTTACACTGGAAACAGTAGATTAAGGCGGCATGTGTATGATATGTATGCACAATGTACACTGTCTGCTGTAGCTTACAAAGGTTAATACTTCATTAAAGTGTTTAGTGTAATCTGTTCTCCACACTCCTGGATCCTGTCAGAGGATTATTTTCTCTCACACTCTGTCCTTTCATCTCCACAGCAGCTTTTTACTATGTTGTGGTGTTACCTTGTTTGTTTAGTTCGGTTCCGAGTGGTGCTTCTTACAACTGAGTTGAAACCGTATGAAGATTCAGCCAATGTTTATGTCTTGGTAAGCCAAGAAATATTAGTATCCTAATGCTTTTAATACAATGTATGTTTTCATTAATGGAACTGAGGTTTTAGTTTTGCTAAATGTTAGTTTCAGTTTTAGTTCAGCTTTGCTACCTGCAGAAAGACCATGTTATGCAGGTCTTTATCAACATGACATGGTTGTAAGTTACGAATAGCAGAGATGGCTTTTAGACATGACGGTGATTTCTAAATATGTTGAATAAGCAGTAAGAGACAGCCACCAGAGGGTATTCCTCTAAATTAAATTCAGCAGGAGGCTTACAACCGTTAAACAGAAAGACTAAAGAGCAGCATACATAACTTGATATAGGTCCGCAATCTTGGCTCAGGATCACATGGGAAATGCTGGCTTATCCAGGACCTGCTGTTTCTCCATTCTTCGTTTTTCTTTCTGTTTCATTTGCAGGTTGTATATATATTTCTATTGGCTCCCTTGTTACTCATACAAAACATAGGAGTTGTAAATAACCTACATAATTAGGAAATTGCCTACACTATGTAAAGGAATTAATATCATGGGAGTTTGGATAGGGCCGTGGCGAATATATGCTTATTGGAAAGGACACTAAAATGTAGGCTAACTGTTTTTTGAGTATTTCCACAAAAGTCTTAGTAAAAAGGTTTAAGAGTTTGCTGGTCTGCAGAAAATGACAAATGCCACAAATACATGCCTCCTCCTACAAGTACTGTATGAGGGCTTGTGACACACAGTTTCTTTTAATCTTTTATTAAAAAAATAGGTAATTCTAAAGTTTTAAAACCAACTGAATATTATGAAGTTCTATTTATTAAACGTGGCCAAGAATTTGGAAACCTCTAATGCTTTTTTTCGCTGTCATTTTCAGAAGGTGCATTTAAATTATTACAAAAAATGAAACTTTCTCAACAATAACAATGAACAGAGACAAGCTATAGGGATTAACAGCAGTATATGAAAGCCAAATCATTAAAGTGGTTTTAAAATTTCCTGCTGTCCGTCATCTGCACTAGTGTATAACTCATCCTTAATTCTGAGTCAATAACAAGAATAGCAGTTACACCTTCTTTCAAGGTTGTAGGTTGTCACAGTTGTGTTGTTGAAGATTCAGGTCTTCTTGGATGCTATACAATGTTCTCTCTAAGCTGCACACATGCACGGCCGTGCAGTAACTGAAATGCTCTGGCGCACACCAAGTTGTTGCCATGCAGCTGGAATGTTTCAGTTTTCATTGTAAATATTCTTACTGCAAAAAACTTTTAAAGTGCCGTGCAGTCTTCAGGTCATGTAAAAATTTTCTTCTCATAGCAGTAGAAGGTCCGCACAGCTGTAAAAGAAATTACAGGGAATGTTGATGTTATACCATGTTGACTGTTAAAAAATTAGCGGTGTTATGGGGCAGCATAATGCCCCAGAATCAGGGAGTCCCAAGAAGAGTCCTGCCACTTGACCCTGAAGGTGTAGTTATTACGTGACTCTAAAATGTTGGTAATTACCACATTTTCTGCTTCATAGGGCACTGTACTTGGTTTTCAGCTGGGTAGATTTAGGATTGATTGAGAACGACCTCAAAAAGCAATCCACTTTGTCAGTCTTACACTTATTACTGTGTGGCTGACAGGAAAAGCAGGTGTACTGACACATTCACATGCAACATTCCTGAAAAGTGAAAATTAAATTCTCTCATAACTGTGCTACTCTTGTTTCAGAATTCAGATGGTTTAATCATGAGAAGATGGGTTTCAATGCAAATAAATAATGGTAAGTTTTAATGACTTGTATTAAAATAATACAGATTAAACCACCTTCTCAAATTAGGATCTGGTTTAGTGTGATACTTATACCATACTACATGGCATTTCATCTGGGATCTCACACTGTTTCTCCCATCAACCTTATTGTCATCTTGCAACTGGGAATAATATATGTGTGTTCAATACCAGACCAGTCTATGTCAGATCTGTGGTGGACAAAGTGGCACTGGAAGAGTTTTCTTCAAATACTTAAGTTGTCCCGTCAGTATCATTCCACCGCTGCTCCATGCTCCTTCATTCATCTATCATGAACATTATATAATCTCAGCAGCTGACAGCATTGTTAAGTAACCACCTAACAACACCTACTCTGCTTCAAGTTCTTTTTTGTTTCCTATCTGTAAACCTCAGATGTAATACTGCAGTTTAAGTATAATTACTGCCTAGCACTGAAGATCTTTTATGCATTTTATATTTTTTTTACACTGACATGTGCCTAAGACTGGTGGTAGCTATGCAATGTTGTTTCGGTAGCCAAATATGTATCAGTAACAAAACAAATATACAAGTTGTCACACTGTGTCAAGTTTACTTTTATGCTTTAGACTACAGTGTATTTTGACCATTTCAGATTGTCTATGACTGTCATGATAAAAAAAAACCCTCCTCTTGCTTCTGATCCTTCTATTTATTGGCACTTGAGACACTCTACACAGGTGGATTGGGGTCCATAAATCACAGCTGTGATTAGCAGACTGTACAGGTCACACTGTCTTGAACACAAGAAAGGATGTTGTCCTCATCCTGTAATGTGATTGATAATTACACGAGGTTTTTGTTTTAGGTGTCATAAGCCACAAATTTACTTTGCCACAGCTTGTAAATGATGGCTTCTGGAAGATTCGTGTGGAAGCTTTGGATCAGATTGAAGATCAAAATATTAGAGTAGAAAAATATTTCAGTCCTCTGTTTGAGGTATGAGGTACAGTATTGGCTTCCTCCTGCTGCATTAATATGACATGACAAATAACTGAGTAACAACGTTAGCCTGATATGAATAAATATAATTACAGGTTCATGTCTCTTTGCCAGCATACACCTTGGATACAGAGAAATATGTTAGAGCCAGCATCTCTGCTTGCTCTGCGTGGGAAAGAATAGCTAGAGGAAATGCAACATTTAGAATGTATGGCAGGTATTTAAAGCAAAATGACAGCCGAAAGCTGGTTTTGGAAGATACAACATCAATGGTAAGTGCAAATGGTACATATTGCATTACATAAGTGCACATAAAGAAAAAATTCGGAATGAGCCTTTAACTGCGCAACTCAATGTCATGCAAGTGGTTGTACAAATGTAGAAATCTGCGCTCTCTTTTATGTTAAAATGAATCATTCGCAGTTCCCTAATTGTTTTAACATGATACAAAAAGTTTCTTATCAGATTGGCAGTAGTGGTAATGCTTCTGACTTATATGTGGGAGAGGTCCCTAGTTTGAATCTCTGCCTGAACACTGACTATCCTGACTGAGGATTTCGTGGTTGTCCTCAGTCTCATCAGGCAATTTGTGGGATAGTACATCAAATTGGGCCGCAGTCACTCACTTTTATATCCTTTCCAGTTCATTATTCACAAATCATCCTACTACTAGACATTACATGTTAACCCTTTAAAGACGAAGCGTCTCTGTTTTATATAAGGACTCAGAGTGTACCATGCTGTAAACACTCTCCACTTCGGTTATAAAAACCAGTCTCTTAATATTTTGTATGGCAAAAGTTGCTGTTTATTCTGAGATCCCTACAAAACACATAAACGCAATGTGGGCACCACGTAGAACTTTTTAATGTTAAACCTGGTGGTATGTAAAGTTACCGCTAGGCTTTAAAAGTTTAAGAGTTACTGATTGTATTGTTAAATAAACTATGGATTAATCAATTCAAGAAACTATTTCAGATGAATCATAATGGGTGTGTTTTACATTGTGTTTTTTACCAATTCCTAAATTGCTTGAGGATAAAAGTTTTGTTGTATTTCAAATTTTAAATTTTTCCATAAAATTGTGGGAAGAAATAAATGAGAATGAACACATATGGTTCTTTTATTTAATCTGACAAATTTTTCTGGTACATGAAATAGTTTAATTGCTTTTGCCATTAAGAAAATATAAGAAATAAACTTGCACTCTTATGAAATGTAGCAATCCTAATGGTGGAAAGAAATTTTAATGTAGACCTAACATCCAAACTGAATCTGTCGTCATTGTTGTCATCATCACCACCACCACCATCATCATGAACTGTTAAGGTTTAGATCCATAATGGCCTATTCCTCTTGATCTTGAAGATGCTTTTGATTTTTGCATATTTGTTTTGGTCTCCCCATATCACAGCATCTGCTTGGATGACACAGGAAAGCCAACTGTTGGAGACAAACTTCCATTCTTGACACATACTTCCTCCATTTATGTTGGTATTGGATGATTTATTCAACTACATAGGATACTTGTCACTTCTTGTGGATGCTGATATTTTTTTGTCCAGCCTGGTTAAACCTAAGCATGGTCTTAGAAACTTCATCGGTGCTACTTCTGATTTCTTTTATGTCTTTATTTAAAATCCAGACTTAGGACACATATCCAAGTGCTGGCTTCAGTGTGAGGTTATGCTGGCATGGTTATTTTTTTTTTGTCATTTGTTTGCCAAAATTCCTTGTAATTGCTTCATTTATTCTATTTTCCTCTGGAATTTTTAGCTCAGTGTACTTTTCAGTTTTTGAGATCACGTTTCCAAGAGTAGTAAGATTGGACACCTGACCTATTATTCTTTCTATTTCTGCTTTTGCTCTTTGTATGTTTTTCCCCTATATTCCCATTACCACAGTTTTGTCAACCAAAATTTTTATATCATAATTTTTTGCAACCTTGTTTAACTGAAATGCTCATCTTCTGATTCAGTAATCAATGTCTGGTATTCAGGATACAGTAAAGCCTGTATTATTTCATTGTACGTATATTTGTAAGTCTGATTCTATTTTTCACAGACTCCTTTCACCATATTACCATTTTTTTTATATATATGTTGAAGAGACCCATCCCATCTAGCACTGATGTTAAAGAAAGAGTACAGCTATACCTCTACTCCCCCTCTGGGCCTTCATCGCAGCTATACCTCTACTCCCCCCCGGGCCTTCATCGCAAATTATAGAGTGCACTTTACCTTTTACTTTATATGTTGAAGAGAACAGGCAAAAGACCACATCCCTGGCTTACACCTTTGCTTTATTAGTGGGGCCTGATACTTTGCTGTTTGAAATTTTGGTTTTTATTTTTAATACTGATAAAGGCTTTGAATGGCCCTAACTGATTGTGTGGGTATATTTTCTTCTGATGGGATATTCCATAATTTTTCTCAATTTAGGTTATCACAGGCTTTTCAAAAAATACGAGTAGTATGAATATTGATGCTTAAATTCACGTCACTTTTCCAGAATTTATTATAGTGTGAATATGGCATCACACACACACGCGCGCGCGCACGCATGCACACACACATTCCATAGATCCATAAGTTTGTCACAACACAATAGGATGTGGAATAAGTCATAAACATACAAAACGTGTACACAGAATTTTACAGTGCAAAATATTATAAACATTTCATACAGTCTTATAGGTCAGTATTATGGGTCATCTGTACACATAAGAAATTCACCTACAGAGTAAAAGCAGTGTGCATTTAAGTACTTTCTTAGTGCTACTTTACACTGGACCTTTTCATTCTTAAGATTTGTGGGACTATGTGGGAAACTGTTGAAAATTCTGATACCAGAATAGAATGCACTTTTCTGAAAACAAGATATTTGGCAATTGGTCTATGAAGATGGTACTTATTCCTTGTATTAATACTGTGTACTGATGAATTTCTTTGAAAGTTTTCTTGATTACTGAGAATGAAGTTCATTAATGAAAATATATATTGGCATGGAACAGGTAAAATGGCTAATTTTTTAAACAGACTTCTACTTGGATTTCTAGGATGTGCGCCAACCATATTCTGATGATTTTCTTTTGTCAAGTAAATATCTGCGTGCTGTTGGAAGAATTACCGCTAAAAATTATTCCGTACTTCATAACAAAGAGAAAACATGTGAATAAATTGACTTGAGGGTGTTAATGTTGCTGATGTGGAACATCGACGTAACTGTGTAACATGCACCACTTAATTTAGGAACTGTTTGATCGATATGATTCTTCCAGTTTAGGTGGTTATCAAGATGTAAGCCAAGAAATTTTGTATTTACTGTTTCTTCTATATACTTACCTTTATAATCAATAGTCAGTGCATAGTGCGGTGAATTATTTGTTACAAATTTCATTGTATTTGTTTTCTGTAATTTATGATTAACTTAATACCTGCAAACCATTCAATCATATGAGAGAGAACTAAGGGTTTGATATTATAGAGAAATCTCCAAAATTTCTGTTAGAAATGATGACACTAGTGTCATCAGCAAATAATATTGGTTCTGATAAGGAATTTATTTTCAGTGGAATGTCATTTATATAAATTATGAAGAATAAGGGCCCTAGAATGGACCCTTGGAGGGTTCCATGCTTCAATGTACCCCAGTCAGAGAAAAAATTTTGAGTTAAACTGTGTGATTTTGTTTTGGCTTTCTGTCTTCTGTTTGTTAAATAGGACCCAAATCAATCTGCAGTTACTCCTTGAATGCCATAGAAATGTAATTTAGCTAACCAAATTTCATGATTTACACAGTCAAAAGCCTTTGCTAAATCACGGAAATTTCCTGAAGTTGCAGTGTTCTTCCAAACATAATCTAAATGTGGCAGGTGGTTTCTGTTACTGTGTACAGGACTGAAATACTTTTAATGTATAGTATTGGTGCTTAGAATAATTTCTTGCTGGTGAGTGGACAAGTATGTTGTGACAAGTCGCACTATTTATGATATATAATAATTAAACTTCAGTGAAAATTTCTTTGTTGCTCTGCAGTTAGGTATGCATGGCCCACTTGATATCTTATATTGTGGCACTCTTACTCCAGTCCTGCATGGAGTTCAGCACATTTGCGTAAAGTGTTCCTTCTGATGTAGAAATGAATAATCTCTTTTGTTACTTGTTACTTTGTCTTTGAACAATCCACACAGGTGAAAATAAAACACCACAGGATATAGAAGTAGTCCACTTAACTGTCAAGGAGTAACAATAAAATGAATAACTTAAAATTAATTAAGTATGTCAGTCTAAGACACGGTTAAAAGCAGTTATGACTCACAACCTTGTCAAAATATTACAATATATAATCACTCAACAATATATGCACCAATCATTGTATAATACTTCATACAGTGTAGATAAATAATATTAAATATGTAAATAACAAATGACATATGACGAAAATGTATAAGTAGGACACTACAGATGTAAAGATATAATAAAATGACAAGCACTCAACTTTGGTTACATTAAAAATGACCCTTTACAAGGAACAATGATTTTTCTTTTCTGTCCATTCAAGGTACTCATCAATTGAATAAAACGATTCCTTTAAGAGGAAGTTTTTAGTAACAAATTTAAACTTTTTTACATCGTATAGCAGTTTCCTTATATCCCGTGGCAAATGATTAAAGATTGATACACCCATATAATAAACACCTTTTTTGTATTTCGTCAATTTTGCTGATGGTAAATGTAAATTAGTACTTTGTTGTGTATTTATAGTGTAAATCTCAGTATTAATTGTAAATAATTGTATATTTTTCACCACAAATAACAACAAGGACAATATATATTGGGAATAGAAAGGAAGTATATTTAACTTTCTAAACAATCCACTACATGATGCTTTAGGGTTCGCATTCATGATGTTCCTTATAATTCTTTTTTGTGCTATAAAGACACTTTTGCTATTGGGGGAATTTCCCCAAAAGACGATCCCATACATAATAATAGAATGAACGTAAGCAAAATATATAATTCTTAATTCCTCTGTAGATAAAAATGGTTTAAGAGTCTGAATAGCAAAACAAGCCAAATTTAATTTGGGGATTGTTTTGGTTATATGTCCTACCCATAATAATGTAGCATCAAGGGTCAATCCCAGAAAATATACGTAATATGTGCTATTTATTTGATTATTATTATATTTTATCAGAGAATCATCAACCTGACTAGTTTTAGTTTTAAAATACATATAGTATGTTTTATTGAGATTCAATGACAATGAATTAGCTTGAAACCAATGTAGTATCTTCCCAAAGGCAATGTTAAAATTTTCTTTAAGTTGAATAGGATTAGAGTTGGTTAGTATTATGTTAATATCATCCGCAAATAGGGTAGGTTTCGATATATCCTTTATTGTGGCAGGCTATAACAGGAAAAACAAGGGACCAAGTATAGATCCTTGAGGAACTCCCAATCTAGCCTGTTGCCAGTTTGAAAAATAATTATTGGACTGTTTATCTTTTATTATCACTCTTTGATATTTATCATTTAAATACGAAGCAATCAGCTTATAAAAAGTTCCTCGTATACCATAGAACTCCAACTTGGCTAATAATATTTCATGATTCACACTATCAAACGCTTTTGTCAGATCACAAAAAATACCACCAACCAACTTTTTATCATTCAAAGCCTGCAATATGTTATTAATTAAATTAAATGAAGCTAATTCAGTAGAAGAAGTTTTCCTGAACCCATACTGTTCATCAGCCAAAATGTTATTATTATTAACATGAGAATATAGTCTATTGAAAATAACTTTTTCAAAAACTTTGGAGAAAGATGTAAGTACAGAGAATGGTCGATAATTTGATAATTCGGACCTTTCCCCTTTCTTGTATATTGGATGTATCTGAGAATATTTTAAACGTGATGGGAATATACCTGTAGACAAGGATCTGTTGTATATGTACGTAACAGGTGATAAATTGAAAGGCATACTTAATTTCAGTATTTTCATTGGTATCTCATCATAGCCACAAGAAATTTTATTTTTAAGTGATTTAATAATATCTTTTATCTCTTTACCAGTTACTAATTCTCGTTTAAGATCATTAATGGGTCCTGTACATAAGGAGAATAAGTAATTTAAAAACTTGTCATTATTTATTGCTTCACCAGGAAATATGTCAGTATTATCAGACCTTTAGCCATCATGGTATTAAAATATAAATTGAAGGCATTTGCTATATTTTGACTATTTTTACATTTTTCCCCATTTATAATTAATGGTGGAGGGTCAAGGATGTCACCGATTTTGCCAGTCTCATTATTAACTATATTCCATATTGTTTTAGGTTTATTACTAGAATTAACAATTATTTTATTGTAATGAATTTTTTTGCAGCTTTTATAACTTCTCTTAATATTCTACAGTACCTTTTATAATAAGCATACAATAGAGTGCTATTTGCAATCCTACAAAGTATATAAAGGTCTCTTTTATGTTGACACGAGGTTCTAATACCGACTGTTAACCAGGCTTTATTGTTATGTTCATGATGAGATTTTTTAATAGGAAAACCATGATTGAAAAGTCTCAGGTAGGTATTAAGAAAACTGTTAAATATTGAATCTACCTCATCATCAGTAAATATTTCTTCCCATGTTTCATAACTTAAATTGAACTTAAAATTTTCAATGTTAGCTGTATTTATCTGCCGTTTAATACAGCAATATGAATTAGACTTTTGAATTTTTATATCATTTAATAATAATAGTTGTGCATCGTGATCTGACAAACCATTTATCACTGGGATGATAGAGTAATTATTAATTTTATACTTATCAATAAAAATGTCATCTATAGCCGTAAATGAATTACTATTAAACCATGTTGGAAAATCAACAATGTTGAACAAACTATATGAGGCCAAGAGAGAATCTAGTTGAAATTTGTTATTACTATTGCCAAGATAGTTAATATTTATATCACCACAAAGAATTAAATTTGAAGATGTTGCATATAGTTTATTTGAAACAGAATCTAGAGTACTTATAAAATATAGGAAATTTCCAAGTGGAGATCTGTATACTGATATTACACAAAATGTATTCGGTGTTAAACATAAATTCACAGCACAAACTTCAAAATCCTGTTCTTTACAAAATTTATTCAGATCTATAGGTGTAAATGATACCGATTCATGTGTGTGTATACATACCACTCCAAACTTAGAGTTATCCCTACAATACTTCGCTGCCAGTTTGTAAGGATGACAACACAAACTATTAAGTTCATGTTCTTGTAGATGATGTTCAGTGAAACAAAGTATGTGGGGAAATTCCTTTGACCACAAGCTTAACAGCTCATCAATTTTGCCACGCAGTGATCTAATGTTTTGATGAAATAACATGAAAGGTGTCCTATATTTAGTCTTAATATATTCCTTATTGATCAAGTGATCTTGGACTTTATAAGGATAATTAATAAAATGATTTGTAATTTTATTATTATTTAATTCATTTTTATCTATGTCTAAATCTAAATTTTGACTTACCACAAAAATCATCTTTCCTAGTTATTGGTACCGTTTTTTGTCTATTGATGTTCTACATAAGTTGGACTCTTTTTCCGTATTACTATCATTTACCTTTTCGTTCAAGACAACATTTTTGAAATCATTATGAGTGTCAGTGGTCCTAGCCTCCATCCCAACAGTTTGATTTTTTTCCCAACCTAGACTAATAGGTGTTACATCTGGACGCTGACAAATTTCCCCAATAATAGTGGCCAGTTGTCTGCAGATATTTTCTTTACCTTGACCATTAAGATGTTGGCCATGCTTGGTAAAGTATTCCCTATCTTGATCAATTTCCAAAGTAGTAGCATGTACATTAGGTTTCATATATTTACATAATTTCCTATTAAATTTCTTGATTTCATCAATCACATATGCATTTGCTGATAAATCATGATGATAAGGTATTGTTGCTAGAATAATATTTGTCTGAATATTCTGCTTGATAAATTGGGAAAAAGTTTTTACTGGCTAAATCATTCGTTCCTCCCATGAATACACGTACATCCTTATTAGTCAAATTTATAATATCTTGGCTTCTGGTGGATAGTAATGTCAAT
Source organism: Coptotermes formosanus (assembly GCA_013340265.1). Lineage (NCBI taxonomy): Eukaryota > Metazoa > Arthropoda > Insecta > Blattodea > Rhinotermitidae > Coptotermes > Coptotermes formosanus. The sequence continues at coordinate 549,228 of BLKM01001905.1, forward strand.
ATATTACTATTAAGTTTGGTATAATTTATAACCTCAAATGAGTCAGGTAGTTTATCTTTTAACCTCACTGACAAGCCACGTGTATGGCTGTCACCATATATTACAACTTTGTGATTACTTTTCATATTAACAGATTTTCCTTTAAACCTCACTTTATTATTACCACTTCCCACCGTAGTCTTCTTGGGAGTCCTTACTTGTGTGTTCACATAGGATTCATTTAGCACTCTTTGGATATTTGATGCACCATCACTATTACATACATTACTGTCCCCACTTTTATAGGAAGCAGTACAACCATTGACAATGGTTGGTATGCAGTTATATTTAATATCACTTCTCGGATAACTCACGCTTCCAGGCACATTATTGGTCGTTGTTGACACCTGATGAATATGATGTTGGTTATGCTGGTGTTTACGTGAATTGTTTGCATAACGTTGACTGGACTTCGAGTTGTTTGTAGAGGAGATCGTAGCTGTTCTTTTATCATCTTGTAACGCTGCTTCATCACTACTTAATGTGAAATCCAGAAGATTTGATAATGCTGCAAATTTGTTAGTAACCGTTACCGGACCAACAGATTGTGAGAACTCTGCTCTTCCTGATTTGTTACCGGGTCTGTTAGATTTAGATTTAATAGTATACCAATTAGATGGCAATTTGAGACCCACATGGGCTTCTTTCATAGCTATAGAATTCGATATAACCTTACTCTCTGTATGAGTCTCATTTAACTCATTATATACAAGTTTCATTGCAAGTTGTAATGAACTTAATTCAGAAAGTGTCACTGGTAAACGTCCTTCCAAGTACATGCACTTAAAGCAATTATTAGAAGAAAACTCCTCTTGATTATATAAAATTTCACCGGACCAAGGCAGACACGAAGCAGCTACGTCTGCCTTCTTTTCTTCTGTAAAGATAGAAACATTATGACATCAATTTGTAATCTTAGGTTTTATGCGTACGAATTTTTGGGTTAGGAGAGCTCAAACATTAAGTTTATTGGACATTGCTAGTTAGGCTCATGAAAGTGACAGGTTTGTCTATCCCAGACAAAAATTCATAACTTTTAAAAACAAGGAATTTACTCAAACCACGAAATGCCTACGATTGTATGGTTTTAGGACCACACCTATCAGGCTATATGCAGCTTCATATGTAGCAGCACCTATTCTTATTTAGTGGACATTTTATATACTGATGTACTGAACACTTCACAGCACCAGTGTGAATTTCCCTAGCAGACATATGTCTTTTTGCTTTGAGTAATTTTTAGTGCAGACTTCTGCACTGTATTTCAGCATGAAATTCTCACTTTCCTGTGTCTTGTGAACTGACCTATCTGCCACTGGCCTTAGGGTGATAAATGCATAGTTTGCACACAAACCATTTTGTATGTCTGTGTATTTTGAAGTTAAAGCAATTTTTACTTCCTTTCAATGATACATAAATTTCTGGACACTTTTACTATTACAGAAAGATGGCAAACATGATGTATTGATACCAATGGAACTTGTGCAAAGTATGATGGGTGGTCTTGAAGGCATTGAGCTACGCATGGAAGCACAACTTACTGAGTACCTCTATGGAGAGACAGTTATGGGCTTCAGCCACACGCGCATAATTAGTGGTTCGCTCAACTTATATTTTCTTGGAGCATCACCAATGGTCTTCATACCAGGAATGTTATTTGAAGGGCATGTATGTCAGATTATAAGGACGGACATCCCTGTTTAGTGTCTAAATAAAAAAAGAAATCCAAAAACGCCTCCAGATGATGACTTTTCTTGGATACAGAAATTGTAAATACCTTTTTTTGTGGTTCAAAAGAGGCTTCTGTCTGTGATGCTGCTAGAAGGGTAATGGGGTACATGTGCAAACACAGGTTTATGACAGCCTTTGTATAGCAAGCAAAATGTATTTCTTTGTCTGAACAGTAGCTAAACACGGACACTGGAATAACATACAGAGTGCTATGCGTATGTTCCAGGCATGCAATGAACAATGTTCAAAGAAAAATATCTTTGTAGCATGAAATATCCTGTTGTGATTATAGTACAAGGTCAAAAATAATAGTAATTTCTGACAGTACAACTTCTAATTGATAAAACTAACTGCTTTGTTTTACAAGACACCTTCATCTGTCGACCTCTAATGAAGCCATATGCATATGTAGAATACATACAGGAAAATATTACAAATAAGTTACCATTTTTTAAAGGTGCTGAGATCTCAAAATTTACAATTGTCTCTCAGAAAAATATTGTTCTTGGAGTAGACACAGAAGTCTGATATTAATTACACTGCATTTTATTGCATTATATAATTACTCTATCAATTATATATAACATATAATTATAGATATAATTGATAAAATTTGCATTAAAACAGTTAAAAATTAGCCATCATATATAATGTAATTACAACTGTACTTTTATGATTTTTAGGTGCGTTTACATAGTCCTGAAAAGTGCCTTTAACATGAGTCATGTCCCTCTGTCTATTTGTGTGTCAGTCAGTCAGTCAGTCAGTCAGTCAGTCAGTCAGTCAGTCAGTCTGTCTGTCTGTCTGTCTGTCTGTCTGTCTATCTGTCTGGCTGCACATAGCAGTGCAGCTGCCACTGGACCAGTTTCCTTGGAATTTGATATTGTGCACTTTGTGAAAATCTGTTGAGAAATCGCAGATTCATTAAAATCACACAATAATATCAGGCACTGTCAATGAAGACCTAAATACTTTTTATTGTTGCTGGCAACATTAAATTGCCATAAAAGCACCCTCTTGGTGTCAAATGGTATCAAGCTTTCAGGATAGCCAAGGAGGTACAAACATTATGTGAACACACCACACTGTTACCGTATGTTTACGTTGCCTGTCTTGTTAAGATCTAAGACCTCAGTGCCCTTAAAAACACTATAATTTCTTTGTAATATTTGTTATATATATATATTTGCGAAAGTAATTGATGGTGATTTATAATTAAAAACTAAATGAATGCACAATAGTAGTATATAACCTAGCAGTCTGTTTTATTCCTCTGACGCATTGTGCATTCAGTTGGTTTTTAATTATAAATTATTGCTAGTGCATGGAAATGAATAATATAAATATTTTATGATGACTTAATTGTAAACTGAAAATAACTGTGTTGTAAAAGAAAGTAGTGCTGCACTAGGCTGAATTACCATTGGTCTTGATCATGTAAAGTGTGCTATATTTCCATTTGACACCACATCGAAAAATGTAATCAGGTGTACTAAACCAATATATCTATGATTTCCTATTTGGGTATTCATGAGTCAAAATCTTGGTATGATTCATTGCACCTTCTGTATGATTTTTGTATGTTTAGGTGATTGTTACATATCATGATGGGGAGCACCTCTCCGGTGAGAAGCTAGCACACTCAACATTGAGAATTGAGATTGTTGCTGAGTTTGAAAGTGGCAGCACTCTCAGCCTTCCTGACATACTGGCTTTGCCAGCAGACAAACGTAGAATCACAGCTGATGTGGAAGACAATGAATGGAACACAGGCAGGAAATACACAGTAGAATATGCTGACATTGTTTCAGTAGAGCGATACTGGGAGGAAGGAGTTCTGTACTTCAAGTTTCATGTCCCGCCAAAAGTATTAGAATTAACACTGAGAGCTTTCTATGAGGATGACGAAGGAGAAAGTGTTCAAGCCAAAATTAAGGCCATACAACATTACTCCCCTACCAAGAAGTATATGAGTGTACGAACAAGCTCCACTGATTCAGAAGCAGGAGAATTTGCTACATTTCATGTTAAGACAAATTTTATACTTCAGAGCTTCAAATACATGGTACGCTGACATTACAAATTGAGTGTTAAAAGTCAGCAGCTTATATAAAGTGTTATTCATATTAGTTATATTTCCAATGTGATGAATTGGCAGAACCACACAGTGATCTACGCACTGGTAAAAAATGCACTTACATACACGAACCAGCGTGTCTCATTGTTGGGTCATTTTATATTCTGATTCCTGTCATAGCTTATCAGAAACATGACAGAGCAGAGAACTTGCTGAATTTACAGTTGGGATATTGATGTTTTTGTGTTTTGTATAGCTGTATTCAAAATATCTCTTTGGACTAGGTGCACACACAGAATTTTTCACTGGGGGGGGGCGGGGCCCAGGGAAACACTGAGGCTATATATATAGGTAATTTATATTCATTTGAAAAATCATGTTACAAAAATCATTTTGTAAATTTAACAGTAATGTAACAATGCTTGCAACTGCATTTATATGCATACAAATATATACATATTCCATGACTCACTCATCTAATTTAAATCACAATGTCTAATCTTCTTTTTTTTTTAATTTCATCTATGACATCCTAAGTTTTTTATTTCATTTTTCAATATTCCAGTGTGTAAGTCACAGCTGATTTCAGTGGCTAATTTCGGCTGAAGAGTAAATCACATAAAACCTTTAAGATAATCATGTATACAAAGTATGTGTTTTTTAAAATTTCAATTTCATGGCATGAGGGCTGAAGCATGGCAGCCCCCCTTGGATGTGCCCTTGCTTTGGCCTGGGCTAAGAAACATTATTTATGGGTGAAGTTTCATTTTGTTGTTGCTTTGGTTTTGGTTTTATCTGGATTTGTGTTAGTTGTTTTACTTTTTGTTCCATTGTGTGTTCTGTGTGTCAAGTGAAGTTTTATTCTTGCTTTCGTGTTCATTATTTGTTTGCTCTAAGTGTAAGTCTATGTATGAGTTTTGGTTTTGATGTTCTAGATGGGCTGGGTTTTTTATTTAGAGTTGTGTTAATTCTCATTAGTTGTCACTGACTAAGTAGTCCTGTAATTAGCAATACATTTTAGTTTTGGTTTAGCAGGAACTTGTAGTTTGAATTTTTGAAGCATTAAGCTGGCCAATATCTCTGAGTTTGTTCTCTGCATGAAAATATATGGGCTTTTTGTGCATAGCTTAGTCACAAGAGTAGTTTTACAGTCCAAGCTACTTGATTTTAAAAAAAAAAAGAACAGAAAATTTCATGTCCAATCGTTTTTTTTAATTTGAATATATAAGATATACCTGTAACATAAAATTGTGGTCAGAATTTCTCTACAAAAATGGAATTTGAATGACAAAACTATTATTTGTTTGTAGGTACTTACTAAAGGACTTCTGTTATTTGCTGGTGAACAGAAAGTGGAAAGTCCTTTTCCTACAACAACCACATTTGCTCTGCCTGTAGCTTCAAATATGGCTCCAGGCTTCAGACTGCTCGTGTATCATGTGACACTGAATTCAGAACTTGTTGCGGATAGTGTGTTTGTTCCAATCATTGGTTTTAATGGATATGAGGTAATTTATTGTTTCATACTGTGCTGTAATCCAAACATGTGTTGCTGCAAAATAACAACGTCTTGTGAAGCCTGTTCTGAGGATAAGTGTAAATCAAATACTGATTTGTAAAAAGACAGACCATGCTGGGCAAGAGAAGTAAATGCTTTTTTATAACATTGACGCAAAATGTTCTTAATATAAAAGTAACTTTATAAACAATATCATCCTTGATTTCTGAATACTTTGGAAATGCAGCAAAGTCCCAGGCAATTGTTGGTGGCAATAACAAATCAGACAAGGATTAAGAACAGATAAAACATGGGTAATCCTTGCTATCATGCACAAAATATAATGATATCTCCCTGTTTTTTATCTGAATTATGATATTTTGAATTATACAGACATAAATTTATGCATTATTTGACACAGATGCAAAACAGAGCCTATTGCAATAAAAGGAGGTCACTGAGGGTGTTACTGAATAGAGAACATTAGGCCATAAGAAGGAGAATATCACAGAAGGGTAAGAAGAATTACATGATGAAGACTCTTCACCTAATATATTTGTATAAAATAAATTTATGTAAACAAAAATGAAATGGTTAGAATGGTTGACACACACATATGGTGGGAACATGAAAGCACACAGAATTTTAACAGAAATTCTCAATGGAAGAGACCACTTGAAAAATTTAATTGGAGATATGAGGATAATATTACAATGAATCTGGACAAGCAAGGTGTGACAGTGTGGACTAGATTAACCTGCCCCAGGAGAAGATTCAGTGGCAGAATTTTGTAAACATGTTAATGCACCATCTGGTTTTATAAGCTTAGAAATATCTCTGTCAGCCTAATAGCAGCTCTTTAAGCATGGGCCTGCATGTTTCTTGAAGTCTGTGTCTACACAACACATGATTATGGCATGTTCAGATATACAACGTGTCTTGCAAAGTGTATGGAATAAAATTAATCCATTCAGCTGAGTTTTGTTTGATGAGGAACTAACGTATTAAGTGTGGCATATTAGATAAATGGTAGGTGATCTCCTTGATGCAGATGTAAGTACCAGTTGCCAGTGTTTTCTTCAAGGTGGAGAACCCAGAAATCTTGCTTTTGTTGTGGTACATTTTCAACACTTTTGTATTCAGGACAGAAAATAGATATAAACATTCTCTCTTTTTAACAGGAATGTTCATGTATGAACCTGTTAACACTGGTACGAGTCAGCTGCACACATTCATTCTCATTCAGTCACTCCTGTTATCATGCAAACAATTTTTGTAAGTTTGGGAAGTAATAAAGAAATTTTGAACATATGTTATGGTACATTTTAATGACCATTTTACTGTCTTTTGAGCTATCTGTATATTGATATAAAATTTAACTAGTATTTTGTTTCTGTAGATAAGCCTTGAGGTGAATCAAGGCAAAGATCATACAAAGAAGACGGCACAGGCTGTAATGACTGCCAAGGCTGGAGCTTTCATGGGAATAAATTCAATGAGACGTCCTTCATATTTCTTGCAAGCAGGAAATGATATCAGCATGTCTCGTGTCACAGAGAGCTTCTATGCATTTGAAAATTTCCCAAGGTATGTTCTTTAAGCCAGCATTCACCGTTGACACCACATGAAGTCTTTCTGCCATCAGTTAACATTTCTCTTTCTTGTTTCAGATCAGAACCGAAAGTAAAGTGGAGATCAAGACAAGGCTTAGTTCCAGATGAGGTGTCATATTTCCACAGCAGGAGCTATGGAAAAGATAGCTATGAGACATTAATATTTTCTGGTGTTGTAATTTTTACAGATGCACATCTACCAATCAGAAAATTGGATGGTAAAGACTATTGCTGTATTTCAACTTCATATGCAAACTTCAAAACTGACTGTTATCATGTGTAGTTCATATTTTAATTCATTCTTGGTCAGGAATGCTTAACCCTTTAGCCAGTGAGTCTTTTCTGTATTTTCTGACCACCTGAATTAAGCTTTTTCTGTCAGAAATTGGGTGCAAGTCTGGATGTAAGGTGACAGCAGTACCGCTTGAATGCAGTCTGTAAGATCATAAATGACTGGCAGTATTCCTGTGGTCCATGCAGCCTGCTGCCATAAGTGTACAACTGTAGTGCTCAAAGGTTCATGATATAGTTTAGTTTTCTTTCAATTCTTCAGATACCTCAAATTTCTTCACACTATAAATGACACATGTGTGAGTATATTTGAAATGCCTTCTCCTGCCTGAATAACTATTATGTGCCATAGTGAAAATTACCCTTGAAATACCCTTATTATGAAGTCCCTGGATGTTTAATTCCAAAATAAGAGACCTTCAACTGAGGTGAGTGACCTATTTCAGCTCTGGTTGCCCCAGAATATGAGCACCTATTGACTATTAGGCGGGTTGGGCCCCAGACTTTTTCTAGACATGGTGATAATCACAAATCCCAACCTGTCAGAAAAGAACATCATTTGTCAAAAACATACATAGTCACTGTAGTGACCAAACTGTTGTACTGTACAGAGGCAGATATGGTAGTTACCAGTTATACCTTGCTATTTACAACACACATGATGACAGTTGTAACAGTCTTATGTTGAATATGATAATCATGGAGACGATGATGACGACAATGATGACGACTGTGGTGTATACTGGTATTACTAATGTGTGTATTGTCAGAAGTCAGAAATATGCTGTGCTGTTCGTTAAAGATAAACTTTGCTGGATTCCTAAAGCATGCATGTGCATTATGCATTATATGTCAGTCATTTAAAAAAAACTATAGGGAACATTATGCCATCATTTTCACATTGCAAAGCATTTAATTTTGAATGCAGTAACGAAAATATTAAGCCACCTTAAATTAATATTTATCAGTATGGAACAATGTTTGTAGAAAGGCTGAAAGAAATTTTAATACATAATGCGTTTTATTCAGTGGACGAATTTTTAAATTATTGTCAAAAAAAATATTAACAGTACCAAGGTTGTATATATTTTCAAACAAATCTGGCATTACATTGTGTAAATATTAGGCAAGGGAATCAGTTGCGTAGTCCAAGGGCATTAGGTAATCTGCCGTAAAGGTTTTTAGTAAATTACCTGTATGTATCAGGCAATTCCAATACGATGAGGTGTAATTCAAAAAGTCATTGAACAACATCTTCTTGTACCTCCCCCCCCCCCCCATTAGAAGATTCATTAGAAGTGCTTGGTGATGATAAATGCTTTGTTGTAGTATATTTTGAACTGGCAAAAATTGGAATTGCCTTACTTTTTACTTTTTACCTTTTACTTTTAAACTTTTCTATATTTTTTGCATTTTTGTATTGTATTGTATTGCTTGTACTGTGTGTGATGTCATCCTGTGATACTGTTGTTTGTGTTCCTTGTCTGTGCCTGTCATTGATATTGATATTAGCGATATTATGACATGTTTCATATCCAGCAGCCGATGGGCTGATATTGGATTGATGAAATGTATGTATGTGTGTGTGTGTGTGTGTGTGTGTGTGTGTATGTATGTATGTATGTATGTGTGTGTGTGTGTGTGTGTGTGTGTTTGTGTGTGTGTTTGTGTGTGTGTATGTGTATGTGTGTGTGTGTGTGTG